>VZRE01009511.1:0-125781 GCA_013396775.1 Cephalopterus ornatus
TTGTGTCAGGGGAGGTTTAGATTGGATATGGGAAAAAGGTTCTTCAGCCAGAGAGTCGTTGGTCACTGGAACAAGCTCCCCATGGAAATAGTCACAGCACCAAGCCTGACAGAGTTCAAGAAGCACTTGGACAATGCTCTCAGACACATGGTATGACTTGTAGGAATGGTTCTGTGCAGGGCTAAGGGTTGGACTCCATGATCCTTTTAGGTCTCTTCCAACTTGGCATAATTCTGGTATCCTGTGATTCTGTCATTTGATTCCATACAAACACTCCGCACTTACGGGATTGGGTGCCCAAGAAAATTTCAAACCTACTTCTGTAGGTGCTGTCACACCTTCTATTTTATATCATGATTCCAGGACTGTCTTAATTCTCCCAACACCTTGCAGGGAGCAGCGGCACTTCACCTGCAGCTACATGTTCCAAAATTACAGAATGCAACTGAGCATCCCCATGCTATATCCTGCTCCATATCCACAAGAAAGTTCTAATCTTCACAATTTTCCAGCTGCATCCCTATCAGAGTTAACTATTGCTTTATCTATTTTGTAAAAAATATAGTACAACTAAAACAATTAAGAGTTACAATATTTAAATTAGCTATCAAATGCATCAGCTTCAAAACACACAGAATTTCATTGGGGCATTTCTGTATTTTATACATTTTTTTTGGTGTCTGTATTTAAGAATGATAGTGGGGGACACACCTCCTCCCAAATTACAGCAGCAGTAGTTTCTCTAGCCACATAAGCTCAATTTATTTTTAACTATAAAATGTGTATGATTTACTCTGTAATTCACAGCCATTATAAAGCACTTTAGGAATTCACATCCAGTTATCCCATCTGATCACAGGTTTGGATAAATATGCTTAACACTATAATTTTGAAGACACTGAATCTTTCTGAGTACGTATCTGACTGCCCACAAAGACCTACAGTTCTGTCGACATTATCTCTCCTTGCTGGTATTATAATCTCCATGTGAGCTCATTTGTGTATGGCTGAGTACAACACAAAAGACTTTTTAAAGTCTTACTTTAAAAGGAATCAGCTCCTATTTTATCATACACTTCAAGACTGGTGACTTCTCAATAAAAGTCCTAGTAAAAAAGATGGATCTGGCTGAGATGTAAAAGATAGGCAACAAGACTGCAACTGCTCGCTAGTTTCTTGAGTAATTTGGGGAAAAGGACTGCAGCCTCTTATGTTCTCTCCATGCTGTATTATACCTGTGTAATGACAGGTCAGATGCTGAGTTGTTTACAAAATACAAATGTATTTGTTAAAGTGTCAAATGTTTTTTGAATAATGGAAAAAAATCAATACAAAGTATTAAGGCCTTTCCTGTGAAACTAGAGAGAATAAAAAGCACTGATGCTTCTATAGCATGACACACCTCTAACCTCACTGAACTGTAGAACACATATATATAAACCTCTGCTATAAAAATAGGCTGGAGCAAAATTCTTGTCTTAAATCAAACTCTCTGAGGTTGCTGAGTGAAGTATGAGCTCTTTCACAGACAAGGAGCATGCAGGCTTCTAGGTAAGGCAGACAAAAGAGAAGTTGATGTCAGAAAAAAATATATAGGACTTATTGGACTTATGTTCATCATTTTCATTTGAAGATGGATTTGATTGCCTCAAGGAGCTTGCAAATAGGCTCAACTTTGTGCGCAAAATCCATTCATAAATGAACGGTTGGCTAAATTAAGGGGCCATGTTAGAGGCAAGAGAGAAAAGTAGCTCACACACAGGTTTGGTGAAGCAAAGGTGAGAAAAATAGGTGCCATTCTTGCTCCAGTTACTACTGATGCTTTACCATGGAAATATCCACTTTGCAAAGCATGTCTGTAAACACATTTTTGCTTCTCCTTTTTTTAAAGAAAAATTTCAGACAGAGCTACATGTCTCAGGATCACAGGCCTGGTGTATGTATGAATAAAGACTATAAGAAAATAGGTTAAAATATACAAACTTATTACTTTCTAATGTTAAGGATGGGACTATTGATTTTACCAGTCTCCTGTAGTGGAAGGTATTTTTCTGTCTCTCCGCACATTGCATTACGCACAGACGGAGTTAAGTGGAAGTTGGGCTTTTCCTGCCTCTTCCTCAATATGCAATCTGGAACCAAGGTACAGAGATTTGATTTGCTCAAAAACGGGATAATTTCAAGAAACTTCTATTCCTAAAACAGATAGAACACAATTGCTTCATAAATCCTGCTAATCTAATTCCTACTTAAAGCCAATGGGATTCTCTCCATTGACTCAAATGGGAATTGAAGCAAATCTAGTGAGACTGGTACATCTATTAACTGGCTCCATTAGGGCTAAAATTGCCTTTTAAAATACTGTGGAGTTTTTTGGAGACTTTTATTTCAACTCGTCTCACAAGTGTAAAACTAGATTTTCATTAACTTTCCTAAACACTTTGAGAACACAATAACTCTTGGGTTTGGAAATCAAGGAGAGTTCAGGGGTGTATGCAGTACCACTCAGATGCTTTGCCACAAATTCTGGTCACCTAAGCTCTTTAACAGAAATTTTCATAATGAAGCTCAGAGAGGTTGTTCCAAAAAAAAAGTGCATAATTCAAGCTCTGAATCCACATTGATACATATACAAATCCAGCCTATCACTAGATGTACTACAGCCAGCTGTCATGATGAGAAACTGAAGTATGGCACATAGCCCACCACCAGGATGGACCATACAATTTCACTTAATGTAAGCGTGAAACATATTTCTAATTCATCAATAATTCTTAGTGATTTTGAATAGTTTTGGTATTTATTGTTCATAAATCTCTGTGAACAGAAAAGAAAAACTTCAACTACTTCATATTCATACTTCCTTCAGTTTGAATAGTGATGTGGAAAACTGCCAGGACTAGATGATAGAATCATAGAATCACAGAATATACTGTGCTGCAGAGGTATCAGGATCACTGAGTTCAATTCCTGGCCCTGTCCAGGACACCCCAACAGTCACACCAGGTGCCTGAGAGCGTTGTCCAAGTGCTTCTTGAACTCTATCAGGCTTGGTGCCATGACCACTTCCCTGGGGAGCCTGTTCCAGTTCCCAGCCACCTTCTGGGTGAAAAACGTTTTCCTGATACCCAGCCTAAACTTTCCCTGACTCAGTTCGCACCATTTCCTCAAGTCCTGTCACCGGTCATGAGATTGAAGAGATTGGTACCTGCCCCTTCTCTTCCCCTCACAAGGAAGTTGTAATTGCATTGAGGTCTCTCCTCAGATTCCTCTTCTCCAGACTGAACAAAGGAAGTGACCTCAGCCACTAGTCATACGCCTTCCCCTCAAGGCCCTTCACCACCTTCATTGCCCTCCTTTGGACACTCACTAATAGTTTAATGTCTTTTTCATATTGCACACAATACTCAAGGTGAGGCCTCACCAGTGCAGAGTAGAGCAGCGACAAACCCCTCCGTTGACCAGCTGGCGATGATTTGCCTGATGTCCCCCAGGACACGGTTGACCCTCCTGGCTGCCAGGGCACTGCTGACTCATATTGAACTTGCCATCAACCAGGACCCCCAGGGTCCTTTCCGTGGCACTGCTCTCCAGCCTCTAGTTCCCTAGTCTATACACACAACCAGAGTTGCCCTATCCTAGGTGTAGGATCCAGTACTTGCCCTTGTTAGACTTCATACAGTTGGTGATTGCCTATCTCTCTAATTTGTCAAGGTCTCTCTGCAGGGTCTCTCTGCCCCTGAGGGAGTCAACAGCTCCTCCCAATTTAGTGTCATTGGCAAACTTATATTCCTTCAAATGCTGCGTCCAGGTCGTTAATGAAGATGTTGAAGAGAACTGGGACAAGGATAGAGCACTGTGGAACCCCACTAGGAGTGACTGGATGCCAGGCTGATGTTGCTCCATTCTCTATAACTCTTTGTACCCAACCTGTGAGCCACTTGTTCATTCATTGCATTATTCAGCTGTGTGCTGGACATTTTGTCCAGAAGGCTACTGTGAGAGACAATATCGAAACTTTGCTGAAGTCCAAAAATATTACATCTACTGGCTTTCCTAGATCAGCTTTCACAGATCAACTAGGTGGGTTACCCTGGTGTGGAAGGAAATCAGGTTCAACTGATTGTGTAAGAAGGTAAGATACTATGGGGTGAGTATCTGTTTTCTGAATTGTTTCTCTGTAATTCCTTTAGCAAAAATCTACTTTTACTTGTGTTACGTTTAGTTGGATGAGGAGATTTTATCGTTTTTTCTTTACTTGTGCAGCACATAACTTGGGTTATTTCATTAGCCAAATAAATTTGTACATACTTTTTATTTCAGTCATTTTCTTTAACATTTCCTGACTTTTGTGCCTAAATTGCAAGGGTACTATTGTCCCCTATTCTGAAATGCCATCTGAACTTGGTGTGAAATATTTGACAATACTGGCACCCAGTTATTGACCACAAGATTTAGAGCTACCATAAAAAAAAAAATCTTTAAAGCTTAAAGTCTTAGTCAAAATAAGCCCTTACAAATCTGTATGATTATACTGTTCATATCTAAACTTTTCCTAACAATTTGGGCTGCAACTCAGGCAACAAAACAAGAGCAGAGCTGGAATTACAGTGTACACAAAACTGCTCTAGACAGCAACCCTTAGAAAAAAGATCCGAATTTAGACTTTGCATTGGGACCTTCTCTGATTTTGGAAGATCTGTTATTTTCTGTAACACATTGTCCCAGAAATAGAGCTGCATAATAATTTTCTGAAATGTTATGTTTCTGTCCTCATCTTGATGCCCAGAAATAACAGGAACAAACTGAAAATGAAGAAACCAAATCTATTGGGGAGAAAAAGACAATACTTCTCAACCCCCAAAGAAAATTTAGTTCCAGTTTCTTTCAATGATATCATAGAAAAATACTTAATTCAAAAATATTATTGCCTCTGAGGGAGACATTTTTAGGGTGACTGAAGAATTATATTTTCAACAGACTCCAAGTAATGTTAGCTATGAACTCTTTACTTGAATATTAACAGTCTTCTAATGGGGAAGTCAGTCATCATCCAGAACTCCTCCTCTCAGGTCTGAAAATGTGGCCAGTGAATGCTGAGGTCCAAAGAAAACCCAAAACCACAGTACTGGTCAGCAGCCCAGCTTCAAGCTTTAGGTGACAGCTGATGTTGTCAGTGAGTACCTGCAAAAATGACAGTTAGCATAAGGAGTGTACTTCCGCAATCTGTCATTCTTGACATCCACAGGACCACAGTCGTGTTTTGTAGGAAATAAAAATATGGGGAGCCCAGTCACATTCACCCAGTATTTAAGCTTTATTAATCATAGAGCCTATCTCAAACTTTAGGACTTCAGGCAGAAAACTCTGGATAACTAAGGTTTCCAAAAACATTTGGTGAAACTTGTCAAAATGTAGGAGACTGCAAGTCTTACTCTAGCATTTTTAACATCTATAAGCTTGAGACAGCAAAGAAGAGCAATAAATAGTTCACACTGAATCCACTTCATATGTGATCTTGAGCTGTGATGGGATCAGAGAGATCTGATCTATCACAGTGTAGCAATAAACTAAAAAGAGTTATTCTTACTAAAGCTGCTGGTGGTGTAAAGACAAGAAAGGTGATGTATATTCCAAACCCATATTGCTTTCAGATTATCAGATATGTACTCCAAAAGCACATTTGTAGGAACGGGAATCAACTGATCAAAGCAGCATTTGATGCAGCCTTTTTGATGGCTTTCGGAATTAACAATCTCATTTTTCAGGCAGCAGAGGAGAAGCTCCAGGCATGCATTGGAATGACTGAACAGGCAATTTATGCAAGAAGTGGTGTCACTGAAATTAATGGGCTCACAAATGAACCAGCAGAGAGAGTTGGAGTCACACTGAAGAAATATAGCCATGGACACGTTTGTCCCCTGAAAGCTGACAAGGCCTCTTTTAGGTACGTGATCCTGGATGCCAGGATCAAACATAAGGTTGGAATCAGTTCGACAAAGGCATGATGACATTAACCATCTGAGCTACCTGCATTTTGCTATGGGCTCTTGTGGGATTCTATCAGAGGCACCTGAGATGTTTGGATCTCAGAAGGCTTTGAGTTTGAATTCTTTGGTGCTGGGAGTCAGATCCCACTAGGATATAAACTTGTGTTGCCAGTGAGGGTGAGGTTCCAAGCCAAGCACATCACTTGGGATTGCTGCAAATACAAAGAGAAAATTTCATTTCTGAATATGCAGGCACTCTGGATCTGCAGCAGGCTCAGATGAATTACACTGAAGTGGAAGACCTGGACAATCTGCCTGTGATACAGCAGAGAGCACTCCATGGATTAATTGCTTTTGAAACCACTGAGGAAGGGCTCCCTTTGAGTAATTGCCCTTTGGATTTAAAAGTATGAGGAGGATTCCACAATGATGCATAGTGGAAGGATTTATGAGGCCATACAGCACAAATTTATGATATATGGAGGCAGATTGCCAAAAGTATACATGCACTTTTTCACTTGCTTACAATTATTATTATTACCTCTATTCACTTGCCTCCTATCCTCGCTGCTCCTTTCCTTATCAGTGGGAGGGAGGGAATGACTGTAGCAGAGAATGAGACATGGGCTAGACACTTCTGCTTCAATTCTTCATCAAAAACCACACTAACTCACTGACTGGAGCAGATTAAGTCTGAGACAAGCTGAATTCTAGTCTTCATCTTTCGACATTCTTTAAAACCTTAGCAGTAGAAGGCACTTTCAGATTATTTGGATATCTAAAAGGTATTTCTGTCACCCTCTGACTTTCTTTTCTTTTCCCCCTCCCTATAATACAAGCACAGTGAGATATGAAATTTCCATATTCAGAATGGCAAGACAAATTTATCTAGAATCTCTCTCTTTTCTCAAGAGCAAATGAAATAGCTGATGGACCACAACTAGATTCACCCCGCCTAATTTCAGATACTTAATTGAAGTGCTTAGTTTAGGTTGCCAGATGCTCCAAACTCCTATGCAGCCTGTTGAGAACAGGAGCCTCTTGAGGATGTTTCCATTCCATCTTTGATTTCTTACATTTTCTACCAACTTGGGAAACTCATTGAGATTTCTATTGCTAGGCGGGTTGAATCCAGACCCATCTAGCAGCAGAAAAAGGTGAGACTTTAGAAGAATCCTCTCTTGATAACCTCTCTATCAGCTCACATGCGAAAAAGGCACTGTCCTTGTACAGGCTGAAGAAGGAGTTCTGCCACACACCACTAATTTCACAGCTGAACCCTTGTAACCGTGCACTGACTTCTAACTATCACCAATGTAAGCGTGATTTAGACATTTATTGCCCAGCTGCTTTGTTAAAGCCATAAAGCTGAAGTCCATCACTTAAATCTATTCCTGAGTCTGGCATTTATTCTTTTGCATGTTCTGATCAATACCTCAGAGCTCTTCACCACCATGTTACTGTATATAAGAGTTTGAAATTACATCTACATTTTGGTTGTCAAGGTGTAAAATACAAAATCATACCCAGGAAACATAATACTTTTAGAAAATTATGAATATCAATAGTAGAGAAAATTTCTGGACATTCCAAGATGCATGGCAACTTTTTCTGACTTCCCAGTACCCTATCCTGCTGAGTACACTTATTATCAGAAATTGATGGTGATCAAAAGCAACAAGCAACACACAAGCAATCAGTGCTCAAATTTTGAAAACTTGTGAGGTTTTTTTGTGGACAGATTACAGATTTACAAGAAGCTCAACAGTTTTATCATTCCTGGATGAAATAGGTGCAATTTCACTAAGAAATCAAAGTAGGTTCTCTTCTGTTCATTGCTCATTCCATTTCTACAGGTCTTTAAACCTGATATCTTCAGGCAATTCATCATGTACCCATGTTACAACTGTTCTTTTTCAAATAACCTTTAATTTGTTGCTTCTTTCTCATGTTTTATTTTAAGGTTCTCTGGAAGGGCATTGAGTATATGCTTCATTTACTCGAGTCGTAGGTCTCCACAATATTTTCTCCTAAAGTCTAAAAAGGTCATATCTTTCTGCAAACTTAGCCATTCCCTTTGATCCATGTTTAGCTGTATGGGTATCTATGCAAAACAGAGCTATGATCTCTGTTTTATCTTTTGGTGCATGAAGAGGACAAACAACACGAATCGGAAAGAAGTGCTTTTCTCCCTCACTCCTTTTCTTTTTTTTCTGTGATAGTCTATGACAAACATCCAAACTAATTTATTTTAAAGGAATCCTAAGACTGAAAGAATACGCGTGCTCATTAGATTTCATTATGGCATGCTCTAGAAAACTGCATTTAGCAAAAAGATCTATTAAAATTCTCTTTAGAGACTAATGCTAAGAAGCTCTAAAATAAAACAAAAATAGTGGGGTACCAATTAATTAATTAGAAATTATTAATTTTAAAATGTTCTCCTAGAACATGAGGTTCATGCAATCACTCTCTGTGTCTATCTCCATCCCTTCCATCCTATTCAGCAATTTTCCTTCCTATTGCTTGACTAAAACTAGATTTGACAAAGGGGCAAAGGTCTCTGAAGTATTATCTTTCTGATAGCCTCATGAAAGCAGTCTATCAAAAAGAAGCTTAAGGCAAAGCCTGAGGTATGCACTCACATCTTATTAGACACTGGAGAATTGACACAGAGCCCAGAACAAGCATTTCTTCTTTAGTGCTCACAAAACTATTTGTTCATTCCTTGTATCCTTGTTTAAATAATTGGTCCATTTTGCTTTGTAAATATCAAGGCTCCACAGAACTGCTAAGTGAAAACCCCCAGGTTAAGATCCGGGCTCTGGTGAAGAGTATCAGCATTTTACTATTGACTTTACCGGGGTCAGGATATGATCAAAGACCTTCCTGTCTAAGTGGCCAAGGCAGATAAAAAGGGTGAGAGGGTAGATCAATACATCGAATAAATTATTCCCTTCAAATTATTCTTTCAGCTTTCATATATATATATATACACAATGTCACCATAGCTATTCAATGTCTGAGCAAAGAGAAACTCTGTGATATAAATGTCAGCAGTGGGTTAAAACTGCCCAAAACGTTAATTTGGGAAAGAAGTATTTATGGGGATTTTACTTGGTCTTCTTTTTACAAAATCTTTGTTAAAAACAAAACTAGTGATGATGCATTTTCAAAGGGTAGCCTCTGGGTACACTGACACACTGTGACCAGCTTACTCAATGGTGTTCAGCTGATGGCCTGCAGATTAGAGTCAGCCCATGGGACAATTCTCTCTTGCTTACCACCATTTCTACCACCCAAAAGCCTGGCACCTCAGGTGAGGGGGAACTCCCTTACAAACAATGCCCATGTCAAATTATCCAACAGCTACCCAAAACCTCTGTTGTCTGATCCCACAAGACAATGACGTGTCCCCCTGGGAGGAGGTTGCTGCAGTCCTGATATTCCAGAATTATATTTGCATATTGGCCTGTGGAATTCCTAAAAGTAGCAACTTGTGCCTCTAAAAAGGTACAGCCCCTCTTACTTAGTACCTATAGCAAACCTGCGGCACTTCATTCAATATATATGTTATGAACTCAACTGGAATATGCAGATTTTATAGAGAAACAGTATGCAAGAAGAGTGTGGTAACCAAACCTCTTCAGTAAATATTTGCATCAATTACCTAGTGCTCCTAGGCAACAATAAGAAAACGGAGGGAAAGCACAAAGTTTCAGCCTACTTTTTATTGATTTTAGCTTGTTCATTCACTATGTGTTAAATATCACAATGCAAAATCCATTTTACCAGACACAAGTGGCAATTACACTTTTACTTTTCTAGGCAGTAATGGAAAACTGTCTAATTTAGCCACTGTCAGATTTTAAGAATTATTCTGGACTGCAAAACTGGCACAATATAAATGTTTACTTAGTTTGCCTGAAATAAGCCACATTAATTTAGGTTTTGACATTAACTCCTGTTTTCTTGACAGCGTGCACTCCTATGCCAACTTGCCCACTTTAATACTGGGACATTCTGTGCACAGAAAAAAAATAGAACAGCATATAAACAAGCTTCCCTGCTCCTTTCTAGTCCTACTAAGAAAGTAGCAAAGCGGCATTATTATAAATTGAGTCATAATCATTGAATTTAGAAGCCAAAAAACAAACTCAATAGATCTTGTTTCTTATATCAATGTGAACAGGACAAATGTTGTGCTCAAAATATCAGGGAAAATACTGGGATAGCTCTTTAAACAGAATGTAACTTACTGAATTTTCATCTTCAATGTGTTTCAGTCTGTGTATTGTGGAATTCTGACAGCACGTACCTGACAATGTGTATATGAAATCTGAGTATTTACATTCATATTTAAATTATTCTGTTACTATAGAAAAAAAAGTGGAGCACTGCCAGCTGCTTTAATACAAACTAGAGAGAAATTAAAAACCTCTATTTGTCCAAGCCATTTAAAGAAGTGAGGAAATGTTACTGTTATGGTTGAACTCAATGATCTGAAAGGTCTTTTCCAACCTAAGTGATTTTATACCTAGGGACATGGTTTAGTGGCAGAATTGGCAGTGTGAGGTTTATAGCTGGATGATGATTTTAAAGGTCTTTTCCAATCTAAATGATTCTATGAATCTATACTAATTAGCCTAAGCCACAAACAAAGCTAATGGCCCATGAATATGAACTTTCATGCAACAGAATTTATGATTTCTAAATAGAAGAGGTGAGGCAACACATGTGAATTTAGTAATGAAAAAGTCAGACAACATGTTCTTACACCTTTAATGTTTTTCTACCGATACTATAATTGGCAGTATTCCAACAGGTGCCTACAGTGTGCAGGCACATTTATGACTGTCAAGTAGGAAATCCTGAAGTGAAAACTAGAGGTTTATAGACTGCTATAACAAACGAGGCAAGGTGGCTTGGTGGGTACTATCATATTACTGCTAAAAACACATGTTCAAACCATGGCATAAGGCACAGGGTAAAATATTTGTGATTTGCTTCCCTACATCCCCAAATTACCACTAAGCTTTGCAACACTGAGTGAGTACACTGAAGGAAAACTGGCACTGCAGGATTAAAGCAGTTCTGAACCAAGGTGCCTTGGCAGATTAGACTGTTCACATAGCTGCTAGAGATAACTCCAATTCATGCTTTTGGGCAAGCACAGCATTTAACAAATTTAGGAAGACAGAAGGGAATCATAATCTCTTGGGAAAGGAGAGGTGAGATCCTACTCTTCAACGCTTCCCAGAGCCATCCGGGGTTACTGCAGGATGTTGTGGGAAGCTAAAAATCTGGGCTTTCCTGCCTTCCACCACAGCTAGATATATGGTACTCAAGCAATGAAGTCAATGTTGCCTTGATGCCTCTCAGAAGCAGTTACCCATGAGCAATGGTGGGATTCTTCAAGGGACATTAATTGAGGAACACAAGCACAAGAAGGAATACTATTAACCACAAATCAGTAGGGCAGGTACCACATGCTGAAGTTAAGTAAGCATATTTTTAAGAGCTTTGCTTATTCTTCTCCTCACTTAGTTTGAAATATATTAAATGTGTTCTGAAATATAATAACTAGTCACTGGTAAGTGGCACTTCCTGTTACATTGTTGCAAATCGTATCATTAGAATTTTGGTTTTGCAGGACAAATTTGCTCCTTTGCTTCTCATAAATGCTTTACTGCCATTTAGTATTTTCAGTAATAAGAGGGCCCAAGAACCCTTGCCATAGTCTGGGATCCCACTGTAGAAAGCCTCCCAAGAACATATACAGATAACTCTATTCAATTTTCTTCCTTGGTTCAGAGACATAATTCAATTGGGTTTTCATTTATTAGTATCATGTCCCATTTATTTACCTGCATTCCTTCTTTGTTTTGAAAAAAAAGGATTAAAAATGAGTTCTCTTTTCATTTTACAGCATCCAGGGATAAGAGCCAGTTTTGAGTTGAAATTCCCTTCAGAGCCCTCCTGCCTTCAATGCGGTTACAAGCAGCACTTGTAACTGCTGCTGATGTCTCAGGGCTTAAAAGGCACAGGACTGTGGCATGACCTGACAATGAGATAAATTATGCTGATGCAGAGCATTATAAAATATTAAATATCCCTGCCAAAGTTCAGCTCACTGACCTCCTCTATACACTGGTGAGCTCACCTGCTGAAAGGCCAAGAGCTCAAACTTTTGACATTTTCTTTCTTTTGACAAAATAAATACCATTTCTGTGTTCTACAAAAAAAGCAAATGAACACAGGAAGAAAAATACTGTTCTCATCAAACAGTTTCTGAAAGATATTCTAGGTCTCTTCTAACCGACAGCTGATCTCTCCCACGAAAACTCCAGGCCTCTTTGTCTTTAGTAGGATTGCTACTGCTCTCACAGTACTGCCAGGGGCTTGACTACTGCCTGCGCTGTGGTACCTTCATGACAGGCAACATCTCAGAGCACAATCTGTTCATACAGACCCCATGCTATGCACAGCAATTTTGGCACTTACCAAATGCACCAGCAAACAGCATTCTTTTATGCTCTAGGATACTGAAATTCTCTAGGATACTGAAAAATGCTTTGAATTCTTTTTAATATATTTAACTTTCTAGGTTATAGCAATTTCTGATTTTAGCATTCTGATTTTAACTCTCCCCTGAAACAACAGTCTATGAATTTGCTTAGTTTCAAATTCATTTCTGCTGGGAAGGAATGATAATTTGTGAAGAACTTGACCTAAGTCATTCTCCATTTCCTGACAATTCTTAGTTTCTTCCAATATTAAATAAATTATTAATGAATCCCTCTATTTAATTTAACCGAAAGTTTTCCCGGTTCTTCACCTGGCTTCTTTTAGTAACTCATCTATCATATAAACTAGTAGACCAATTCTGGTAATTTTAAAAGACTGGAATATGTGTAATCTTTATATTAGACAGTTCATTTGGATATCAAGGTCAACATAATTGAGTTTCATTTTAATATCAAGGATGACACAGGTAATTTTCTTATTGACAATGATAAAAAAAGTTCATCTATTCTGAGACTCAAACTGAAGAAAGCAGGTGTTACTTCAGATGATGAATTCATCTGGATGTTGATATAATATGGAATAAGATTATTAAGTGAAGTATATTCATGAGAGTGTAATACTTCATAGTAATATTTTGATTGTAATCTAATGCACAAAATTTGAGATACAATTTAGATATTCATTTTCAGAACATCCGCATTTGCTAATGATGTGTCAGTCTTACTGCAACAATGCCCAAAGGCAAAAGGAAAAGCAGAAATGGAAGAGCTACTTTCCAAAGATTCTCCCAGAAGAAAGCTGTTTAAACATGAAATGAACTTTGCTGCACAAGAAATTTATTTCTTTCCAACCCAGGATCATGTAAGAGGCAGATTCTTACCCCTTAAAACCCAGAGAAGTCTCTCAACTCTGGTGAGCTGAAAGATGGGCAGAAAAGATGTGCTTTGACTCCAACTTCCAGATTTTTCTAAGTTCATAGATACTCTGAATTATCTTGCTGCAAACAGTGGAAAATAGTCCTAATTGTTCGTTTCTTGCTTCACAATTAAATTCTTGAGTGTCATAACCATTTTTACCAAGGCCAAACCTTAAAGAAGGTCAAGGCTAATATTTACATTTAACTCTAGGAATTTAATCTATAATTATTGAAATTATGTATGATATTGTTTTACAGGATATGACCACACAGGCCTCAGTCTTATCACTTGTCTCTACTGTGGCTGGCAGACCTAAAGTACCGCTGTAAGACTCCAAACGTCAGTGAAGGTGGGAGTAATAAGGAGTCATGCAAAACCAGTAATGTCTAGAATAAGAGGATTTCAGTACTTATTCTTTCTTTTCTTTTACAAAGAAAATTATCACAGGCTCAACCATGCACTATTTAACATCCTGTTAAAAAAGTTGACATGCGAAGACTGAGGATATCACAGTACTCACTTCAAAGGATATCATTCTCTCTCCTCTTATTTTTAATAATTATTTAGATTTGGATAATATGTCTATCTGATAAAAGAAATTTTCTTGAGAGAAGTTGTCATCAAGTAGTTTTGATGAAAGGCTGATCATAATGAGAGTATTTTCTTGAGGCTGTTGTCTATTGTCCTTTAATTTAGGCAAAAGAAGGCTTGAGCTGAATCAAACTCTAGTCTAGCCATGGCTACTTCAGAGAGATAACAGAGAGATCAGGTATCTGATTAATCACAGCTCAACTTCTGTGACTCAGAATTGCTGTATGCAATAGCATTAAAAAATTTGAATGTCATTTTTTCCTACTTCCTACTGTCATTCCCAACTGTTATGACAGTTGAGGGTAAATTTCTTTATGGTGTCCTCGCTTACTTCACCATTGCTATTTTATGAAGGTTTTTGAAGAAGCTTGCAAACATATCAGAATCTGTAGAGCAGGTCTGTGTCAATCCAAATGTCAGTTATATAGTATAAAATCCCATTATATTTGAATTTGAAAATTTTATGGATTATTTTTACAGTTGGTCAAAACTACTTCAGTAGCTTCTCCTCTACCAGAAAATAGTATTTTTATCAAAATCTCAGCTTCCTTCACAGAATCACAGAATCATAGAATGGTTGGGGTTGGAAGGGATGTCTGTAGGTCGTCTAGTTCAAACCTGCTAAAGCAGGTTCTGCTAGAGCTGGTTGCTCAGGATCACATCCAGGTGGGTTTTTAATAATTCCAGAAGAGACTCCATAACTTCTGTGGCAACCTATTCCAGTGCCCTGGCACCTCAAAGTAAACATTTTTTTCCTCACATTCAGATAGAACTTCCTGTGTTTCAGTTTGTGCCCGCTGTCCCTCGGCCTGTTGCTGGGCACCACCGAGAAGAGCCTGGCTCCATCATCTTGACACCCTCCTTTCAGATATTTGTGGACATTGCTAAGGTCTCCTCCCAGACATCTCTTCTTGAGGCAGAAACAACCCAGCTCCTTCAGCCTTTCCTGGTGACTGAGGTGCTCTAGTTCCCTAATTATCTTCATAGCCTTCTTCTGGACCCTGTCCAGTACAGCTGTGTCTCTCTTGTAATTGGGAGCCTAGAACTGGACCCAGCGCTCAAGGTAGGGCATCACCACGGCAGAGCAGAGTCGCAGGATCACTTCACTTGACCTGCCGGTAATGTTCTTCCTAATGGACTTCACAATGCTGCTGGCTCACCCAGAATGAGCTGTTCCATCACCTTTCCAGGAGTGTAGGTGAGGCTGACTGGCTCATAATTCTGAGTCTTCCTTCTTGCCCTTTTTGAAGACTGGAGTGACATTGGGTTTCCTCCAGTCCTCAGAAACCTCTCCTATTCTCCATGACCTTTCAAAGATGATAGGGAGAGGCTTAGCAATAACATCTGCCAGCTCCCTCAGCACTCATGAGTGCATTCCATCAGGGCCCATGAATTTGTGGGTGTCAAATTTGCCTGAATAATCTTTAATCTGATTTTTCTCAACCAAGTGAAAGTCTTCCTTTCTCCAGACTTTCTCTCTTGTCTCCAAGGTCTGGGATTCCTGAGGTCTGGCCTTAGAAGTAAAGACTGAAGCAAAGAAGGTGTTCAGTAACTCAACCTTCTCTGTATCCTGCATCATCAAGACACCCACCTCATTCAGTAGCGGTCCCACATTTTCCCTAGTCTTCATTTTGCACAGGATGGCTTAATGCTATTTTTACAGATTGTTGTTAAAAGTATTTCACATTATAGTCATACCATTCTTCCAATATTGATGGATTATGTAATTATACATAGTGTCATCAGGTTAGAAAAAATCTCCAAAATTATTTTTTTAGTCAAATGGCTGTTTAAAAATATATTTTGGTCAACTTTGCTTTTCTCATAGCATGAAATAAATTGTAAATTTTAACATTTTTCCCAGAGTAGAAAAACCTGGCTTTCACTATTCCTGTGTGCGATAGCAAAGCCTTCATCTTTAAACTCCAGAAGCAGACTGTTTTGCTTCAGTTGATCTTTAACAAGTTATTTTCTTTCTGGTCTTTGCTCTGCATTACACTGGCCTCAGTGAAATATGCAAAACTACTATCTTCTGATGAGCCATGATTCTATTTTCAGTGCTGCAGTTATCATTCAAGTCTGTCAAAACCAAATTGCAACACTTTGCAAAACAAGTACAGGAATATAAGCACAATCCTCAGCTGCATATGTTATGTTGGCAGCACTTGCAATCCAGAAGGTATAGACTGGCCGTAAGTTTAAAAATGGTGTTGTATGTCCTGAATCACATTTTCTGCAGCATACTCTATACCAAAACAGATAACATAATATTCTATGCATTTCCTAATGTTTCCTTGGCTGATTTGCAGATTTGATGTGTTGAAACAGTGCCTGATGGCCTGGCTTATGCACTGTGTAGTTGAATACTGGTTGACTTTCCTTTGGACATATGAAAAATCTCTGCAAGCATCCTGCTCTGGGTCATGTGTTACTCTCTTGCCAACTTATTCATAAGACTGTAAAATAGCTTTTTACCAAAGATAAACCTGCAAGGAGGAGCACAGTAATGGAGGTAAGCTTCTGGCCAGCACCTGATGAATGCTTCCCTGGTAACTATGATTCCATGGCAAAAATCAATCCAGAGAGTCTCTCTATGGCAGTCTTATTCCGGTTCTCTGCAGCTGAGGGACTCATTACAGATTGGGTTTTTATCACCAGTCATTTTAGGCAACTTTGCTTTCCTTGGAAAACCAAAATTATTCATAAAGAAGACTAATTATGTCCAGTTTAGGCATAGTGACCTTTTTTGTTTTTAGAAGTGTGTTTCTAATAACCACAGTGAGTGAGATAGGAAAGATGAGCCGCTCCATCTGAAATGTATTTGCTTTAGAGTTTTCACCTCAGAAGCTCTCTGTTTTCTATGCCTTTTGACACAGGTTCTGGTATTTCTCCCTTAAAATGGTATTGCAGACTGATAGTACCAGCTGTCCACCTTTTGTCCCCCCTGCTGACTCTGGTGTGACAGATGGTGCAAACAGCCTGGCATATCCTGGCATATAGCTGTTGGATCAATATAAGGGACAAAATACCTGCCAGACTGGTGATGACTAAGATGCTACATACTCTGGCACCAATGGACAGTTTAGCAAAAATGGCACTAGCCTGAAGGGAAAATAACCAAAATTCGTTTTACTTTTTCCAGGGCTTTTTAAGAATAACTGTTATTTTGTTTATAATTCTAGGAAAAAAAACCCTTTGAAAACCTCCTAGAATTTTCACCTCACTACCATGGAATTATAGTAAGATTAAGCCTCAAATCCTTCCAGTTTTTTGTAGCCGGATACCTTGTCAGTGCCTTGCCTCTTGTCAGCTCCACTTCCAGATCTCGGCTACAAGTTCAGACCTTCCAAGAGTTCAATGACTATTTTGTGGAGTAGCTGTTCACTCTAGGTGTGGCCTTGAATATTTTTATTTTTACCCTGAGAATTTAAACAGAAGCCTTGATTCCTTTCTCATACAAGCACTGGAGGACTCCAAAGAGGAAGTGAATCCTTGGAGAATATTGGCTTTGTTGGGGTTGGGTTGGGTTTTGTGGATGTTCAGCAGTACAGCTGGCAATACCCAAGTTGGCAGACATGACCTGTTCTGTTCTTTACAGCTATCCAGGTGCTTGGCCGCAGATTTGTAACTGCATCTTCAAAGTTTGCAGATGACTGACCTAAAGAGATAACGGGTGACAATCAAGAATCACAATCTGAGGCTTTTGTCTATGACTGAAAAACATGTGTAAAATAGAAAAATGTTTAATGATGGATTTCCAGTTCAAAAGAGCAAAGGAAATGGCACAGAGTTGTTAGAGGCATAGGAATAGGGGAGGGGAAGGAATAAGAGCCATCAGCAGTTGAAAGCAGGCTGTGACAGATTGTGTGGCATGTTCTCATCCAACCTGTCTGCACTTTCCTGAGCACTGCCGGTGAAGTTCACTTCTGAAAGAGTTCAAAGACAGCTGAAAGTACCTTGGCAATCCACGGCATCAGACCTCCAGAAAACCTTCTCATTATTTCATGAGGCAACACATTATCTTCACTCTGTGGAGAGAAGCAAAAGGATTCCTTCTGAATCTTGGAATAAGAATTTTTTTTCACCAGTTTTAACAACAAATGCAAATGAGAATCACAGTTAATTACTAGAAGGACACATCCCTTGTTTGCCTCCCATACACCCTCAATAAGTGTTTAGGAATGTCACAGCTTTTTAAGAAAATCCTGGAGAAACTCAGAAGCGCTTCTGGTGCTCCTGCCAGTTCCAGGGCTGCATTCTCTCCATCCCTTCTGCTGTCTGAGATGGACCTAGGTACCACTTCTGATGTTTAAAATCAGCTAATGCTTCAGATGATACTCTCCCAGTCTGTGTCTCCCTATACAGTCAGTAAAAACAATAACACGATGTTTAGGCTGGAAGTATATTGCAGGTTTGAGCCAGCTCCCCTGTCCTTATGTCTAGGGAGGAAGCCAAGGTCTGGCCAGCAGAAGGCATGAATTGCTTTTATCACTCTCAAGCATTGATTTTATAGCAAACAGTCAAAACACAACCCCTGGGATCACACTTCTATGGGTTTTTTCAAAGTCTGTTTTTCTGCTTGCCCTCATTGTGCAGATGAAGTGCGGAACTAGTGCTGGTGGCTGCAAAGAGGAAAAATCAAGTAGCAGCAGCAGAAGTTGATTTGGGGATTGTAGGGGTGAGACAGGAGAAAAAGAATAAAGAAAGGAGGTACAGTAAGAGTGACATGTGGAAATAAAAACAAAGGAGGAAGAAAGGGAAAGGCAGAGAAAGATCAGAGCACAGATAGAAATAAAACCAGCCAGAGAAGAAAGCAAAAAAAAAAAAAAACAGAAGGCAAAAGATATTAGGAAAGAAAAGAGGATATGGACCTCGATCAAGGTAACAAGGGAGGTGAAATATCCAAGATGGGGATTCATATTTGTGGCAATGGTAGTTACCTGTCCTACTTTTCCTTGAGAAGACCTAAGCAAGAAATCCATGAGACTGATCTAGTCACTCTGATTTTGGTCTCTGATTCAAATACGACCCCATTTACAACTATTCTTAGATATCCATGTTTTATTTTCTAATAAAACAATGAAAAAATTGAGCTTTTTAGTTTTCATTTATTATGTGACTGTGCTAAAAATGCCACATGATAGCTCATCATTCTCATCAGCGTTCCGTATCACTCAGAATTAGAATGTGTTAATACTGAAAGTAACAAGTACAAAGCATAAAGAGGAGATCTGAAAAGGGAAGACTAAGCTTTTCTTGCATTACTCTCAATGTTGCCTTGATTACATTTGGGCTCTGAGTTATTCTTTAGCTTAAGCTAGTCAGACAAAAAAAATTATTATCCCAAATAAAGAAATCTCAGTTTCCTGAATCGCCACCACACTAGATTGTCAGGATGTTTGGTGAGTTCCTTTCTCAAGAAGGTACTGTGTATTGCAGGAGCTCAGCTGTCTTACTTTCGTCTCACCTGTAAAAGTGCTCCTGTGCAGATGCACCATCTCAGAGGAGTGGCAAAGTGCACCTCCATATTAGCAGGGTTTGCAGAGTTCACACCCTGTTGTATCCCACCCTTTGAGTAAGAAATTTGTTACAAACCTTATGGGACGTGCAGTCTGGGTAGGTGCAGCCACAGTTTTTCAGCTGTCTCACTGTCCAGAATCTTATCACAGAATCACAGAATGGTTTGGGTTGGAAGGGGCCTTAAAGACCATCTAGATCCAGTGCCCCTGCCATGAGCAGGGACACCTTCTACTAGACCAGGTTTCTCAGGGCCCCATCCAACCTGGCTTTGAATATTACTAGGGATGGAGCACCCACATCATCTCTGGGCAAACTGTTCCTGTACCTTAGCACTCTCACAGTAAAGAATTTCATGGTGGTTTCCCAGCCTTACTCACTTTCCACTTAGAGAGCCAGAAAGAGAAGCAGAGGCCTGCTCAGCAGGTTGTAGATATACTCACAGGTCACAGCCTCCTTCAGGACACATCCCCCTGTTCCAGCATGGGGTCCTTTGGGGGCTGCAGGCGGATCTCTGCTCAACCATGGACCTCCATGGACTGCAGGGGAACATCCTGCCTTGTCATGGTCTGCACCACATGCTGCAGAAGAATATCTGCTCTGGAGCACGGAGCACATCTTTGCCCTCCTTCTCAGGCTTTGATGCCTACTAGGTGTTTTCTCACACATATTCTCTCTTCTCTGTCTGCAATTGCTCCTGCTCAATTGCTTTTTCCCCTTCTTGACTGTGTTATTCTGGAGGTGCTACCACTGTCACTGATGGGCTCAGCCCTGGCCAGCAGTGAGTCCATCTTAGAGCCAACTGGCATCAGCTCTGTCAGACACAGGGGAAGGTTCTGGCATCTTCTCACAGCAGCCACCCCTGCAGTACTCTCAGTATCAAAACCTGGCCACGCAAACCCAATACACCCCATGTTACAGGGAGGAAAGAAATTGTGCACACAAAGCTTTCCTGTATCCAAAATTCTTTCTTGGGTAAAAGAAAAAGCTTGTCTTTTCATTTCTTTCTTGCATTTCAATTTAAAAATACTAAATTTGGGGTTGCTTGAATTATTTTTATGTCAAAATACTGCGGTAGAAACATCATGTTGTTTCTGTGGCTACATAGCTGCTCTTATGATTAAAAAGAAATTTAAGAGCACACTGAGAGATGGTATACGCTTCACATTTTTACACTTGAACATTTTCACTTTTACATCATTGGCATCAAAAAAAGTATACATTATAATGCAAAAAGAAACCCCCAAATAAACATAAACTATTAAGAAAAAAAATGGCCTAAGCCTGAGTTTCTAATATCTCATTTTGAAGGAAACTTTCAAAGTGTCTTTTTTCTGTTTTCATATTTAAAATTACAAAACTTTACTGGAAGTTAGTTTCCACTTTCCCAAAGCTTTTTTTGTTGAATGCATGCATTACAAAAGTATTGGCTCCTCAAGAATGACTGCTTCTTAAAATCAACTGTTAAAATTTTTGCTGTAATTGTTTATAATTAGGTTAATTGTTTATCATTAGGTTAATTGTTTTCCTTTAACTTAATCCTAAAAATCTTTTAGTTGAGATTTGAGATTTGAAGAGAATCTCAGTATTAAGTCAGACTGAAATAGTAAATTGCCTAATCCCATATTTACATTAAAAAAATTTAAAGTCTTTCAGCCTGAATATTATTCAAAAGAGTAACTATATTTCTTCCTTTAAATTCCAATTTTTTAATTTATTGCTGTGACTGAGCAGTTAGCTCACCTTTTTTGAAGATTTTGTGTTCACTACATCAGTAATTGGAATCTATAAACAGGCATAACAATTTCAGGTTTTCAGGAAATTATAGCACTTTGAAAATGTTATATAATGACCAATTCAAAATTAAATTTAATTTCAATGAAATTTAATTTCAATTTAAAAATATTGTAGGTAGAAAAACATAAGTTTTTCATGGAGAACATCCATCACTCCATTTCAAAATAAAATGGATCATTTCCTCAGATCTGTAGGATGACCACACAAAAACAAAGAAAGCCAAAAAAACCTCTTAAAACATGGATTTCTGTTGGAACTGAACCTCTCTGCTTTGGTACCTGCAAGCCCTGGCCTCCCTGATGAGACAGCTGGCACATTGCTCTGTGGCTGTGGATACTCTAGCCTCAGAAATTACAGACCCAGAAAGTTTTCTATCCTTGTTTCTAGGGAAGTCTTTCAAAACCAAGCCAATCCCAAGGAACATGCTGACTAAAAAGTGGGATATTCACAGTTTAAAAAAATGCTTGTATATCAAAGATAAGCCTGATAGCTTCAACTATAGTTCTGCCTATGCTATTTCCGAGGGCAGGAAAAGAAGCTACAACCTCACCCATCCTCTCCTTGTTCCCTTGTTGAAAGACCACACAGCTTCTGGGTCAGCAGCATGGACAGAGCCTGTTGAAGATAATCATGGATTCAGCTTTGCCATGCAGGGCACATGGACTTTCACTAGCCCAATTCCAACATTTCTCAGAACTGTCATTTTCAAATGCAAGGAAATCATTTGGATACATATTTATGGTTTCCTGTGGTCTCACGCAACCTCATTGAGCTGCAAATGGGACTGAGATAGTGTTGTGTATCCACACTAGTGCAAACCACACTACAGACAAACAAATACAGTTTTCCAGTGTAGTATACATACATATTCAATGTCATCTACACATTTTCCTTCCTGTAGCAGGGATAAAGTGAATTCACATCCACCTGGAGGACAGCAAGAGCAGAACTGCATCTTCTTGCAATATTCAGTGTAAATATACCCAAATAATCATGAATATGTAAGTGTTTTAAGCATGAGAGTAGTTTGCTCAAAACCAAACATGTTATTTGAAGAAGTTGTTTAACTTACTTCTGCAGAAAGATGCATGCAATATATCTAGGTATTTTTTCATTACAAATAAATAAAAATGAACTCAAGTCTCCCTATAAAACGTGTAATGTGCATGAATAAATAAAAACTCCAAGTTTGTTGTTCCTATTTCAGACTTGAAATCTTGTCCGTATTTTTACAGGTGGCTCAGCTGGCTTAATTAAAGATACTGCTTTGTTCATATCCTTGACAATCACAATGACTGTTATTATAAATATGATGCTGCCTGATGGTTTCCAGACACCTTTCAGACATCAACAAATTTCCAATCATGTCAAGTATGAGAAGACAGCTCTTTAAAACCAAATGATTCTACAGTAAAAGACACTTATGCTTCTTCCCTCTCCTCTCAAGGTAATGTACTGTGTACATTCTTAATCTTTCTGCTTCTCTTGCTAGTTAACAGTGACCTGCTGTCTCTGTGCATAAAGATTAAAACTTGAATTAAAACATTACTCGAGGACTTGAATTACTGACTATGTATTTGCTGGCCCTGGACTTGACCCACTCCCCAGCAAAAAATACTTACAGTGAAAAAGAAAAAAATCAAGCTGGGACAGGGCTTCCCATTTGGTCCCTAATACCATCTGAGAACATAATGACTCCATTCATTTTGCCCTCCGATTAATAGAGCAAGCTCAAGTATTATAAAAATCACTTTAATTCCCTCTGATGTTTTCATTACGAATTCCTTTGTGGCAGAACTCATTTGCAATAATGCATATGTAATTTTGGAAACCAAAAGGAAATCCTGTAGCCTTCAGGACATTATTAACCTGAAGAAATGCTGAGGCACATGTAAAACTCAAATATGCTAGCACCAGCAACCTCTGGAAACATTTTAAGAATAAAATTGCTAAGTAAAACTGCATCTCTCACTACTGGGAAGTTAAAACGGCTGAATTAATAATTATTAAAAAACTAATGGTATTAATGGCACTTAAACTGTCTGTTCGGATCATTTCTGAGGATTCAAAGATATACATTGGAATGTCTAAAAAGGTTTAATAAGTTTATTATCTAAAAACATTTGGAAGTGAAACATCTGTACCTGTTACAGGCTTCCCCTTTTCCGCATAGTCCATTACGTTTCTTTTTTCAACAGCATTCATCAGCCACAGATAGGAGACCTGATATTTTTCCAAAGCAAACAATTCAGTCTTATTTGACTTATGCTTCTTTTAACAGCTAGAGAAACACTGCTGTATTTTGAAGCCAAACTTGCCTTATTTGATGCAAGGAGTTCAAGACCATGGATTTATATAAAACAATCAATGTCAGATTCCACTTTGAGGTGGTGGTATAACTCTTGATTTGATATCTTTAATTCTCTGTGGCAGAGTAAAAGATTTTTTTGTATACTATTCACTGTAAATGTAACCAGGGTCTGGTTAAGAAGTTAAAGAAAGTTCCCTGTCTGACCATTCAAGGGGCACTCTGACAATCACACTTCCATCATCAGAGATTTTTAATTGCTGGGACCGAAGCCCCTTCACAACAGGCCGCTCCAGAGAGCTGGCGGGTTCCCTGCCTGACTCCCTGCTCAGCCCACTCTCACAGTTAGGCAAGCTTTCCTTACCAGCTCAACTCTAAATTTTCCATTTCAGTCTCAGACCTCTGGTTCCTTTGAGTGATTCTATCATGGTGCAACAACAGAAAACAGCTTGAGCTGGCTGCCTCCAAGGAGGAACTCTGAACAAAGGTGTATTTGGGCTTTTATACCCTCACTCTGGGATCTTTCAACTGAGTCATTGGTTCCTGCTGTGTCTCTGAGTGTCCAGTCACTTGACTGGCAACACAGGTCCCTGTACAAAGAGTTGGTGCCAGTTCAGCGCCTCTTGCCTGAAGCTCTCACCACCCAGAGGTCAACACGCAGCTCACATAGCAGCTGCACGCCCAGCTACCTGCACTGAAGGTAATCCTCAACATTCTACAAGTGGCTGCAACCCCCATCTGCCATGTGAGAAATTGTAAGGACCAGAACACACCAGAAGCATCATGAAAGAGTTTATTTTAGTCTGCTTATTTCAACTTTTTTTTTTTTTTAGTAAAATCAATGCATATCCTATTTGTTGTTTTGAATCCACAGGTTCATATAGGGAAAGATAGCAATTGTGCTTTGTGATCAAAACCAGAATAAGAACATAAGAATTTTCCAGTTCAGAGAAAGAATCCACCTAGCTGAAGGACATAGCTAGAGAGGTGTAAAAACAAGAAAAGCGTGTAACATCCATTCCTAATACTCAAACTCTTTCCACTCAGAGTATTTCCTAAACCTGACATAGCATGGCTCTTTGGCAAACTGCAGTGGATCTCTTATATAAGTACTTTTCCTCTGAGTCTTTACATACATTCAAGGTTCTTCTGTTCACCAGGTCTTTTGCAAATGTTCACACAGGGCTGCTATCTGCTGACTGGAGAATACCTGCTTTTGCTTGCTTTGAACCCAGTTCCTACTAGTTGTTCTTTTTCCCGTAGTTTTCATTGCACACATTAATCTTTCCCTCTTTATGCCATTCTTAATTTTGCAGTTGTCTATTTTACGTTATAAGTCATCTATTCCATATTGAGGAGCCCTAGACTGCTCAGTTTTTCCTTATATGAGAGACAGTCTTCACATTTGATTGTGCTTGTTGCTCTTCTCTGAACCTGCTCCAGTTCTAACACATCCTTTCTAAGATAAGGGGACTAGGGTGCACACAATATTCAACAGGAATGCAAATGTGAATACGTAGAGGGACATAATTCATTTTTAGTGTCCTAATTCCAAATACACTAGAAGTTTGAACTGAATATGAACGATTTCCCTGGGAGACAAATGTGAAATAATTTGTCCTTCACCTGCTATTATTTAGTCCTGACAAAATTTAGCTGTCAGGCAAGAGAAATAAACAGGTTTACAGTTCCTTTTGTAGCATCGGTTATATGACTGCAAATATTACCCTTACTAATAGTAAATATCTAATGTCGTTGAGACTATTTTTAATTTCTTGACAACAAGAGTGTCCTGTCAGAGGCTCAGATTGACTTCTGAACTCTGCAGATACGATACAAAATAGTGAATATAGTGACATTCCTGGTTTCTGAATGCCTGGTACAGCTCCTTTGGTGCTTTGAACAAACCAGTGCAATATGTCTAAATTCAACCATAATGTTAATCACTGCTAAATTCATGTGTTCAACACCATGCTATTTAAAACAACAGTACAAAATGCTTTATAGAGGTCAGCACTGGCTATGAAACTACATTAGAATGTAAACATTAGAACACTAGCACAAGAGATACAAAGACAAAGGAGCAGCGCCTCATTAAAATCATTGTATGATTTTTATTTCTGAAGTACTGGCTGTTTCAAAGACTGTTTGATGAAAAATAAACAAGACTTAAACTCTCATCTTATGCTATAATTAGTCATTATCTCTACAAAGGTGAAATATAGTTCTGCCAAAAAAGCTGGTGTTCTAGTTTATATGAAGCTTCGATTTTCTCAAAAACCAGTTTAATTCTGACATCCACATGAAGTGGAAACCTTCCCCAGCTTCCTGTGAACTGAAAGACCTCCTGGATCTCAGCTGCTGAGTAACACTCAGAAAGCACAGGACCTGGAGTGGCAGTTGTAGCATCCCACTTCAAGTGCTGATAGGTCAACCTCTCTGTCTTTGTGGTCAGTGGTGAGAAATAAGTCCTGTAATACACACTTCAGGTAGTTTGGATTTGGGTGACTTGTGCTCTAAGACCTCAGCAGGCTGTTAAGGGAGCCCAAGACAAGTCACTCAGAAGTAAACATCTACTCTGTACACATGGCAAGCTTGTGACCTGACCAGAGTGTGCAGGGCAGTGTGCCTCGAACCTCTGGCCTTGTCTGAATCCATCACAGGAGCCTAACTTGAAGCTGCTTTGCTCAGAAGTCCACCTGTGTGCTGCAGCAGCAACATGATGCCTCTTGTAGGCACAAACATATTACATCCATAACAGTAAATAAAACAGCACCAGCCAGCGCTGCAAGAACCAAAATGTTTGTACCGATAAACAGTTGGAAACATTCATGACATGCTTTTAACTCTAACTAGCACTTCCCCAAAAGTTTTTTTTCAGGAAAATGCAACAACCAGTACAAGGAAAGCACCTTTCCCGAAAGGCTCAATGCTAGCAGTTAGGGGAACAATTATACTCTCTTCTCTTATGCGATAATAAATCATCTCTGCCTGTCTTAATGCCATAAAAGGATCCTGTATCTGCTCAATTTATAAGATATTCATAGTGAACTGGAACCCCAGACCACGTCCCAGATTTGTTGAGGGTTCTCTGAATCCACGATTCTTCCAGAGAAATATTTCAGGCTATTGACACTGATGCTTTCTGATGAAAGCTGGGTTTGTCAGATATCCTGGACGTAGCCAGTGCCAGATTGGCCAGTTGATTCAGAAAAATTTCTTCTCACTTTTAAATGGGAAAACTGAAATTTATCTCGCTTCTGCATCTGAAATTTATCTTAATTCTTACTAAAGGGATCACTAATAATGATGTAGTTCAGCCTCTAGAGTTCTCTCAATCCTTGGTCTTATCTGGGACAGTCAGTAAAAGTGTCAGTCAGCAGACAAATGTCCACCAGGAATGGAAATAAATAACTGAATCATTTAGGATTGCTTATTAAAACCATAATTTTCAATGACAATTGAACCTAGCTAAACTAGAGCTGGTACCAATTACTTCATTGTTTTAATTTACTCCATTTCAAGCATCAGTTTAAAACTGCTTTGTCTTAACTGTCTTTTCCATACACTGAAATTTTCATCTACTTGACCATATCAGTAAATCATCTCAATGTTTATTTATTCTGATATTTATTCAGGTTTAGTTCTATATCAATTAGTTCAGTCTTCAGGGATGCCAGAGTTGAGACTAAATTCAGTTTTTTAAAGGTCAATGCACAGCCACTCTACAACTTATTTATACAGAATATTCAAAGGAAATTAATTGCATAAGTGCATGTAATTTTAGTAAATAATCCATTTTATACTACTTTAAGAAATGCATGGTTGACATGAATATGTCTCTTGACATATTAATCTGTTTTATAAATACAAGAAATTGTACTTACTGGAGATAAAATGGCCATAATATGGATGGAGAAAATATGCTAAATAGAAAACTAGTGCCTGTGAGTGAAATTTAATTATTCTTCAGAAGTCTCAATCCTGGCATTGTAGAAACCACGCAATCCCTTTTGCATACAGCTAAAAATTGTAAAGTCACTACTTTTCCCTTGTAATGATAAAATTATTTTATCCAACGTGCAAGGTTGGCTCCATCTTTCTGTATCAATTTCCTTAACCTTTGGTTTGTCACTGAATACTTATTAGGGAGAAAGGGAAAGGCATTTAATTTGTGATTATCCGTCACTACCCTGTTACGCCACAGAATAATGCTCTGGAGAGAAAGGATTAAGAAGTCTTAAAGCACTTGATGGCATGTAGAAGGAAGGGTGAGAGATGCTACACAGCGACTGTGAGAGCATTAGGGGAAGAGAGGACACTGGAAGAAGACAGAAGAAGATTGTCAGGCCAAAGGAAAAAGAGGAAGAAAAACACCTTGTCTTGGTAGTATCACCTTCATCTGGGCATTTTACCTGTTCTTTCTTCAAGCACTAGGAAAACACTTTAACTGAAAATTTTCAATATTACAGAAAATGGACTTACCCTGTGTTGATCATATTATACCAGATTTTGGCAGAGACAATGATCAAAGAAAGTATTCCCTAGGCACTCTCCTCCCCTGTTAGGCGCGTCTCTTCTCTTGTAGTCTTCTTCCCCCTCACACTGAGAGCAAAGATTGGTCACACCTGCTCACCAGAAGGATCAGGTTTCTGGGACACGGAGGTAAAGAGCTCTCCTATGAGCAAATCAGGCACTTGAAACTCAGTCACAGAGTGCATGAGAACAACCCCTGTCTGCTGACCAGACCCACAGCAAGGCTCAGCACCATGTCCTACAGGAAGAATAAGCCACACTCTCGCTCTTCCAGGACCAAAACCAGGTAACCTAACAGGAATTAGACCTGCTTTAAGTGGCCATCTCTAGGCAGCTCTCACATACTGACAGATGCATTCACAATGAAGAGCTTGCCTATCAAGGAGCAAGAAATAAATTGCTATTTGTGACTTCAAAGGACAAGCTATAAACACCACCCTGATTTCTTGCAGTACATGCTAGAACTCACTGTGTGGTTGTGGCATTCTTTCACTATTCATAGGTGGAAATAGAGGCATACCTGATTTTAATAAGTGACATTTGTTGCTAGGGTAGGAGGTTTTCACAGGATTATATGCAAAAATAAAACATAAAATAGAAACCTTAGCTATTTGAAATAATCCTTTTCTGACGGGGTTGAGATTTCATTTTGTTATTGTGTGAGCTCAGCAGATTCAGCCTAAGCACAGCTCATCAGCTTTCTATTTCTCCTGTCACTGGCTAAGCATATGTCACAATCCACGGAGCACCTCAAAGACATTTACCAGCCCTTTCTTAAATCAGTTCTGTGACAGGATTTCCACAGGTGATGCAAACTACGTGCTTGCAACTTCACATTATTAGGCTGCCTAAAAGTCCTGCCCTGGGCCAGGACAGACAGTTTTGCTCATTGTGTTAATATTTACACAAGTTAGTCCCAGAGTCACAACGCTGAAAGAAAAAGGAGCTCCCTGTTACTTCTGTAAGGGGGAAGCAGTTCACTCCAGAAAGCATCATTTATGCAGAAATGCCTCAGGAATCACTCTGAAGGGTTTACAGAGTGCACTCATTGGCTGACACATGTGTGCCACCCCAGACACTCTGCTCTGCCCCTGCCTACAGTGCCTATGGATTCTAGCAGGACACTGGCCTGAACCAAAGTGCTGGTCTTAAGCAACCTGTATCTGGTCAGGAGCATCGCCGAACAAGTCACAGTTCTGGGGCTGCCTTCTTTCTGACAAGGTAGGAAATACTGAGCTGAGTTTGCAACTGAAAAAGCTGAAACCTACTGAAAGGGGTCAGTGCAGCATGGAAAGAAACTTCCTCAGGGTTAACAAGGAGTAGCTGCCTGATGCCAGCTGAGGGGCACATCCGTAGAGCTGCTGAAAGACTGAGGTCAGGCGTGGTATTAAAGCAGCAGTTCTCCAAAAGGACTGAAGAGTTTGTGGGCTTGCAAGGTGAGTCCTTCCTTCAGATGAAATCAAAGAAACAGGAGCTTTCTCCCAAAGGCGAGAAAACTTTCTGGTGGGTCTTCACGACCCATGAAAGGGAACCTTCTGGGCAAGATGGCAACAGTTTGTGGCACAAAATGTGGTCTGGGCATAGCCTGAGAATATGGGCAAGGCAAGGATCAAGAAAGAGAGCAGAGAAGTTGATTTAACAGCTGGCTTTTACAATAAACCTTCACCTGACTTGTCCTTTGGCAACCAAGACTAATTCCTGTATTTAGGAACAGTTGTGACATTCTCACAGACACAGGTGCAGTCTCTAGGAAAGACTACTTAAGTAACTGAGAGAAAAGCATGCATTTCTACACGGTTTTTGATCAGTTAGTTTAACTACTGAAAAACAGTTTCTCTGTTGAGTATTCCAGAGGGCTTTCATGGGGGTCTGTGGTAATGAAGGAAAGCCTGGGAGGTAAGCAAATTACACAACTCTCCTTCTTTCCTAAAACATGGGCCTGAGTAAGACATTAGTTGAAGTCTCTAATAAAATACCATCTTTATTTCCTAAAAGACCTGTAATAGAACTTATCCCAATTACTGCTGCTGAAGCTGCAACACGATGGTGTACAAACTATTGACACATTTTATGCTCATTAACTTTTCTTTAATTTGAAAGATGCCTAGGGCATCTTTGCACACAAACAGGGTAAATATATGCTAAATACCTAGGAGAAACTACTCAATTCAATTTCTTTTAAGGGAATAATGTATGTGATATTACTACATAGACTTGATTTTACTGTGTGGATGGGTAAAGTGTAAAGCCATAGATATTCTCTGTTCTTGTAATATAGCTGTTTCTTTGATGCTGCTAAAAGTCCTAATGTTGCTGACTGGAATACTATAGCAATTATTCATATCATCATACCAATAAACATTGAGCAAGCTGGTCCTTAAATGCACTCCTCAAAGACATGAAACGCGTAATAAAATCAGTTGTGCATGATCAAGCAGGTGTTTAGTATGGACTTCAATGGCAGCTTGCATCTTTAGATGCAAGAAGTCTTTGATCTGTATATCAAAGCATAATGGTAATGAGTGTGCTCACTGAACTATACCTTGGTACTTCAGGTACATTTCACTCCCCCAAATGTTGAAGCGATTAAACAGAACTTCAGCAATACTGCTAATTAGTAAATTGCTGTCTCAGGGTCTCAGCATTTAACTCTTTATTTTATATTAGTTCGAGAGTATCATCAACTCTTCTCCTGTACATTGTAAGGTCTATTCATGGTCCATCCTGACACACCAGTGGTTAGACGTACTGCTTAGACATGGGGTTAGAAAATGAGACAATCCCTTGTTACACCATAGCTAGCATAAGCAATGACCACTGATAAGTCTGTGGATGCTTAATGATGCTGACCAAGCTGGTCACTGGGGCTACTGAGTCAAGGCTTTTCATGGCTCTCAGTTTGGTTGATTAACCACACCAGTATGGTTTATCAGTGCACCGTGCTTGCCAGAGATGTTCCAAGAGTCTCTAGAGAACAAAAGAAATAGGAAAAAAACATGACATGTCACTGGTTTTGAACATAAAATCTCTATTCTTTCTTCATTGCAATTCTGTCTCCTATTCCAGTGGAAAGTTAATTTTACACATTGCAAACAAGCTTACTTATGCAAAAGATGATTTGGCAAAGTAGTCCTAAATTCTGCAGAGACCTTGAAAATTTGCCTAAAAAAACAACATTGTTTTTTCAAGGAGATTTGTTTCATGGGTGTATAAATATAAAAGTACTATTGATAAGATTTGCCTGTAGCAGCACTAAGAACGAGTCTGACTTGCAGCAACAAACTGGTGTAACATTCTTGACTTTAAGCTAAGACTCATCTTGTGTCCGTCATGAGTCTGTTCTTCACTTACCCAGCACTACCTAAGTTGATGCTAGACTAATCTACCGTTCTGCAACTCCATTCACACCAAAAATAAAGAGGATTTGGAATTAATATTCTTTGTTTCTTCAATATTTTTCTTTGTTCCTTCAATATTTACATACGTTCATTGTTTTTAAAGGTCAGAATGATTGTCCCAATGCAAAGTTTTCTTTCTGATACTTTTTCTAGCCTCATGACATGAATATTTGGAAGCTGCACATTCATCAGAAAGTGTTAGTGTGTCTCTAGCACTGTTTCTGTATTTTACTCTAGAGTTCCTAAGCCTTGCTGCCTGAAACTGAAGTGACACAATTCCCGATTATTGAAAAGTCCCAGGGTGTTACCAATTCTAAAGGCAGCAGTACGTGAAATGTGAGACTCAGGATCTCTAACACGAAAAAAGCATATGAGACACTTTCCACATACTTTTCTATGAACCTAACTTCCTTTTTTCAGTTATGTGCTGATGAAGGTTATTTCTGTAAGAAGGATACGCTGTAAAAAGTGAAGATTTGTAGTTACGGTGCTGGTCTCTAGATTTCAAAAGATTTAGAAATAAAAGTGTTTCTGCCTCCCACATTTGAAATCTATACTGAGTGAAACTCGCTGAGGTATAAAAATCAGCAAAAAACAATTTACTAGCAAATAGATAACAAGTGTCAGCTATATCCAAAGGGGATAAAAATAATTGCAGCAGGCCTCTACTGTAAAACCTGAGTCCTGAAACAGAGTAAGAATGTAAGTTTTCTGAACTGTTTCTTGTCACTTGCAAACTCAGAACCCTGCACACTGCATGCATTCAGTATGGAGATCCTCTGCTGGAAGTCAGCAAGAGACAATAGCTTCACTAGACAAACAGCGGAGTCTGCATCCAAGGAGTAATTGGTGTACTGCTTCTAGAAATGTATGCTTCCTGAATGTCCCACAATGGCTTCTTAGTATGATTCTTATGTGTTCATGTTTACAGTAGTGAAAATAAACAAGAGTATTTTGGAAATGACCTATTAAGCTCATTTACATTTGGGCAATTGACTTTCATGATAGAAATGTATTTGGGCAAGACTAATAATGACAGAAAAAAACCCCAAAAGACAGAGATGCCAACACAAAGCACTTATTCTTGTGCTGTAAACGTTTTCTTGCAAATTTTTAAAATGAGGAATCAAAGGTTCTTTGGGGGGGTTTTTTGAGCAATTAGTTTCTTAACAGAGGAATTTAATAACCATGGTCAAAGAAGATGAAGAACTTCAAAAGAGATTTGTCAGAAATAATAAAAAAAAAAATGTAGTTTCTTGCAACACACTTTCCAGATTAAGTATTTCTTTCGAGAAATAAATCATCAAAAAATTAGAAGTAGACAACACCTTACTCAGGATGATTCAGATACCCAGGAGAGTATACAAGTATTAAGTTCCTCAAAGAAGACACATCCTTCCACAAAGTGTCATCATGCTGACAAACTAAACGGCTAGGACAAAAGTAGCATGCTATAAAGACATTTTTAAGATAAAATCTTGAATCAATTAAAAAATTTTTCACTGTCTCTATTTAGACAACAATTTCACATTGGAATGCGAATGTTTTAGACTGAACTATCCAAAACCTTTACAGTCATTTTTGGTTTTTTAGGGATATGCTAAGGTAATCAGTTCAAGGACCCTACAAAATTTCAACTGATGTACAATGAAGGTGCTCTACAACTCGTGTGGGATAATATAATACTGCAAGATACAGAAAATCAGAAAAGTAGTGGTATGTCTTTTATTCTTTAGGGATATTCTAGCATTAAAAACCCAAACCAAAATTAAAAAAAAAAAATAGGGTAAATTGTAGTCAATGGATAGTTAAACCGTGAATATGAAGAAAAAATGTTTCAATAAGGAGAATTTCTGTGTTGTCTTCCTCTCATTCCTTTGCTTTCTAGTCAGACTTCTAATGAACTAACAGTACACTCATAAATTATATAAAGGATTAAATGTGTTATATATTATAAAAAAGATATTTCATTGTTTGAGGTGACTGCTGCAAACAAATCCCAGCTTCGTAAAACTCACTTTGAAATTGATTTACTGATCTCATTATAAAAGTTGCATGAAAAATATCTGCTTATCATCTGGATAGTGTAGCTCTAAAAACAGCATGTTCAAGTGTGGCACATCTAATATTCAAGTCCAATAAAATGAAGAGACTGTGGAAAAAATACAGAGCAAAGCACTAGAGGAAATGAGCTTAGCACTTTAACTCACGGTTCACACTCAAAATCTTGCAATGAAATCACCAACCCATTAAATTATTTGAAGTAAAGGGCTCCAAAAGCCTCACACAACTTGCCTGTAGAAGGGCTGTGAACAAACTAACAGCACAAGCACACCTAATTAAGGCTGAAACGTCAGGTTTAAAAAGTAAGAACATCTTCTCCTGAAGCTGGTGAATTGACAGAAGAACAGAAAAGCAATATGAATCATATCTCAAACTGTCATTTATGATTTAGCACTCAGTGTAATTATGATGGTATGGTAAAAGAATATATCCATACCCAAAGTCCTTGAGCAATCATATATTGAATAAAGCTGCTTGATGAAATTTTGTCTGTCTCTTTGTACCATATATAAGTTCTGTATGAATCCATCCCTTTATATTACAAGAAAACATAAATTTTATCCATTTATTAGACAGAATTGAGAGATATATTGAAGTAGAATACAACAGAACAGAATATGCCCTGGTACTCAGCATACCATGGGAAATTGCTTCAATTTTTAAATTCACTGAAATTAATTTTTATATCAATGCAGCTGTCAGAATTATTCAAAGAGGACCAAATTTGAATGATACGTTAAGTCCAAGAAAAGATTCTGAAACCACTGAAATTCTGACTCTCAAAATAATTGGAACAGGTCCTTATTTCTCTGGTAGTTAACCAAGAAGGTAGGAATTTTTACCGAACAAGATTATCAAGAGTTCAGGCTTTATTTATGAGAAAAGACCTGATAAATCTGAATTATGATTCTTCCTTTATTGGTATATATTAGAATTTACAAGGTACCTTAGTTAGCTCTTTGTTTGGTTGGTTTTTTAATCCAAGAAACCTGCAGATGCTACCATAAGTGCACTGCATCTTTTCCTCTTATTCAATAAGGAACTGCTAACTGGAAAGGTCAGAGGGGAGACTAGAAGTGAGAACAGTGCATAGCTGAATATTTAGGCATTAAGATGAAAGGTGATGCTAGCATTTTCATCACAGCTAAAATATGCTGCCCTTTTTTTTTTTTTTAATTGTAAGACTAAATATTGTACATTCTGGTGATATTGCAACACAACCACACTCCAACATGTTTTTCTTCACTAGACATCTGCATTGTCAGCTAAGGCCACTGTGCTTCACCCTGTGCTGAGTTTCTGTTGTCTCAGCAGGCACAAGAAAGCGGTTTCTCCTGGAGGTAGAACTACCACAAAGCACTGAGAAAATTGATTCTGTAAGACTCCTTCACAGAAAAACAAGACTAGTACTGGCTAAAAGACTAGTACTGGCCAAATGGTTGCAAATAGTAGGTCATAAAATAAATGCAGCATGATGTCAGTCTGGATGGAAGGAGCTGGAAATTGCCTTCATTCCACATTTGGAAAATAGCTTCAGTTGAAGACTGTTAAGAAAAGAAGATATTTTAGAAAGGTTGACTCATTTTGTTTTGACATTTCATTTAACGTCAACTTTTATTTTTGTTTTGAAATGGTATTTTTCATTCTCAAACTGTCCTTTTGTAAAGGGAAGGTTAACAAACATTTCAACTGACAAAGATGCAGTTGTTTGAGGTTCTTTCCCTAAACAGACTTCAAATTTACTTTTTTTTTTCCCAACCAAAGCAGAAAGTCTACTATATGATTAGCTTCAATTTAAAGGCTCAGAAAGCCAAAGCCTGTAGAGACCTTTGAATTATCACGTCAGAGGATTACTACAAGAGCATGACATTTTGTTATTTAAAAGGAAAAATTTCATAAAAGGACTCTTCTCCTGTCCCTCATCTTTTCCTTCTCCCCAAGCCCAGTAACTTTCCTCCTTTATCTGGGATCTATTTGCTCGGTTCTGTTTGTAAGCAGCAAGATCTGTCTCCAAGTAGCAGTTTTGTTGATATCTTCCTCTTCTCACAGTAAATCTATTAACTCCTCTCATTTATGTTTTCTCTATTCTAAGGTCTTCTGTATCCTTACTGTTATTTCAGCCTGGTGGAGGTCTGGACTCGATCTCTCCTGGATCTGGGTCAATTCCACAGCCTCTTTCTGAGTGACAGTATGTCCGAGTTCATCAAGATGTTAATGGTGAACAACGAAAATAATTAAGCAATCCAAGCATTCATACACATAACTAATTAGTCTAGGAGAAGCAGGAAGCAGACAGTATGCTCTGAACAAGTTCTGTTAATGAAGAATGGTCTGACAGAGACAATTCTAATTGCGCCATGGTATGTCTAATCTAATTATGCTAATAGTTTATTTGCACTCTAAATCATCTCTGTCAGCTCAGATATGGAAATCTGGTGATATCACACAGTGCTACTGAAATCTAATGAGAACATCTCTCTTCCCTATATGTTTGCTTTATCTGAGCATGAGGGCTGCTTTGCTCTAAATACCAGGCCAATTGGGAATTCCTTGATGAAAATTCTCTTTATTTTCCTTGGGAAAGACCAGCTCATCACAAAAAAAGTGGAAGGAACATATTTGAGAGACTTTTAAGGTAGGGAATGTCTCTAAGTTCTTTTTCCTTTCAAACTGGACTACAGTCCAGTATTTTGGAATACTTCTAAGGCCAGGACCAAAAGATTACCATTTGAATAAGGGCTATTCATCCTACCCTGATTATTTCTCTTATAAATATATTCTTAACAGCAGTTCTTAGAGTAAGCCCTTGCCAGGCAGGGTTGTTCTTCATTATAGTAGATAGAGCAACTTCATTAAGAGACCAGCACAGCACCTATTCTACGTCATCTACAATACCTCCATCTACATTGGTGGAGAGAAGGTGGGTGCAGTACTTGAAGGATTCTGGAAGTCAAGTGGTGTTGATGGTCAATTAGGGAAGTTAACTCAAGAGTCTGAAAAGGTATAACCCATACTAGCAGTTGACTGCATGATATCGCAAACTGCTAGGCAAAAAAATTATTCTCAAAATTTGAGAGTATTCTGAGCTATAAAAATGGTCAAGGAAAAAGGGAAGTTTCTTGACAGTAAACCAGACAGTCAGACCAGACAGAGGAAGATGGCTAGATGCCATGTAACAAATGCTCATGCTAATCTCACTCATTACAAGTAGGCTATTACCAATTACATAAAAAATATATCGTAAAAATGGGTTTACCTTCATTTGAAAAAATTAATTTTGAAATCAGTGTAGGCAATTAAAAAAAATAACAAAAGCAAATTCCTTTGGTACATCATAAGGGGCAGGAAGATATAATGCATCTCAAAGGTAAAATAAATTACAACAATTTATACTGCTGCATTCTGCTCAAGTGACAGGTATTCAGAGTTGCATAACTAAAGGGTGTCATGTCACACTGCAACAGCCAACACTGAAACATCCCAGAAACTTTTTAGATATCTAGACAGTCAGCTAGGAAACTTCAGATGAGAGACATCCCAAACAAAAGCATGTACGGTCCTTGCAGATGTGTGAGTATTACAGAGCTTCAATTACCCACATATCTGCACTTGAGAGACCATTTGAGAGTCTTTAATATATTCTAACTGGTCTAACTGGTCTCCATGGCTGTGGATATCCCTTACACCTCTATCAGAGCTGTCAATCTCTTATGGACGTGGTGACCCTGGCATGCTACACTAAGCACTTACGTGAACAATGAATATAAAGGCTCATGGCAAGCTGCAAGTCCCAAAAAGGCTAAAACAGTTGGGATCACCTGGAACTAGTCCCTTTAAGGATTTGCCTCTCCGTCAGTCATTAAGGGAAGAAGGAAGCATGTACAGAAAGTATTTCCATTTCTGAAGCAAACGGAAGGACTCTGAGACTGGAAGAATCAGTTGAGATACCATCCTGAGATGCCTGCAGAGAAGCTGCATGTTCACAGAAAGTCACACTGATGACTACTCCCGTAGAGCAGTAGAACTGTAGATGGCAGCTCTGCATTCACAGAAAACCAAACAGATGAATATTTCACCATAGACAGAAACTCTGCTTTTGAGGTAGGAATGGAGAACGTTATCAGTATCTTAATTACTGTAACAAGCATTTTATGTTGACATTGAAAAGAAGAGCTCTGAATTACATTCTTGTTGAGACACAATCTGTCATTCCTCTTGCACCATTAACCCAAACTTCTACCACTGACTGCCCTGTCTGTAGCAGAGACATGTCTACCAAGCAGCTGCCCAGTCCCATCTGTCTTCCTGCCATATACCCTCTATAACTGCCAGTGTCAACTACCAGCAATCCAATTGATCCTTCTGGAAAATTTCTGCCTGACGTAAAATACCCAAGAAATGTTTCACAACCACCCCAAAAGTTTTTGGGCCCCAGAAACCTCACTCACATTCAGCTGAATAGGAAGGGCTCCTTAGTTTCTATATTTGGGCTGTGGGAGAAAATTACAGTGGAAAAGTGCCTGCAACCTGATTGCTTAAAATATTCAAACTTCTATTATTATTGTCAGTTAAGTGATCAACATTTTGAAAATTCCCAGTAATTGATTTTTTTTTATTCATTTCTATGAGAAGACCCAGATATCACTACTTACTGTGTCAAAGACCATGTTATTTGAGAGGTACAGTGAAACATATACATGTTTTAAATATCATCTTCTAAATCGAATTACATGGAGACAGACAGCAAGTGACCCTTCAAGATTAAATTCTTAATGAGCAGTTTAACTGCTGGCAAACAGACAAGCAAATTCAAAAGCCAAATTTTGTTGAGAGACAGGTATTCAGTGACAAGATAGAAAGCATTCAGAAACACAATCCCCCAGGTAAAGCCTGGCGGACATATTCCATAAAAAATAAAATGAAAAAAAAAAAAAATCGAGACTAGAAGCAAACAGGTAAACAAGAATCCTTTGTATCCTCTGTCTGAGGAGGATATATGAGAAACAGAATTTTTCTCTTCTCACTGCAGACTTCGTTTGTGACAGATTTTTTCCCCAATCCTCAAAAAGTTTTGCACACCCTTCTGAATAACTGCTGCAGTTTAAGAAAATGAGAACCCGTTTCCAAGCTTTATATATGCACTAATGTGTGCAGGTATGCATACATATACATACATACATACACAGTCCCACACCCTCAGTTTTGTTATACTCACCAGCTACCAAAGTTTTTAAAGTGACACTAATGGCTATTTGGAGCTGTTTGTGGAGAGTCAGTAAGCATTTTGCTTAGGAGAATGGACCATTCAAAAGTTTGAGTATACCACTGTGTCTCAAGACTATATACATATATAGGTCTTCAAAATCTTTGCTGCTCAGATTGCATCCTCTTCCAGAAGATGTTTTAAACTGAAGGGGAAAAATGGCATGGCAGAAGCATAAGAAAACCCTTCTGGGTTTAGATCCTGTATTCATTTGTCTACCTTATTTCCTTATCTCTTCACAGATACCTAAAACTAGTAAGTTGAGGAGATACGATTTTTAAAACTTGGAATTCACATGAGGGGAAAACTCTCCGGACTTTTCTGACTCTCTTATAAGATAATCAACACTCAGGAGTTCATATGGAACTTGGTTGTACAGAACCGAAATGTATTTTGCAGATTTAAGCCTTGATTCTGCAAACAAGTACAACTTTGCTCAGGTAAATAAATGGAACTGCACATGAGTTCAAAGGTAAATGTGCCCAGATATTTGCAGGACTGAAGTTTTACTTTCATCCTTATCAATGATAGTCCAAACCTTGCTTCCATGCTTGTTTGATTCGGGTTTTGCCCCTCTAAAAGATGGAGTAAATATCAGAAGCTCTCTGTATAGCTATATAGCTATTTTGTAAAAAAATCTATTAATTTCTGATAAGCACAAGGTCTTATTTGGAAATTATTTGTGTCAATTGCTTTAACACTCTTCCCATACATATGATAGATTTCAGTAATAATGCTACCTCCATTTAAGGTGATTGACAGTCGATAAGACCCACATTTTGGTTACTTATAATTTCATTAATGCTAACCATTTGTTTTAGAGTCCCACAGTCCTTCTACTGTTTTTAATTCAGTTTAAAATTGTTCAGCTTTTCCACAGAACAAAACATCTCATGTTAGTAACATTTTCTAGCCATTGTATTGAGAACCTTCAGAACCTTCCTGCTGGGGAGAAGGCACTTGTAATACACTGAAGAGAAAACTGTCCTCTACATCAAGGACAGGCATTTTTCTTCTCATGCAAAAATTCATCCAAATTTTCATATTCTGGTCCTCCTCTCCCAAGAAAAAAAAATTACTGCGGAGTGTTACTAAGACTAGGTAGGTGAACTTCAGCAGTTCTTTCTTCTGCCTACTCCACCTTAGCACATCTCCTTCTGTGCCATGCAGTTCTCCAGAGGATATATGAATTTTAACTCACGCAGACTCTAAGATGTACAGCCAAGGAAATCTAATAAAAACTGTCCTTTACCGAGTTCTAGGGTCAAGTCAAGACTCTCTCATTTGGCCCCAGCAGCCACAATAAATACTCCTATTCTAGTTTTCCAAAGGATTCCCTATAGGCAACAAGACTAATTCATGTTATATAATAGCATTTTGTTTCTAGGAAACCTGTCATGTATCGCAGCAGATGAAAGATTTATTGAATGAAAAGGAAAAAGAAGTTAAGGAAGTGAAATGGTGTCCTACATAACTCCATTCTACCCAGATGCCTACTACAGATGCCAAGTAAATAATTAATCATAAAACTGTTTTGTTGATAACTGTCTTCCTTAGATTATAAAGCTCATTTTTTAGACACTTGAGATCTGGTTGTGGAAGAACTGCATGATACTATTGCAACTGAAATTAATCACAACTAAGTTTTTGGATTATAAAATATTTTTTTAAATCATAAATGCCCTAGAGAAGGAAAAAAAAATAAAAAAAAGGACACCAGGCCACAAAACAAGAAAACATAAGCATGGATTTTTGAAATTTCAAGGGAGTAATTCAAGTCAGGAAGACTACAGAGATGCTCAGAATGTTAAAATCCTATTTTAAATCATTATGCTGCAGATGTCAGAAAATTAGTTCAAGGTGTCATTGTAACCATTTCTTGTACAGACTGATAGAAATTAGTTTAGAGGAATGAATGGCTTTCTGAAAATATGAGTCAATAATCTGAGGCCCATTGAAACCTCTGTGTTGCAAGCAGACTCAACAGTGAAAAACCCTCACTCAAGCAATATTTTTTGAGGAACTGGAGCCCACTGTTTTTGTGGCAAAAACACTGACCTTTACTACTTCACTTCAAGAGAACTCAGTTATCTGAAGCAATAATAAGGTATGTTTTCCCTCTGTGGAACCGTCACCAGGAAGCAATATATTGCACTGCTTTGTAAAAGAGGAGCTAATACACCACAGCATCCTAAAAGTATCACTGTAAACTGAAAAGTTCAATTGGTCAAGAATATAAAAATGTAGCTTCATTTATAGAAAAAATAATCCATTTTTTCCAAAGGAAATTTTTAGATTTTTTTTTCCTCCTCTCTTTCAGTCTGGAAGAAAAAAGGCAAACATATTTATCTTAAATTTACCTGAATCTAAATATTTCAGCTGTCAAACTGCTATAAGCTACTACTTATCTTCCTTAATATACTACCCCTTTATCTACGGAATTAAGTCCCCAAGTGTCAGTCTGGCAGAGCTGCTTTCTTCCTGATGCAATCAGAGGGAAAAAAAATCAGAATTCTTATAGATAACTGAATACTTAAATACAGGTACTTTTGAGAAAATACCCTCTTATTTGTAAGAAAAAAGTATTTGTTATAGAGTGGTATCATTCAGTCTATTGGAATTTTATAATTTGCTTTTATACTCAAAGGACAAATATTTCTTTATTGGTGCTTTATTTAACCAAGTACTAATAGAAAAGCTCATTAGGTTATTAGTTTTTATTTAATGCTACAAAGAACAGATATGATTTATTTCTTCCTGTAGTTATTGGAAATACTGCTTTCTACTATAGGCATATTGTCAACACAAAAAATACTCACCATGTAATGATAATAGAGTATTTGGCAAGCACAAGACAGATTTAGTTTTGCTGTTATTTTAATGACACATTTTACAAAAAGTCTGCCTTCTTCAGCTTGAACTTTTCAAGTCCATCTTATAAATCACTTCCTTGATGGCAATCACTCGGTGACCTACCTGACACAGCACGAGCAGCCCGCTTCTCAGCTGTTATACCCCAGTATGGCTCAGAACTGAGGATCATGACTAGCAGGAAACCTGAAGAGTGTGACAGTATTTCTCTCACACTTTCTCTCCTCAGCTCCCCTTGATCTACCTCTAATTTATTACTGCAGCAAAAGAGCAGCATAAATGTGATGATTTTTCTTCTTTAACAGGAATATTTTTATTTACTGCAGGACTATCGGTGAAATACAAAAAAATTTAGCGTAAGAAAATTTTACTTATTTGAATTAATGGCACAGCAAAACTCTGCAGATGGCTGTGTCCATCTAGATTTTTCCATTCCAGATCGTGTTATAGTCTTTTTTAAATGCAGTTAAAAAATAATAAAAGGAGAGAGAAGAAAAGCAAGTATGTGTACAAGTACTGACACTGAAGGAGCCCAGTTTCCTATGGATTTAGGTGCTGTGTAATTTTATATCTCAGGCTATCTACACTGGAAGAAAAACAAGCTCTAAGTTTTGCACTGGAAACTTGGTCCTTTAGGGCATAGATTGACCACACTTTGGTTTCATGTTAGGGCGTGACATGAGCTCATAGCATTGCTACACATTTTCACAGAGTTTTGAGAGTTTAATCAACTTTCAGGCTGTTACTTTTTTGCAAAATTTGGCTGAAATATTTGAAGGAGACAGCTGTTGGTTGGTGGGAAAGCTAGAGAAAAGGGAAAGGTGCTGGTTACATTCACAGACATCAAAAGTGCACTGAAAAAAAAAGGGCAAAATAAACAAAAAAATCAAGCTAAGTTCTGCCCAGAATACATTTCATAAAAGTTGCAAACCAAAGAAGTAAAACATGCTTTTCCATATATTATCAGATAACATGCAGAAACAAATGCATTATTCATTCCAAACTGCAATGATTAATGTGTTTTCAAATTCATATTGCTTTTTCTTATAGTTATAAAGAGATTATGTTGTTTAAATGCATGAAATGTAACTTCACAAAGTTTACTAAATAATTTTAACTGCTTCTTCAACATTGGAAGAGTAAGAATTTCCCCTCAGAATTGCTCCATGCTGAACCCTTGAAAGTTTGTTGACTTAAACCAAGAGAGAACTTTATTTACATGCTCCTGAAAGACATAGTGCGTGAGAAAATTCCAACACTTATTTTCAGGCACAGGCATAAAAAACTTTATTTCAACTACTGGTTGTTCTATTTTTGTTTTACTTATAATATAAAATTTTATTATAATATATGTTCTTATTACGGGGTACTGCAGACAAAAGAAATTATGCATGATTGGACCAGGACATAGACACTGAGGCTTTCAGATACTATCAGGGCACTGTGATAATAAGCACCTCAGTGTAAAAGCATAGATCTTCTAGTGTCCTTTTGCTCTTACTAAATGTCTTTCCCCAAATCAATGTTCCAAAATATAACTATTATTCTCTCTGAAACATCTATAAGCAGCACCAAAAGATGCATCAGGACTTTTGCATCTTGTAATTTTCAGCTGCTGGTTTACAGGTTATTAGATGCTGCTCTGTCTGTCACAGCAAGCACTTCTTTTTTCCAGGTATTCCCAATTTAAATTGTTCAATATAAGCAATATTTACTTCTGTTTTCTCAATACTGGATACCAAAAATGCACCCTCTACCTAAGAATAGTTTCTGCCTTTTCTTTTTTAAAATGTTTTTCTGTGTTGACAGACATATCTCCTGAAACTTGCATTTCTATACCCCATTGCCTTTCCCTTCAAGCCCTTAACACCTCAGCTTTTCCCCTCTCAAAAATAACTAAAGAAAAAAAATCTTTTTTGCCCATCTCCATCCCTCCCAGCAGCAATGCAACTAATAGATGACAAAGAGTCTTTTCCTCTTTCCAAAGATGGATAAAACCAGATTCAACAGATAACTACCTCCTCTCTGAGCCTTCACTAATCAAAGCTAAACTTTTGCTCAAAGAAAGATTACTTCAGAAAATATACTAAGTTCCAAACCATACCATTAAATAAACAAGAGGAATTTAAATCAGGCTGCTATCTAAACTGCCTTAACTATGTTTTCCTGCATGAAGAATCTCAGTAACATTGAAGCTGGGCCTGTACTCTGGTCTCAGAAAGTTTTCTCAATGACTAATTAATTGAAATTGCTCAACATTTAATATCTGTTACTATTTTCATAAACTATGCTAAAATAAGTCTGCTTGAGCACTGTCTGCTGAAACTTTCCCAAGAAGCACATATAAGACTACTGCCATGAACTATTTATCAGGCTGCATCTTAAATCCGTACAAAAACTAAAGCCACAAGAGCTCTTGGGATAAATTTGTTGTTAAAACATACCTTCACTAGGCTTTGCAAGTTAGCTGAAATCCAAACACTTTCTGGCACCTTGCTCAGTTTGATAGAAATCTGCCAAAAGCTTAGAAAATTGGGTGACTTTTCGCTGACAGATTGCTTAGTGTCATGTCAGGTACTGAAATCTGAAATGGCTTACAGCAGACAAGATTCCCAGCTCCATTCACTTCAGACAAGGACTCTCTACAGCGTTTGAAATCTCAATCTTCATGAAGTGGACTTAAACAGTGACCTTCATTTGATACGCCAGTACCCAAAGCAGGATGTCAGCCTTATATTTGCATTTGCAGCCTTCCCCCAGTTCTCACAGCAGCCTCATCCTTGAAAGGTACTGTTTTCCAGAAAGCTCTTTCAGGCAAGGCCTCTCGGCCACTCCTATAAACAGATATGAAGAACAGAGTTATTAGTCCCACATATTTTCTCCCACCTTGGCTATACCTCTCTCTCCACCTTCCTCCTTGTGTTCACCAGCTGGTGGTGACACTTCACATTCCAGCCTCTTCTATAGCTCCAAACTTACATTTTTTTCACCTTCCCAATGACAGTTTTAACAGACAACAGCTACAAAGCATGAATTCTCACCTGGAACCATGGTCCTCAACATTTGAGATCCCTTTGGTGCACCTGTTGGACTTGTTGAATTCTGTCACAGCTCTTCGCTCTGAGCTGAATGAATCTTATGCAAAGGTTTTACAAAGCACTAGAAGTTTATTTGTAGGACTAGGAACATAAGTGCTTTTCCAATCATATGACCACCTGCAAAACAGTTCCTTAATTTGTGTCACTGAGGAATACTAGGCTGTACCTCATGACCTTAAGATGCATTTTAAAATCACAGAATTATAGAATTGTTTCAGTTGGAAAAGACCCTTAAGATTTGTCACCCAACACTGCAAAGTCCATCACTAAATTACATTCCCAAGCACCACATCTACACATCTTTTAAATCTCCAGGGGTGGTGATTTCACCACTTCCCCGAGCAGCCTGTTCCAATGCTTGACAACTCTTTCAGTGAAGACTTTTTTCTTTACATCCAACCTAAACCTCCCCAGTTTCGTTGACCTTCTTTGGACTAGTTCCTGCACTTCAATGTCTTTCGTGTAGCAAGGGGGCCAAAACTGAACACCAGATTTGAGGTGTGGCCTCACCAGGCCCCAGTACAGGGGGACAATCACTGCCCTGGTCCTGCTGGCCACACTATTCCTAATACAGGCCAGGATGCCATTGGTCTTCTTGGCCACCTGGACACACACTGCTGGCTCATGTTCAGCTGGCTGTCAGGCAGCACCCCGGGTTGTTTTCTATCAGAGAGCTTTTCAGACACTCATCCCCAAGTCGGTAGCATTGAATGGGGTTGTGAAGTACTTTGACAGAGTCCTGAAAATTATCTGAGGGTTTGGATAGTGGAAGGAGATTTTCTTTTTTTTCTCTCCACTATTTTAGAAGTAGATTTCTTGTTGCTCTGCAAAAGACTCCTTGGCATGAACTTACACAAAATAATCCTTTGTGTACTTAGAGCTGGTTTTATCCCAAAATTTAGAGTGTAAAAACTGGATTAATGTACTTGTAACCTTTCTGCCAGGAACATAATGGAAGGAACAGGTTCAAATTTTAAAGAGTCACTAATGAGACATTGATTGAAATCTCCATCCACGATGCTGGAAAAATTCAAATAAACATTCTGATTCTCAAGAAACTAATCTAAGATGAATCAGCTGTCTTAACAAACCATATTACATAAAAAAGAGAAAAGAAAAACACCAAAATGTAGATAAACAGGAAATTCATTCACTGTGCATAGAAAAATACATTATCTCATACCAAAAATATGACAATTTTACAGTCCTGTTTTGGGGAGACAATTTACAAGGCCAATTGACTGCTTTCCTTTCATGCAAAAATGGCTTCCACATTCCTGAATAGCAAACTTAAGCTGTCTTTTCCTGTCTGGTTCACCGTGCTTCTCTCAGCTGAACTAGTAACTTCTGTTAGGCAACACTTGCTTCTAAATGCTCTGGTTAATCTCTTCAGCTTTGCTCGTTTTAGTTTTTAGCAAAACTGCATGAAACATTGAAGACTACCACAGTATCCTCACTTAACCTGCATCCCATTAACATGTCTTTCTGTTTCTTAGCTGACAATAAGCCCCTAAGTAGCTTTTCTTACTTCAAACAGCTTAATTAAACATACTCATGCAAACCCACCAAACAGTTCTTCGTTTTTCAAACTGCTCTGTCTGTATTGCAGAGACGAATGATGTACAGGTTAGGACAATCACTTCTTTCCATCAGGAACAGTTTCAAGACCATTCACAGCTTCATTTTATTTGTTACTTCTCTCTGACAGAAAAGGTATTTCCCATTTGGTAACTCAGTTCTTCCCTGGAATACAGAAGAACTGGTTTTGCTTTAACTTAAAGCCTTAGTTACCAATCTTTGACACCAAATATATACACAAAGAGACATAAAAGTATTCAGCAACTTTTCTGAATATCCCTCTGAAGAGCATCTTTGTCTGGTGCAATTTCCCCAACTGAGGATATAATTATTTGGTGGCTGATAGGTCAGTAAGTCCTTTAATCAGTACATGTCATTTCAGAAGATGTACCAGCTGCTGCAATTTTCATAACACGTGAAATATAGAAGTCAATAAATGAGATTATGGCAAAGAAAAGAGAGCAGACATTAAATTATGCCACAAAAAAAATAAAAACAAAAACAAACAAACTGAAGGGTCATAGGCTTTTTTTTTTTTTTTTAACTCAGCACTTAACAAATGATGAAGAAAAGACTGCCAGAGTAGAGCTATGGCATTAAGAAATTGCGTTTGTGGTAGGATAGACTCTGGATGTAAGGAACACACAAGAATGAAGAACACACAACTCTGAAGAAGAAGGAATTATTTTTAAGTGTGACATTTGTGATTAAGAAGTTGTAGGGATACTGAAGGTACTGCTGTGAGCAAAGGCCAGAGCTAGACTGCTATGCCTACAGCAAAGAAACTAAATTCCTGCCACAAGAAAAAAATCTCTAATCTCACAAAATTACATCGGAACTTTCAGAGTCACAAGAAGACAGGAAGACAGGAAAACTGAGGTTGGGTATGTCCCGCTGATTGTTTGCCAAGGGAAAATTAAGAATGTGTAGGATGAGTCTTCAGCAGGTCATGGAGCTCCTGTGCAAGTCTTCTGCTGCATGGAGTTAGCCATATACTGCAAAGGGTAAGATCTGCACATGCCTCTGGAAGAAGGATACATGCACACCATTACTTTTCTTCCCTTCCATTTATAGCAGTCAGTTACTGGATGAAAAAATAAAAAAATAACTGTCCTGGTTTCAGAGAGCAATAACACAGCTCTTGCTCTCTCCCCAGCACAGTCAAAGCTGCACCCAAGCCCTGCCCTGCCCTGCCCTGCCCTCTCACAGCACACTGCAGCTGGTGAGGCTGCAGCATCCTTCGCCTGGGTGCCTCCTGCACGTTTAGCTGACTGACCTGCCAGCAGCAGGGGGTTACGTCCACGTGCAGACCAAGGCACAGCTCCAGACTTATGCACCCATGAACTGCCCAGCTCCAGAGGGATGCTAGGAGCCTTGGCAGCACGTGCTGCCCAGCCAGGCTGCCTGCTCTTCCTCTGGGGCAGGGTGGCAGCTGTCAGAAAAAAAGTGCTGATTTGGAAAATAATGATTCACCTGCCAAGCCAATAACTCAGCTGTGCTCTCCTCTGCCTGTGCTCTCCAGAGGAGCACAAAAGGGCTTTTTTTAAAAAAAAAAATGAAAATCCTAGAGTCAAAACTGAGTTTCTACACGAAGAAGCAAAATGTCCTTTGGAATATTAGTTGCTGCCCACATAAAACAGAAGCTTGAAAGATGGCATCCTACCCAGTGTCAGATGACAAAATAATCTGAAAAGCAAGGCCAGATGTGAAAGTGCCATAGTTATTGAACAAAAATTAACTGGGTGAGTACTAAAGGCTGTGGTCAAAATGTTTTTGTTCTAGGTGACTACAGCAATTCATCTTTCTGGAAAGGCTTGTTTTTCAGAGATGTGAATACCCATATGTCCATAAGCTTAAAGAAGGCTCAACCCTCAGTCAAGCTGCCAGTGTCAGACCTCACACTCCAGTTCTCAGTAATTCAGACTGTAAGTATTAGACACTGAAGAGAACAGAACAAACAAACTAACCAGGAAATGAAAATAGTCTGTGCTATGATATCCTTGTAATGAAATGTGCTTCATTACATGTATGATGCATGAAGTACAAACCCAAGTTTGCATGAAGCACCACCCAAAACTCGCACTTTCTCGTATTCTTATTGAGAGATCGAAATAGGTGTTGAACATACGCATTTGCTAGTTATTTCACCATGAGAAATCTCGTTCTGCCCAGCTCCCTGCCAAATAGATTTCCACATGAGCTAATTGCTTATTTGTTCTTTGTTATCTTTGTTTCTTTGGTGCAGGTTGGATTGCCTCAATGAAAATACCTGAAGTAGCCAAAAAATTTGTCAATATTTCAGAGGAAACCTGCATGTTCTAAGTGCTAACTTAAGGCAAGTAGATTTTTATTGATTTTAAAAGCCTTCAATTCTATAGACAGATTGAAAGAGGCTCATAAAGATTCTATTATTGAATGTAACTTGTACTCAGTAGGAGATATACTGAAGCTTGCTATAAACAGTAGCACTTCAACTGACTGATTAACTTCTGATACAGAAAAAAAAATCCTATAGAGCCTGGCAGGTACAGTAGACAGAACCTGCTACCTCAAGTATCTGAGGTGACAAACTTTCGACTCAGTTCAGAGTCAAGCCCGGCTTGCAAGAAATTTTTGTATGAGAACTGCACAATTCCCAAAATTATCAGAATTGCCCCTATACAGACTAATAAGGAACGAGGGATAAGAGACAGTTGAGTGATTAACAAGCCACATTTAGGTACAGAAGAAGTTATTTGCAATGTGCACCAGGTATTTAAGCTCCCATCTCTGCTGATGGTGATCTGGTCCATACAGTCAGTGGTTCCTGCCTGCATAGCTCATGAGGTTAAGAGCTCTCTCATCTTCACTGACGGTACTGATTTCATCTCCAGTGACTACACTTGGAGCAGATACCTGGCTCTCCTGTAGATACCTCCATGGAACACCTTAGCATATGCCTTCTGTTTGTGAGCTGAACCCTGCCCTAAGTCTCCTTCCTCCAACTATGGTATTTTGTTCTCAAACTGTGGCATTTTGCAGGTGGACAAAGATGAAGTTCTCATAAATAGAGTACTTACCATCTGCTTTCCGTATCTAATCTTTATGTGTTCCCTAACTTTTCTTCTCCTTGACAACACACTGACTTTTTAAATAAGTTATGAAACTTCCCCACATTGCCTGAAAATGGGAAGTGCTGTACAATGTGGCAGATTAGGCAACGCTGTATGCCTCATAGCAAGGTGTCTTTGAAATCATGTAGGCCTTAAAGTGGGATTTCTCCTCTTTTAAATGAGAAAACCTAGCAGGAGAGTTTAAAAAACATTTAGTACCCAGCCTCATCACCATCTGGTCAGATTTGATTATTATACAATTGAGCAATCTCCTGCTAGCTGCACCACAGGGGAATTTCTTAAAAGGCCTGCCATTTACCATTTATAACTGTAGCAGGGAATAAGTGGAATATATGACTAGCATTTTGTGCCAAAAGCAAAGGTGCTTGCTTGGTTTAGAGGCACTGATTATTCCACATGTAAACCAATAGATTTGTGTAGATAACATAATTTACATGAAGAAAAAACAGCAGGTTTGCAAAGTGTCATTAAGGCTCCTGAACCAAACAGAACATTTACACCTTCACTATAAATTGATCACAAGAGCTCCCAATGCCAACGTGTGTGAAAAATCGTTCCCTTTAAGAGAACAGCTGCTTCATTGTTAGTAGGAGTTTCACACATAAAAAATTAAAAGTTGAGGAAGACTGCCTGTTCAGCCCCATATATTCACAATGAATATTAGAAGCTTTTAATTAAGCTCCATCCCATCACCATCAAGCTGAGTTATTGTACGAAGCAGAAGTTGCAAGAACACGAAAACAGGATAATGTTTGATCACTAAAGTAAGAATATTGTCAGTAATTGTTTGGGGAGAAAACATCCATAGACCAGTGTTTTCACACATGGATAACTAAGAAAAGTAGGGACAGTGAATGTCATGCATCTGGAAAGAAAGAGTCATTGACTACAGTACTGACCAAAAATGCAAGGCAAAACACAAATGTGTTTGTCACAAACACAGAAAATCTTAGAGAACTGTGATGCCAATATCACAGCATAATAATAAGCAGACATTGTCTGCCCTAGAGAATTATTTATACCTTTATGTTTGGAACTGGTTGCCTTGTTCTGATTGTTTTAATAGATTCTGAGCTCTGTATTTTCAAGTTTACAATGCTTTAAACTGCATTTTATTGTCACCTGGAGTCACACATATTAGTAATGGTTGTTCCTTTCCTGCTCTGGGGGAATCGTCTTGGCTAAAAGCACCAGCTATGTAACCTTTTTGTCTCCTCTCACTTCTATAAACTTCTAGCTAGAAATGTTACTGTGATTTTTGCTTATGGTTGTTCAAAGACTTGCTTTTACCTGACAAGTTAATCATTTAACTGTTTCTCAAAGAGCCAAAACAGCGTTAATCAGATAAAATCCTAATGGTTTGTAACAAATCAAAGCCACCTATGTCACGAGTTCAGATACAATATTATGTTGAATTATTCTCTCCACAGTTTCACAGAACTATGATAATCCCCAGGGCCAGAGGTAACTGCAAACAGCATAGTAGAAATTGAATTACTTCTTAGTTGCTTACACTTGTTAAAGCATCAAAAACATCTAAACACAGAAACCTAAGTCAGAAACCTAAAAGTGTTGCCAGGTATTTCAATATTTTTTTAATTTTGTTGCCATTTCTACCCGTTATATATTTCATTGTAATGAAATTACTCAAATCTTCACATCATCAGGCATACATCCAGGCCAATTGTATGAATGACATTAGTCAATTTTAGGACATAGGCTTCTGCCATGGGAGCTCAATTCTGGGACACCAACAGCTGCAGAGCAGCTGGACTCTACGGTCCTCCCTAGACTCCATTTGCAAAGGTAGAGGAAATTATGCAATTAGGAATGGTGATGACAACATTCACATTTTTCCAGTTCAATATCAATTCATGGGTAGTACAGTAGGGTGGGGGGTTTTTCTCATCTCCTACCAGTCAGTCTACATGCCAGTCTTGAAAGAGCAAGTGCTGTAATTGCTATTAACATCATTCTCTGATTCTGGTACAATTTCAGGGCTACAGTCATTTGAAGAAGTAAGCATTACTAAATACTGTCTCATTTCTTCCTGTGTTTTGTAATCTGAAAGAAAAAATTCTCACATGCCAAAATACTTGGAATACTTAGCATTGCATCAATTCCTAAACCCATCCAAGTCTTACTTGTTTGTTTTTTTTTCCTCTGGAGACAGCAGCAATGAGCTTTCCTTTAAGAACAAAGACAAGACAGTTCTGTAGCACAGAAGTCTAGGAATACGTGCTGCAGCATCCTAGCTCCCATTAATGTTCAATATCAGAGATCAAGGATATGAGATACATAATACTAAGGTGTCCCCACAGCTTCCATGCTCTGTGACTGAGGGAATCACAACAGGTATCTTTGTATTTAATAGCACCTGGAAAATTTTGTTTTGCATGAGTTGATCTCTGCCTCTTAACTTGCCTGAACTTTCCTCATCCAAGTATGACAAAAAGGGATAAACACAACAGTTCTTCGAAAAAGCCATTCCTTTTCTTCTTGCACAGCTACTTGCTAATTTCATTTGCTGCCTCTTTGGCAACTGTATTATAAAGAAAGAGTGGATAGCTTTTCCTCACAAAGTTTTTGATACAACTTGATTATAGCACAGAGGCAACAGGTTGTTCTGTCATAATGCTAAGGCTGGCCCTGAGGTCCTCTCAGAGTGTCAAAATGAGGAGGAAGCTGCATTTGCAGTCCCAGACAAAAATAAAGGAGGTAAAGCCTGGATAGGAAAGGAAAAGAAAGATTATGCATGTAAGGAAAATTGGACCCTGAGTGGTCAAGAGAAACTGTTTGGCTCTCCTGGATAAAGTCGTAGAACTTTTTAAAAGATATACCAGAAAACAGACCTGAAACTGTTATCCCTGCTTGAAAAAAAAACTGCACATACTGAAAGCTAGTATCAGAATTCTCAGATTACCAGTAAAAAAAATCACAGGAATCAATATATCTTATCCTACAACAAACGTGAAAGGCAAACAAACAGTAAAGCTTATCTTGCATCTTAGCATGTGAATGTTCTCAGATAACATTCTCATCTGAAAACAATTTGAAATAGCTTTCACACCAGCTTCTCAGCCTGCACAAGATTTAGGGTTTGACAAATGATACAGTAGTAGCATATTCTGACTAAAGCATTTCTGCGCGTTAAATGATTTCTCAGTGCATACCTTTGGAAAATGATGGAATACCTGAACTATGGACTAATTTTTCACTATTTTCTCTTCATTTAAAATAGAACTTCATACTAAAGATCCTGCAAAAATCCCAACAAATGAGACATTTTCTGAGTAAATTGAAACCATGCAGAAAATACTTTCACAGACTTATGTGGTGGTTGTTAGTGATAAGTGTGTAACTATTATTCTCATTTTTTTAAATTTAAATATCCCAAGCTACTGTCCAGTGGCATAAACTGGAAAAATAATAGAAAAATCATTATAAGAATTTCTCTTCACTGTGCACTGTAATTTTTAGCGTATGAATTCTCAAGGCTTTTTGTCTCCTTGGATGCACCTAAATATTCACAAGATACCAGAAACACATAACAATTTTGAAAAAAAGTTATGTCAGGTGGCATGCGTATTAAACATAAACAAGGCCATCTATGTTTTAACCTATATTCTCTTCACTGGGCTGTCACTTCTGTCCTCTTCATAATCCCTCAGAAGGACACACAGACGTGCTTCTGAGAAGACATCAAAACCCAGCAACGCCTCAAAGTTCAGGAGGATCAGTTCTCAGCATGATTTTGATCAGGTCCGAAACTTGAAATCTAGTGAAATTTGAAATAAAATGGTCTCATATACAGAGGAGAGATGGTACAAAGTTGCCTTGGCATGGCAGGGCTAGAAAATATTTTAACTTGTTCATATATTTTGGGTTGCACAGGTATCAGCTACACAGCAGCTCCAGACACTAGAATGTTCTGTAATTGCAGTGTGGTGCAGGGACCTCACTGGAGTGTACCATACCTCCATTCCCTTTCATCCCTTTTAAATCAGGCCTTTTCTCCTATTCCTTTTGACTTACATGAGAAAGCTGCATGCTGAGCAAGAAGTGCAAAAATCTTGACTGTTATACTGAAAAATGTACATGTTGGCAAGTCAAGAGAAAGGAAGATGCTTCATCCAAAAGCTGCACGAACTCTCAGCAGGATGGAAGTTTGTCACTCCAGCTCCACTTGCTGCCACTGCCTAGAGAAAAGAGCTCTGCTAAATGAAGGGGAGGAGAAGGGAGACATCAGGCAGCATGACAAAGCTCTTCAGAACGAGACCAGCACTATGAAGAGAACAGCCACAGTCAGTCATTGTCAACTACAGCATTTGTGGGGAAAGTGCACGTGTTATCCAACCAAGGTTTGCCACATCAATCCCTCTGACTACTCCCCCTGTGGGCATCGTGGACAGGAGAGACAATCTAATGGCAGAGGGACAGGAAAGACTAAAATACCCAGTGCTTTTCCAGCCTCAGTCAAACTTTGCTCACAGCCCTCTCCTCTGCATGTACCAGCACGGTTTCAGAACAGAGACAGGCAGCAGTAGGAGAGCAGCAGTTGAGAGAATACTTGTATAAGATGGATGAGTTCAAAGCCAGAGTGCCATATGAGACACACTCAGCAAAACTGATAGATGTATGATGTGATTGTGAACTGCTTATTGTTTGTGAAAAATCATGACCTTTACAGGAAGCTAACAGAGAGTTATCCCAGTCCTATTTCTTTTTCCCACATTATCCTTAATCAATCAATGAGCAGAAACAATAGAAACAATAGAAACAATAGAATCAATAGAAAAACCTTCTAACAGCTGCAAGATGTCATAAAGACTTTATGTTCTTAATTGAATAGTCAACATTTCTAAAATACTTACGTATGTTAGAAATATTTCTTTTTAAGTTTTTGATCAATTTGCTATACAACAGATACTGTGCTGTTGTTAGATTTACTGTGCTTTACTTTTGAGCTACTTTACAGAAGCGTCTGTCTGTGGATTTCAACTCATAGCAGTTCTTTACCCTAATCACATTCAACTAAAGAGGATCAGAAATTTTTGCAATCATCTCAGCTTACTGAATTTTGTTGATTTGCAGTTTTTACTTTTAGTGTAATTAAACTTTATACTACAAAATGTGCCAAAATGTGAATCCTAAAGATACCCACATACCTCTTTTTTTCTGCATGACTAGTACTCTTCCTAATACCATCTATTATTTTTACAAGTTACAAAAATCATATCCATTCAACTTAAGATTTTATCAACTTACAGAGTGACCTGTGTCTTTGTCTTTATATTTGTCACATCTAGTTGTACATGTAGAGACTGCCAGACTGTCTAGAAAACATTTTCCAAGGCCAATAAAAAGTTCAAGTTTTCCATCAATGAACACCAAAGCCAATCTAAACACCCTCAAGACTTTTCATGAGAGAGAAGAAGTACTTTTTGCCCTAAGGGAAAAGCACTTAACGTGCTTACCAAGGTGGGAAATCTATCTTATGAACTGTCTAATTCTTACCAAGAACTTTTACCCTAAATTGATCCTACACAGAGAGTCTGGTACCAGAAAACTTGTAAAAAGCACGTGTGAGCTTGTCATTTTCACACCGCCTAACTTTAACTGGAAATTACATGGTAAAATTGACATTTGTAGAAGTAGGTGTTTTCTATTGCTCCAGTAAATAATACCAGAACTAGATTTGCATAAACTTAAAAGAATTTAGGATTTCATTCGTTCCCAATCCAGTATCTAAATCAGTTTAATATCTCTAGAAATGCAGGAGTGGTTAGCAAAAGAACTCCTTAGACAAACACCTTTTTGGATTGAATATAAAAATCATACTGTTGCTCCGCTTTTACTTTGCAGCATTATCAAGAACTGAACAAAGGGTATATTAACTTTAATGTATCTAATAAACACAAACTAGCTGCAAAACTTCCCATTCTTACAAAACTGGAAACTGGTCTCCTTGAGAACTTTTACTTCTCAAGCCCCACTGAGATACTTAATTTGAAAGTCTAATACAGTGAACTTCTCTTCCTCTGTTTTTTGGTAATCTATTTCAAAAATAACCACCTAGAAAATGATTTTTCCTGGTACACTTTGTTCTTCTATCACTTTTGTAGCAAGAGCTTGGATCTAAAACCCATTTTCTAAAGTAGAAGTTTTCACTGATTATTTGAAAGGCATGGGAATTCTGCAGGTTTCCCATGAATAAGCACACACAAGAAGTGATTACATTCAAGTCCCAGTTTGTAAGTAATTTGAAAAAACTACATTAAGGGTCACAGACCTTCAATTGCCTTCAACAGACTGTAGAACATCCAGGATGAAATTATGAATTCCCTATGGGTCAGATTCCACCCTGTAGCCCAAGGAAAATATAAAAACTGGTAACTGAAGACAGTTTGGTGACTTACAAGAAGTGCATGAAGTGCACAAGTATAGATTTAATACTGACATTGTGTAGTAACAGTTCATCAAATGTTTACCAAATCTCTGAGCTTTGTACTCTTGCATTTTTGTTGGCCCAATTTGCTGCTCCCAGGTAAAGAGTGGATTAGATGGAATGCCTGATGAACATTAGCACTGAAGTATGAAGAAATAACCACAGTAGTATTGAAAAACACACTGTACTGAAAGAAGCCCTCTGATCCATTCTGGATTTTTAACCGAGGCTGAGCAGTATACAACATACCAGTTAAGATGGTTAGGGTTATATCTTTTCAGTAACATTCATCCAGTGCAGAGAATTAATATTAAGAGAGGGTTTCTCCCCAGCAGATGTTGTTCCAAAACAAAATTAATATAGAGCTGAAGAAGACTTAATTTCTTCTTATGTTTTTAATAAATGACAGGGAAGGAGAGAAAGAGAGAAATATATTAAATGTACATGGACATAGTCAAGTACTCCCTAGACTGACCTCTCTTATCATATTTTTACTGAAATTTAGCACTAATTAATTTGCTAGAAAGAAACGTTTTCTGATTATGGACTGAGTACAGTGTTGGGGGCTGGAGTATGTGGTATTCCTGTATCACTGTATTGTCCTTTAAGAGGCTTTCACACCTCTTTACAGACAATCACTGCTTAAGATAGCAGTGATTTTAAAATATCATTTGTAAAACCAAACAGATACTTTGCTAGTCTCTAAATATTGAAGCAGAGATCAAAATGATAAAAGAGCGCTGAAAAAAAATCATTATTGTAGACAGAAATGGTTATGAAATTACTCAGGGTGTGCTATTGGTTACCTCATATACAGGAACAGAACTGAGAACAAAAGAAGAGTAAGAGCATTGTGCCATAGCAAAGAGAAAGGGAAAGGATGGCTGTGTTTTTGGTTTCCAAGACAGGTTTAGCAATTGCAAAGCATTTCTTAGGAGAAATCTCTAATAGTAGCCACTAGGATAGCTAGGCTGAGCTCAACAACTGGTATTTTGCAGCTTTCATCTTTGCACAGCCCATCTGAAACTATCACAGAAGTCACTGATATATTTCAGCCCAGATCAAGCACAAGATACAATTTTTCCACTACTAAAACTGAAGTATTTGTCTACAGTCAAAGAATAAAAGAGTAGCAGTGCAAGATCAATTTTAGCCCATAGCTTATGTTTCAAACTTAATAACTTTTTTTAACTTTGGCCTTGCAAAGAGCAATAGCTCAATACTAACAAACATCACACACAGAAAAACAATGCAACCATGCCTGACCCCCAGTATCAACAAACCTATCCAAGAGAGGGTATAGAAATGGTGTAAATAGGCAATGGTGAACCCAATGTATTTTTTGCAAGTTCCCAGTGACCTATAGATCAAGGATTTCCTAAGTCAGAAATGAATTTTTTATGAAATAATATTCCTGAACTGACATTTCCCATTAGCTTATTTGCTTTTTAGAGATCTGAAAGCTTCTGATATCTACTTTTTAGTGCAGCCAACCACACCCAGCCCGACCTATGAACTGTGTGAGGTTACTATCTTCTGTCTGTTCTAAAACTGAAACCTAATCAATCTTTTTAATAATTTATAAGTCTTCTACAAAAAAAGAAAGAACCATGAATCCTCCTAGCTTATTTATCAACTCTGCTCTACCTGTTCCATCATCATCAGCCCTAGTTGGGACAGCTCCAGTCAGTCATTTTCTCATTTGAAAGAGATTTCATACCATTGATCAACTTTCTCGCCTCCTCAAGGAACTTTTCTGGTTCTCCTATATACTTCTTGTATAAGTTGAATTACTGCTACACACAGGATTTGCAATCTGGAATATGGATTTGACCATTAACATCATTTTATTCCCTTTTTCTTTCCTCTAAGTTCTCTTTCAGAACTGGGGACAACTACTCCAGAGATCATCACCACACGTGTAAAATGATGATTGTTTGTCTTTCATATACATCACCCTGTGTCTATAAGCACTGACTTTCTAGTGTCAATTGTATCATTTGATCATGTGCTTATCTGGAACTATGGAATTCCTTTCCAGCTCTTTGCTGTCAGCTTTTTCTTTTTCATTAGTAAACCTTATGGTACCCACTTTGCACATGGTGTTTAATTTGTGTTTTAGGGCGCTTAGTCTCTATAAGCCACCCAATATGCTATTATATTAACATCAGTTGTAAATCAACACAATGACACATTGTCATCACCAGAAGGTGTTTGCAGCTAGACTATCCAGGTCTATACCATGAAACAATTACTGTTAACTTGTTTTGCAAAAAAAGAAAAAAAGCAAGTCTAGTGAAAAGTGTCCCTGACCACAGCAGGGGCATTGGAACTAGGTGATCTTTAAGGTCCCTTCCAACCCAGGCTATTGTATGATTCTATGACAACATAATTAACATTTGGCTAAAGCATTTTGAAATTCCCAACTTAGGAGAATTTAAACTAATTCAAACTATTATTTCATTCAATTGTTACTTTTGCTTGTAACTTTGGGGAGGGGGGTGTTAAAGCTGATAGAAAATGGAAATGTATGTTTTAATCTATACATTCATATGAAAATATTGATTTGGAATTAATATTTGAAGTAAGAGGGTTTTTTTAAGTTTTAGAAGGTTTTTCCACATGAAGTGTTTCCTTCCATGTGAAGAAATTCCACAGAATTTTCAGTTAGTTCAAGTGTTTCCATACATATCTAGTAAGTAAGCTTTGTTTTACTTTTAAGACCTCGTTTTCTCAGATGTAAGAGTAAAATCAAATGTTAATTAACTTTATAGCTGCATTTCTGCATTCAGATGTTCTAATCATTTGCTTTAGAGCGTTGCAACTTGCCCACTTGAGCTCACAGGCAATAAGAGTTATCTCTATGGTCTTGGAAGGTTAGAGTAAAAGGCAGAGAAAAGACAAATGTAATGCCTATCTTTCATAGGAAATATGGAGTGCCCAAAAACACAGGACCCTTGGGTCTTCAGGTCTCAGAAAAATTGTTTGAACCAATTCGTTTTTAAAGGGACTTGGAAGAAATCAGGGGTTGCAGAGCCAGAGCTAGTTTTTTCTGAAACACATTAAACCTTCTCCAGTAGCATAATGGGAGCAAATAAACTCAAAACTGGTTTGAAAACTACAGTTCTCTCAGTAGAACTCACTGGCAATCTACTGTCTTTGATGAAATGCCAGTAAAAACAAATTTAATCATTAATTGGTCTCTTACATGTGTTTTTCTTAGCCATTATTAAGCTTGAGATCTTCTCAGTGTCACATGATTATCATTTTGAATAGTTTCATTAATACAGTTCAGATACCATTTACTAAGCTTCTCAGTCTTTCTAAATGCTATATTTTTTGAGGGTTTGATTTTTTTGCCACTTTGTTCTCACACTATTTCTCTAAATGCTGCTGATTCAGCAACTTTATTTTTTAGATCGGAAGGAAGAACAAGCAACTATTTTCAAGATAACTTTGGATCATTAAAACAAATGTGGCCAAATGCACGTAGCCACCCTGAAGCTCTTTACAACAGAGAATAAGGAAACGTAAATAGCTTTTTAGGCATGTTTTGAATTCTTGGACTTCCTAGCAAGTAGGTTAATATAACAACATTAAATATCTATGCTAATCTGTGGTCATGTATCTGCTCCATGCTGAAATGTTCTTGCACGTAAGGAAAGGTTTATTATTAAAACATTTATGAGATGTTCCACCCTTCACTTTTCCAGAAGTTGTATTTAATCTTCATTTTTAAAATACATTGCTTTAAGGTGACGTATGAAGAAAAGAACTGTGCCCCACTTTGCACTGGTTTTGCTGAATAAGTTTGAGAAACTTACTTTAAAAAAAAAACAAATTCAAAAAAAACCCCCTATTTTTAACTTCAAAATAACCAGAATATCATCTGTCTGGAAGTCAGCATTGTTCTCTGGCATTGTGTCTGGGAATCAGCTTTGTTCAGACTCAACCGAATAACATTTTTGGAGAACTAAAAACAACTCATCCCTTTTGCAGCAAGATCAGGCAGCAGTGTCCTAATCAGCTAAAAGTGCAGAGGCAAGCTTCCTAACAAAGACAGCTTGTCTCCTAAGTGGTTAGGGCACTGGAATGAGATAACTAAGGTATAAATTTATACCCTAATAAATTATCCTGCATAAAATTCTGTCCCACTTCAGTTCTCTAGTTGTTGTTTCTTTTCTGTTACCAGAAGCATAGAAGTTAGAGCAGACATGACATTCACTTCAGCTGATGAACAGTTCAGCAGTTTAGTCAATATATCAACAGATAAGAGGAGACAGAAATGTTTGAAAAAATAAGCAAGTACAGTTAAAGAAAGGAATCCAGCCTTTTTCTGTACCTCAAAAAGCAAACAGAAGTGCTGAGTTTTTTAACTCATGAACTGAGAACTACAGAAAACTTCAGTAAATTCAAATTCAGATTTTTCAGAAACATATGTAGCAAAACTGACAGTAAAACTGTCTGCAAGTATCTAGCCCAGATAAAATTACTAAGCTATTCTGCTGTACTGCTAAGGAACAGCAGTATATACATACTTCTGTACTCTCTTAAGTCAGTAACGAAATTTCCACTGACTGGAAGGGTATTTTCAGGCTTTATATTCATGCACAGTTCCAATGGGAAAAGAAGCAGTCTTCACGCATAAAAAAAAAAAAATAAACCCATTAGTTGCTTGGAAGGATGTTAAATAACTATCCTCTTTTTCATAAGATATCATACCATGCGGAGCTTTATTAAATTTCAATCTGTTATATATTTTTACAGAATTCTGCACTGCATATCTATGGTATTAAGAGCACTGTAGTTAGCATAGAAGATGCTGTTAATGTGAAGATTGCTGTTAAACTAAGTACATGAGCAACTAATCTTTAGCTGAGAAAGAAGACTGCCAACAGGTATTTTAAAAATCGCTTACCTAAACAGGAAGAATATTTCTACCCCTACAGGCTCCTAGCTATTGTTCATGCATTGCTGCTGATAGCAAAGATATACGAGCTCTAAGACCCATCTCTGCTAAGTTGCCATCTACTCTTCAGTAACGCTTATTCTTGTACCCACATTCAACCTCATTACATTTGTTTTATAATTCGCTAAAGGAAAAATGAAAACAACCAAACTATGAATCAGCCAAAAAGCACATTTAATTCTTTTATATTATAAGACCTTCTGCTTTTTTATCCACTAGTCAGTAAATCTAAGCACATTATGAGTTTGTTAGAGAAATAAACATTACCAAAATTTAATGTAGGAAGACCATTAGGAAAAAGCCTGTGATTTTATGTTTTGCTATTGCTATTTAGCAATTGGGCTTAATCTATGTAAAACCTGTACTCAAAGCACAAATAATTACATCTGAAAGTACTTAAGCCATCTGTGTACTGAGATAACTGTTTATCGAGGTGACCAGGATTGTCTCATAGGCTCCTTGTCTTCTCTTGGCTTTCTTCTATCCATCTGTTTTCTTCTACTTGGGACGTGTCAGGTTTGAGTAATCCTAAATCTGCTCTTCTGATGCTTTAGGCCAGAAATCTGTATCACAACTATACCTAGGTCTGAACCTGAGCTAATATCCCTGCTGCACTAGGCTGCTTTATCACCAAGCTCCCTAGGATTGATGCCATCTCTCTTCTGGGCTTGTGCAGCACCCAGACCATCAGGGGTTCTAAGGTCTAGAACAAGGGCCCTCAGCTGCTATACATGTGAAAAGAGCAGGCAAAGCAGGGGCAATTCATGTATTGCCATCATCATTTAATTTCCCAGAGGCTTAGCTGATTTGACAGACTGTATCTCACAGTGCACTTTTACATAATTGCCTTTCTCATGAGCTGCTTCCTGGACTGCCACTGGTCCCATCCCTGGCTAACTTGTTAATTAACATTTTTTTCTGCTGACAACCAGGACGGGTTTAGCAAATTCCTTGGTGTCCATGGATAGTAATTTGAAAACTACTGATCATTACATTCACTGCTAGCAGAGAAAAGACCTATATGTAACCTTTTAATTCAGGACTGCTGTAGACATCAAGTTTTTTTCATCATGGAAGGTCTTTATTTTCCTACACTTACCTCAAATCTTTCCTAGCAATCCTACTTACAGGTTACTGATATGTTTATCATGCTCTGGTTTTTTTCAGTTTAAGCAATCTTTAGCAAATACGGAATTCTCAGCAGACTATAATAGAAATTAACTACTTCTAAATTAGACCGAACTTTATATGGGTATTAAGATGCAGAGTATTCCCATTCCTATGTGAGGATTAGGAAGACAAGTAGTAATACTAAAGTTCATAAAAGCTGTAGTAAGGGATTTCTGAGTCAGCTGAATTTCATTTACAATGTGATTGATCCTTGTAATTCAAATTATTGTTCCTTAAACCTTTTGAATTTAATTTTGTTACTTCTCTGCCTTTCATGCATCACTTAATCGCTTTTTGGAGAAAAATAATCAGTGTAAAAAAATGCATTTCATGACTAATAAAAATGTAATTCCATAAAGATCGATTAAACTTTTGGGAAATATTATAACCTAAAAGTACTAACTTTGGAGAATGAGTATTTAGTTGAATGGAAAATGCCACTGCAGTCAGGGCCTTTCTATTACCATCAAAAGCCTTAAATACCCACAGCTCCAGCTAAAGTCAGTGTGCCACACATCTGTTCAGTACCTCCAAAAATCAGGCCCATAAGCAGTTCTGAAGTATCACTCAGAAAAGTTTTCCTAATCTTACTGAGAGACACAGTCAAGGGGGACTCAGTTGCGCCTCCTGGGGAATGGACGCTGCAGCTGGAATGAAATATAAGAACACTGAGTTTACTTCCAGTTTTAATAATATGTTTCATAGACAGTCTTCACAGGATTTTTAACTCTCTTTGGGTTTTCAGTTAGTGCTACAATACCATTAAGAATATTTATACTGGCCCAGACCTGTCATGGCCTTTTCTGCACTGACTGACACTACAGGAGACCAACTTCTCAGCAGAAAATGACAGCTTTTCAGAGTCCAAGTTGCTAAAAAGTATCACAAAACCTATGTCACAAGGTTCTCTCTTCCTTCTAGCACTTTATTTTGGCATTTACTCTTGTTATCTTGACTATTTTTCACATCTGCATCTGTTAAACTACTTTTTTTAATCTAGAGGAAAATCTGGGTACTGGAGATAGGAAGGACATTATAGCAGTTCTGGGACAGAGAACACTGTTCATGGTCTCCACTGACAAACAGGAATAACAAGCAGAAATGTGGAGATAGGAGCTACCCTCAATAACTCCTAGTGCTTCCTACCTCAGGACTCCCAGCCCCTAAAGTCACTTCCCAATCTGTGCATGCCCTTGTGAGAGACTTGAAATGTCAATGGTTAAAGACTAAATGATTGGCCTTTGCAAAAGCATTTTAGGTGCTTTGCTGTCCAAGGGAACAGCCCAGGTGCAGAGGGGGTGCACATCCACCACCAGAGGCTACAAGCTGTCTTTTGAGCCAGATAAGGGAAGAGGCCAATAAGAAGCAGATCCTTCAAGGTGGGATAATGCTTTTTATCATGCCAATGTCCTCCTTTACACAACTGTCTCAGATGTGAAAACTCCCCTCTAGCAAAGAAGGCAGGGAGGCTCTACAGAGAGATCTCAACAAATTAGAGGACTGGGCAGCCACCAACCATAGGAAGTTCAACAAGAGGAAGTGCTCGATTCTGCATCAGGGATGGGGCAACCCTGGATGTGTGTACAGGCTGGAGAATGAGGTGCTGCAAAGCAGCGCTGCAGAAAGGAACAAGTTGAATAAGAATCAGCAGTGCCCTGGCAGCCAGGAGGGGAAGCCATATGAGGAGCGGCTGAGGTCACTTGGTCTGTTCAGCCTGGAGAAGATAAGACTGAGGGGAGACCTCATCGCAGTCTTCAACTTCCTCATGAGGCGAAGAAGAGGGGCAGGTACCAATCTCTTCACTCTCATGACCAGTGACAGGAGGGAATGACCTGAAGTTGTGTCAGAGGAGGTTTAGTTTAGATATTAGAGAAAGGTTCTTCACCCAGAGGATGGTTGGGCACTGGAACTGACTCCACAGGGAAGTGGTCACAGCACCAAGCCTGACAAGAGTTCAAGAAACATTTGGACAATACTCTCAGGTGCATGGTGTGACTCTCGATGGTCCTGTGCAGGACTAACAGTTGGATTCAGTGATCCTTGTGTGTCCCTTCCAACTCAGCATATTCTGTGATTCGGTGATTCTGTGAACTGTACTGACATAAGAGGCAGCTGCCATGTCTTAGAAGGTGTCATAAATAACCAAAGACCCTCAAAGTGGCCTCATGTCTGGGGTTTTCCACCAACCAGAGGACTACACATGGCCAACAACATTGCAACAGACAGTGTAAAACTCCCCGCTCCAGGGCAGGTACCTGGGCGTTCCCATGTAAACATGAATGTATATTAACCCATTAATCCCAACAGATCAAGACTGCAACCATTACTTGGACCAAAGGACATCAAAATTGCAACAGTCAAGTCTCATCACTGGATCCATAGATGGTGATATTTTTCTACTCTCATCCTTTCTTTCTCTTTCTTTCATTTCCTTATACATTTTCTTCAGTGATATCTTTATGCTTTTATATTGTTGAATTCCTATAGCTACATACCTCCTTTCCATTGCAACAAAATTGTTCTAAAATAAACCTTATACACACACACACACACACACACACACACGTGTAAACTCCCATCATTGTGTCATTTCACTCTAATCTGTCCCAAGGGGTCTATTAACAAGAACTTGAGTTACCCTCACATTCAGAGGCAGATCACAACAGCCCCACAACACAAGGGCTTTTCAGTATTTCCAATGGCCTTGATTTCAAATTCCCCCATGCCCACCCCCATACCCTAAGGGGTGTGCTTGCTCTTTGGCTTCCCATTTTAGCACTCAGGAGATGGTCAGGGCTGTGTCCAGCTGTCATGACTGCCACCAGAGGTTTGGAGGCAAATCCTCACTGTGCCTCTCCTAGTTACTGAAACCTCAGAAATCTTCTTATTGACCACCATGTACAGTCTGGCCCAGACTATTCCCTCCCTTCACTCTCTGTTGCAAGTGTGTGCTCTTTCACATAACACAAATTTACCTAAAGGGCACTCTGAAGGCAGAAAACTAGCATACATATTAGAAAAGTCAGAGGTAAGGTTCTTTATTCTTTTAAAACTTATAGGAATACTTTTGTAAGTCCCATAGCTTAATTCCACCAAGTCTGGAAAAGTATTTCCTTTGAAAATTTTAAATCTGGCATATTTCAGAAAAATATTTCTTTGTTCTTTCTTTTTTTTTACAAGGTAATGAGAGCAGAATTTATTTATCTGTCATCTCTAAACTGTTATTCATTTTCTCTCCTTGACCCTCGTACAGGTCTGCCTAAAATAGAGACCCCCCATCCTTTCAGCGTCATAATTAGAGAGATTTTCAAACACCTAATCACATTATGACCTTTTTCTGATTGCCCTTTAATTTAACAATATCCTTCCTAAGATAGGAAAGCCAACCCCTGTGCAGTAGTTCATGTGGGAATAACAGTATATATTAATTTCTATTTTCTTCTTTACCCACCTCACTTTCTTGTTTACTTCTATCAGAGGCACTGTGAGCACCGATTCTCATTGGACTGTTCACATAGTTATGCAGATACCTCTCTGTGTACCTGTCATGCAGTTCTCTCTCAATAGAACAGTGGTTAGTACAGTGAAAAGGAGTTTAAGGTGTCTCGAGATTTCAGAAACTCTCCTCTGCATCTGTGCCAAAGATAGTACAAGACCTTCCCACGAAAATGAAGGGTTCATTGTGGCTGGGCTGATCTGATCCAGGTGGTCTCACTGCAGGTCACTAATCTGTTGTCCTATTTTCCTATTTCGCTACAGTGTATATAATTTAGCATTTGTTGCAGTCACTTCACTACATGTTTTATAACTCTAAATTTGACTTTTCTAAAAACCTGCCTGTCATCTGCAGATCTTACTAATGAGCAAATCACTTTCCCTTCCTATATATTCCTTATATGTGGAACTTAAACAAATGAAGAACTCCGGGGCATTCAGCAGCTAACCTCATGTCATGATTGGAGTGAAGAAAAGGTGAGAGGCTAAGCTAAAAAATATCAGATCACTCTGAAATAACCATGCACAGTTTTACTTATTCTGATGGTAATGCTTTGATGACTATTAGGTTCTTTGACTTTGAAAGATTATCTTTAACAGGAGAAGGCCATGAAATGAGATAAAAACAGTCAGTGGCAGATCAGGATGACCTAATTTACCAAGGCATTTTCCACTGGGCTTTAATGAGACCTGAATTACATTTGGTCTTAATTAGTGTATTATCCCCAAAAAGCATCCATCTAAAACCATGATATCACAAGCCATACCCAGTGTTGAAAATTAGATGTACTTGGTTAAAAAATACATATTCAAATGTAGGATTAGGTTATCAGAAGGAGATTTTTAGTATATGTTTTGTAGAATTAGCCCTGAATGATGTTCCTGGCTGAGATTGATAATATTCCTTTTGGAGTGAAGAGGGAGAATGCCAGACTGTCTCCACCAAAGAAAGGGATGAGACTGAGACTGATTCAGGAGGAAAGCTCCACATAAATCATTTAGCAGGGCAACAACTGAAAGGAATTCAGGAAAAGGCTCTGTAAGGATGGGAGCAGGGAGGGGAGAAAGCAGCCACCACCAAGGGGGAGAGAGTATGCCATCTTCTTATCAGGAAAAGCAAAAAATTAAGCAGGCAAATAGGTGACAGGGTTTAAATACATCAGCTGGTACCAGAGAGCACTAAAAATGACCAGCTGTTTAGGCTTATAAAGGTTTATTGCTGCCAAGGGGAAGGTGAATGCCCTCTGCTGTGTCCTTTCTCCCAGAGAGGCATGCAAAGAAAAAATCTTGTGAAAAGGTTATTCAGAGCCATGGAGATATCTTTCTGTTGATATATTTAGCTTATTTGAAGTGTCTCAGGTACAGTCACTAGTTAGTATAATAAAATTAGCCATGATGGAGTGCAGTTAAGATTGAAACCCTTGCAGAGCACAGAGGAGTGAAAATCAGATTCCTGTTTGTATGATCTATTAGCCTGTGGGATGACCTCCTAAGAGAAATCATACTTACCCGGACGTACATGGATAACCAGTACAATTTATGGAAGAGTGTGCAGGAAGTCAATAATGACTCCATATTGAGCCAGAGAAGTGCAGGCTGTCTGAGACTCCTCCTCCTGCTTCAAACTCCAAACTTAGAGTCCAGGCACTCCTCTGTGAAATTAGGTGTGAGCAAATATCATGTCTGTACCAAACCTCAGACAATAGGTGAAAATTATTAAAAATAGATGTTCTCTGCACCTTCTTTACATGTTCTTTTCTTGATCTATGGTTCAGAATCAATTTCCTTCACATATTTAATACCACTGTATTCTGACTATTTCTCATGAGTAATTAAGATCTAGTTCTCCCTCAGTCTGGGCTTCTTGAAGGTAGAGGAATCTTTGACCATAGATTAAGTGTTGGATGTTGATTTGTAGTCTCTTAGGCTCCAATTGTATTAGTTCAGCTAAAGTTGTACTATATGGGGATATTATTTAAGGATTTGAAGAGAAAAAGATGTATTGAAACAAACATAAACAAGAAACAAACATAAACAAGAAACAAACATCTAATTCATTCCCTTTCCAAAACCCTTACTAATTTTGCTAAGAATCCAATTTGATGAGAATGAAATATCTCATTGAAATTAATATACAGTGGATTTTTTGCCTTATCTGTATGGATTGCTTTCATTTAGAGTTTAATTTGTTAAGAAAAGTGTCTTGATAAAGCCTTGCTAAAGGAAAAACTGCTCTTGCACTCACTCATTGCATTATTAGAGACCAAAGTAAACACATAATATCTCAAGAATGCTTTAGGGGGACACAGGCTTCATTAGAAAAATAATCCACTGCAATATGATAAAACATAAGGTAGCTATTCACTCTACCATGGCACAGATGAGGACTTTATTTTAAACCCTTGGCAGATTGAGTTTTTGCATGATGTTTTCTTTAAACTGCCTTCCTTAATCTAGAAATACATTTAAATACTCATCTACCAGCTGTGCTATTTTCAGCTGTAGCACACTGATGATTAGTACCCTCCTGACATTATTTTCTTCACATGGAATAAAAAATGACTATCACAGGATTACAGAAGAGGAAAATATCTGAAGTTCTTTATGTCTTGTCTCTTGGTTTTTATTTTATCCTTGAATCGTTTCCATAATTAGCAGGTCTGCTACAATTAAGGAGATTTTCAAATATGTTTGATGCAGCAATGTAAAAAGCTGTGTTTGCCAAGGTTTTAAAAAAAGCCACTAACGTATCAATTTCACTGATTTGTAAAAATGCTTTTGACAGTCACCTAAAATGACTATATTCAGTGTGAAAGCTTGTGATGTTCAGCAACACACTGATGGTCGAATCCAGCCCATTGACTTCAGAAGGCAAAAAGCATTTTTGACTATGTCTGGTCTTCATTCTCAGCCTCCAAGGTCATTTCAAGAACTCCCTATATCAGCTCAAGGATGAGACTGGCTATACTTTATGCTTAAAGATACATTTTATCCTGACATATTGTTGACAAGTGCAAAGTATTCAATCCACTAGGATTTTTTCTTTTCCTTTGATATGAATGACAGAGGAATCAAACCCTCTGAATTAAGCGCAACCAAAAACTTTATTATTCTATCTCATTTTTAGGCATATGCTACATACAATTTTTGATCCTAAGTGCAAAATATAAATCCTATGTCTGTAGGATACCAAAATCCCTTAGTCCAGTTAAGCTACGTCTATGTTAGCAAGCAATACAGAGCAGCAGAAGTGGCTCTGTAAGGGGAAATAGCTGGTGAGGACCTCACATCCTCCCTGCTCATATTGAATGGGGCTTTTCTGCATCGAACTAGCTGCTTGCTTTCTGCTCAGAAAGATTGCCAACTTTCCACTTTCCAACTTTTCAGGTGAACTCCTGGAGTGCATCTTCCATTTAAGTTTCACACAAAGGGAATCCAGTTCATGTGCTCTGAGCTCGCTCCACAGTGCAAACCAAAGCACAGTACAGCAGTTCATTTGAGAGGTCCTCTGAATTCAGTGGATGATCCATAGATACTCTGTTAGCTTGACTACTCCTTCAAAGCTAGAATCCCCCTGGGAGTGCTCCTCTATACATAGTTCTGAGGCTGGGTCCTCAGACAGACTGCTCTGGATCCCACTTTTCTTCTTAACCCATTGGGTGGCACTCAAGGAAACAAGCCCATCAGGATAAGGTTTCTGCAAAAGCAGATTTCAAAACTGCCTTTAGCCTGTCAAACACTTTTACCTTTCACTTCAGAATGGGTGGGTGGGCTTCAGATATCTACGATAAAAATTACTATTCTTTGGGTGAGACCTCAAGTACACATAGCTGCCTGATATGGATGCTTTTATCTTAGAAACATCAGTTGAAGTCCTTCACTGCCTGCCACTGCTCCCCAAAAATGCTCAATACAGTGAGGGGGCATATATATATATGTCCATCATCACTGACTTTCAGCAGCTGCCAGAAGGAATTTGCAGTAAGTAGAATCTCCATGACTATTTTGTCCTTGGCCATTTTGCTGAAGCATCAGTGACTCTGACAGCACTTTTGCAATGTGGGCACTTCTCTGATTGCAATCCATGGGCTTTCTTCACATATATCATCAGAAAGTTACCAGGTAGGAGTGTATATTTTTTTTTGCTCTTTCACCTAGGGGGAGATCTGAGTCACTGACCTTGGAATGAAGGGCTCTATATTTCAGTATCATGCTTCCCAAAAGATGCTGTGGCTTAGGCTGCTGAAATACCTAAGGATACAATTTTTCTATACAATCACTGAACAAGCTTCATTTTAACAGCAAAGTGACACTTCTGTGGCTTACCCACATAGCCTATCTCTTCTTTTAAAGATAGAAATGTGATCTTCACCCAGACCACTGCAAATACTTCTCTTGATGTTATCCTTTCCCTTCATATCAGAAAAAGGTCCACCCTAAAGCTTTCTCAAAAGCAGGCATGTGGAGAAAACTGATTTTTCTCCTTTGGTTTTAAATAAGAAAGAAAAGCATGGCTTAGAGCAGGCTGTCCTTTTTTTCTTTTAGATGTGGTCACTTTAGCTCTGGTACTAGGGTTAGGGTAACTCTCCTTGCTTTACTCCAAAGAAGGAATATCAAACATAACAGCTAGATGCTGTGTTTTATCAGACTGCAAGCTGGCAAATAGACTTTAGTCCATTGGCACAGTACCTACTTTTGCACCACTAATGCAGGCGCAGTGTCACTGTCACCTGGAGCAATAACTGATAATCTGCAAAGTGTAGGTAGTCTGTCTTTGACACTAAGGACAGGAGAGGAAATGGATATGCAGTCTACAGTGCAAATAATACAGCATCTCAGTAAATATACATCCTTGGCTTACAAAATCTTAGGAATGAAAAAGAAGAACTGTCTTTAGCCATTTTTCATTCTTAGAGGAAGTCACCTGTTGTCTGGAAAGTGAGATGAAGAAATGAGAAACTATGAGGCATGTGGAAGAGTAACATCACAAGCAATTGAATATCTGAAATACTTTCTAGATACATGCTTAGGACATGAGGAACAAACAGGAACAACTCAAAGGCTTAAGTAATTGGTATAATTGGCAACACAAACTCCTAGTGGAATATAATAAGTATACAAGGAAGCACCTTGGGAGGGTAAGCATTACCTGAGATGCAGTGGTAGAGGGGTTATTTATCAAGAGCACTTTCTGAACTTCAGGAAAAACCCATCCAATGAATGACAGTTTCAATGGTTCTGGCTGAGACAGAAAAAAAGAGACTTTTAAGGCAATATTTCCACTGTTAAATCAATAAGAGGCTGTTGGATAGTTGTTTAGAGACAACCCAAGGGAGGTAGCCTGTTGGTGACTGAGGTCATGACTTTGTTTCCTGCATTTTGGAACAATTACACTGTGGGTCCCAAAATATTTGCTGCATGTACTGGAGACAATCTTTTTTTGGAAGCAGGATTATTCGGACAATAGCTATTTTAACATTGATTTTGACTAAGGCAGAAAATAATTCAGGTTGAAGAGACACTGTTGGAAAGAGGGAAAAAAGAGGATTAGAAAATAATGACAGCACTTTGAGAAAGCAGACATCAGTGGAAAGAATTTAATTATAGGGTCTTTTGCATGGATAATTTGGGGGGTTTTAAAAGTGTGAGAGACTTGGTGGTTACTGGAAATATTATGCCAACTACACAGTTGAAACTACCTCAAAGGTAAGTCCAGTAGAAGACATTTTGACTGTATATAGTAGCAGTTTAATGATCTGAAAATGGAAAAGGAACTGCACACAGAATGAAATCAAGGGCATATAACTTAAGGATATAAAAAAATTACTCAGATACCTCGGTTAAACTCTTAAGGCTAAGATGAGTTGCAATTAATAAGGGACATAAGAAACAAGAAAAGATTCTACAAATACACGACACATTAAAAAAGTAACAGGAATTATTAAGAAGGAAATGAAATAATGAATGACTCAAGGAAGGCTATTGCATCCAATGCCTTCTATCAATTTTCAAATAAGTCTTTACTATGCTCCAATACTTAATTAAATTACATTTCTAAAGGAGATAGGCATGTCTTCTTCAGTATGGGAGAGGACAGTGAAAATAATAGAGATTTTTGACTTAGCTTAGTTCAAGGAATTTCAATTAAGTATCCTTAAAAAGGGGCCCCCAGTAGTCTCTGAATCATAGCACTTACCTTGGAGAGTTGATGAAGCATAGTAGATCCCCTAAAGATAAAAAGAGAGAAATCACAATGTTACACTTCAAAAATGGGAAAATATCAAAAATGGTACAAACCACTCCTTGGACTGTTCTTCCTTGACAAATTCTGGGACAATTTACTAAAAATTCATTTATAAGGCACAAGAGAGTAAGATTATGACAAAAAAACCTGAAAATATGGACTTATCAGAAACAAGTTGCGCAGAGTCAGTGTAATTTCTTTCCTTCTTTGATTACTGGCCTAACTGGATAAGAGAAAAGTTACAACTGTGACATATTTGGAATTTAGTAAGGCTTTTCTAATATCTAGAATAAATTATAATGTTCGAGTATACAAACGAAAGAACTAACTTCTAGATGAAATCATGTTCAGGTGGGTTGAAAATATGTGTAAAGAACATAATCTATGATGGAAGATTAAGGAAAAACAGAATAGTTTTATCTAACGAAGAACTGGCAGAATAACAGTTTCTAGTATATCAAAAAATATTCTCTTTTCATATACTGGCATCTGCATGAATATATATTAAAGTTGAGACAAAAAAAGCTTGAATTGCAACATAGGAGATCAGGGCTTGATATTGGAACTAACATTTTTCATTTTAAGAATAGCTGAAACACCATAATGGACTGCCTGCTTCCTTTGGGCATGTAATACTTTTGTTCGGAGAAGTTTTCTTTCACTTGCTTTGCATAAGTGGTGATAGCGATATTTCAAATACGTCCTGTTGCCTTCAAGCGATGATTGCTCCTTGGATCAACCAAAAGCCTGCTAAAACTTGAATTATGCAACTAACACTAGACTTACAGAGGCAACTAATCTTTAAGCCCAAAATTTATGAGAAAGAAGTTCCTTGTTCAGCAGCAACATACCCTTGAGCTCAGCTGGAGCTCCCTCTTTGGTCTGAAAATTACATATATACGGACAGTTCTGCCTTTATGATCACTCAGAACTGACCATCCAGAGCTGCAAAGCATATATAATCCCTTTTAAGCCCCTGTGGGATACAGAACAATGCCTAAATATGCAGAAGGTGCAGACTTCACCACACACTAAAAGTACAAGGAAGAAATTTCATGCAACAAAAAAGCAACCAGACGGCCATGCTTTGTACCATAACCTGATGCTTTTGCTACTTACAAAGTATTTCCTTGAGGAATCTCCTGTTACCCTCTTCCAGAAGCTTCTCTAACAATCAGTTTTGAGACTGACTTAAACTCAGGTTTGTTGCTCACCTCTAGAAGCATTACTTTCAGAACAAATCTGGGGCCTGACTTATTTTGTATCAAGCCAATATTGTCCCATACCTTTCCTGGGAGGCAGAGGTTTACAGCAAGGCTGTGGTATCTTTTTCACTGTGATCTTTTCGTACACATGACTAAGAGTAAAGATTGGCAGGGAGAGTCACTCCTGAGTTCCCAGCAGACTGAATTTTGCCTGTACTCTATCACACAGTCCCCAGAGTGTGTGTGGTGTCCTAAGTGTTTTGTTAGACCTTACAAGCATTTCTCAAACTGATGGCATTCTTAATGACTAAACGCAAGGTCTAGTGAGTGGAACTAGCAGCATGTCAATACAGTGATTTAGCATATTCACAGAACCACTCTGCATGCACAGTGTCTCTGGTTTCCTGTTGCAGGAAATATCCAGTGAGGGAGAATCCAGAAAGTAGTCAGCCAAACAGAATAGCAAGTGACATAAAAATGTGATCTATTTCAGCATCAGCAGCTGTTCCCAGTATACAATATAGACAAAGGTAAGTACAGTCAGTTATTTAATATTTCTGAGACTTACTTTAAAATGCTAGGAAATAAGTTATTATAAATCTAAAATTGAATGTGTTAATTAACTCCTGAAATAATAGAGACAACCTACCATTCAAGCAGCCTTGTTCCCTTTATAAAGTTCTTCATTCACATGGGACAATCTCCATTGCACATTCATTTCAAATAACAACCACTTGAACATTTCTTTCCAGTTTTGGGGGTTAAAGGTGGAAGACTTTTGGTACTTTGTTTGTTACATTTTCCCTAAAATAGAGCTGGAAAGCAGCATTTGCAATTAATATTCTAACATCTTAGTTTCTTCTTTTTATAAACACTCCCCAGACTTTCCGAAGTGCTTTCATTATTCAGAATTTTTTGTTGAATTATTTCTTAATATAGCTCTTTCCTGTATTTTTCCACTAGATCCTGATGTTACTGTAAAAAAAAAGGAGTTGCTACAACTGGAGGCATGAATTACATATCTATTTTTTCTGCATACCATCCAGACTGTTATATAAGGTTTAATTTTTGTAGAAACCTTATAAAAATTGCAGATAAACAATAGAAAAATTACATCTGATCACAACATGCTAGATAACTTTTTTCAGATGACAGGTATTTGTCACTCACTTGAATGGTTTGCAAGAGCTTTCTGATTACTGCACCATTTTCTAAAAGATATCAGAGTTTTTGACTACACCATCTAGTAATTTAAAAAGAGAGCAGAAGGAAAGGAAAGAAAATGAGACAGAAAATAGATCCTTTGAACCAGAGTTCTAATGTCTTTGCAAAACATTATTATCTAAAAGTTTGTGAAAGGACAAATATATATATGTGAAAGCCTGAAACTATCACAAACAGGGATTACGTTCCTGCAACGAGCTGCATTAAAGACTTAGTGATACACTTCTGCACTCCTCTGCTCACTTCCAGGTAAGGATCCAAGACTTCTCCTCTGCTTGTTTTTCTCATTGCTTCTGCCTTTCTTCTGCTTGTCTTCTCCTTCCCTCCCGGTTTTTCTCTGACACAAGGCTGCACTGGCTGGAGCAGCAGGGGAAGATGGCAGAGCATTGGCCATGACGGCTCACCTGCAGACTGGCCTATGTCAGCAAAGGCTTGTGCTCCAGCTTTGAGGAGACATGCATCAGTCTTCCAAAGGTTAAATAAACTGAAGGCACCTGCAACACAACTAAATGATTCTTCTAATGTTGGTTCTTGTTCCTTTATATCCTCCTTTAAAACACAAAGCAAAAGATTAGCCTGGTAGCTTCAATTTAGAGACTCTGAAAGACTTTCTGTTCCCAGACAATTCCCTTTCTTAAGAAATAACCCAGCTTATTTTAATAAATATGTATTGTTACGTCAACAGTGAGGGGAAAAAAACAAAAAGAAAAAAGCCACCCAACTTACTGCTATTGAAATACTCACATATGTCCCCGCTGGTTATATTTACCAGTTTATCCACTCCTTACACCTCAGGGCAGAATACATTATATTTATGGATGAAAAAATTTCACCGATATTTTCTCCACTCCAAGAAGTTTCCACTGTACTCATTGCACATTGTCTCCAGATAATAATAGTATTGTCAAGACTAGTGACTAGCTTGTGACAGGTTATTCCTTTGAAGAGCTTCTATTCAGACTAGCACACAGAATCTTTACCATTTGTCAATGACATAAAACACATGGAATAGCAGATGCCATAGCCTGGATGCCGGTGTAATACTTGTCTTTCTATTTTTCTCTATTTGTGGTAAAGCAGTGAAAACATAATAAAGAAGAATTAAAAGCATTTTTCACTTATTTAAAATGTAATTGAGGTAATTCTGTGGAAGTAAATTAAAGAACATTTAACAAAATATAACTCGTAAAAAAAATAATATAAAAGCAATATTTTCAGTGATAGAGGCAATAAAAGCTTAAAAAAATAACTTAGCTTGAATATGTATTTATATTTGCATTGCTGACATTCTTTCTTCTTATTATTGCCTTATTCGAAAGTCCAGCTGTACTCTCATATTCAAGAAAATGTGTTTTTACCCAGCCAGGCTCAGACTTGAGCCTAAGAGGCCTTTATTTAAGTTAATTTTACCTTTTTTAAAATGTGCCTTCTTCCTTTGTGCTCTAAAAGTGATGATAGAATTCAAGCACTTATGAGTTATTCAAACCATTAAGTATGTACTCAGAACACGTCCAACATGCGGTGAATGTTCATGGATCCCTGAAAACCAAACACAGTACCAGGATTGCAGTTTCAACTTAATGTGGGATCTTATCCATGCAGCAAGTTACAGTGATGTAACTCTTTTACATATCTGACAGTGCCCCTCTTTTACAACACAACCTACATCTAAAATGTCATGTGGTTAAACAACATGTTCCTAAATTTATAAATTTATAGAACACTGTCCTGTACTGAACACGGAAATGCAACCATCACCACCTATTCACTTTAAACAAAAAGTCAGGCAAAGGAAAACAAGCACGAGTTTTGTGGTAGCTCAGATTGTTAATAACCTCTGCTTTATTGTACGTCACATAATGTTTCTATTATTTGTACAGGGATCCATTGACTTTTAACACTTTAGGCTGTCTACCTCATTATAGTAATCTGTGTCACTATACACTATTTCAGGAAAAAAATAAAAAATAATGTTTTAACTTAATCATTTATCACAAATATAGGTTTTACTTATTAGCACAAATCTCGAGAATGAATTTAACCCAAAATGTCCCTTAAAAGAGTGAAATTATATTTGAGGTGGTTGTGCCACAACAGTGGCTACTTCAACAAATGCAAGAGGCATTTGTTTCTTTTTGATTGTCTTCCAATATCTTATAAAGTAGAGCTTCTATGTACATATATGAATGAAGGTGGTAGATGTTGAACATTATGGAAGGTAAATTTTGTTGTACAAAATAGTAGAAATAATTTCTTATGCTGCAAAAATCAAGGAGTCAATAAAGCTTTCTTTTTGTGGACAATCAAATTTTTGGTCCAGAAAACTTAGAATAGCTGAAATCTTTTTCTGTGCCTCTTCAAGAACTGAAAATGTATTAACTCTTCAACAGCACTCATGTTCAAGCACAAGTTAGAAGTAGGATACTAGGACCTATTAAACAAAATATACAATTTGTAGAGGTGGAAATGCTCAGTGGTAAAAACCCAAATATTTTCCTTGTGATTTTGTACACATGTGTAAGAATAGATACATTTCAGGAAGAATTTGTAACGGACAATTAGAACTGGTTTCACTAGGAAGGCTCTCTGCCCAGGTGGTGGCTCTTTCTCAGAGGCAGTTTCAATGCTTTCCCCCCACACCCAGCCTCTGCCAGGAGATGCAGCCGCTTGGAGCAGCGGGGGTGGGAGACAAGAAAAGGGAGGGGGCCGTGTCTCCCCACAAGCCGCTGCCTGCGGCAAAACTTTCAAAATGCAGTGGCCTCATCTGCTGCTCACCGAAGGTTAACAAACACACACCCACCTCCCAAATATCATCCGAGCGCAGTCAGCAAACCGCACCTCCTCGGCAGGCAAAACACAACCCAGGCCAACGTCCACTGGTCCGGGGCCAAATTCAACTGTGGATTTCAAAGACTCCATGGCTACAATGACCCGTAATAGGTGTAAAAGCCATTGGCCATAAATCAGCAAAGCAGGTCACCAAACAGTCCAAAAGCCATTGCAGAACCCATCCATGCTGTCCATGAGCCACCAACACTGCCCGCTCTAAGCTTCATGCCCACCTCAGATCCCCCACTTGCTCTTCCAGGGCCTGCACTTGGCCCCCCAAGGCCACAATCTCCTGGTCAAGGGCTCTGACTCTGGTCACCAGAAACCATCCCACCTGGCCCTCATGCTGAAAAATCTCAGAATGTGAACTCATCAGAGACTTTTTTTATCTTTGAACAGCAAGGTATTTATTTGATCAACATTAGGAGCAAGCCAGCTCACGCTGGACAAACTTGCTCAAAGGTATCACACAAAATCAGAGGGTTTATACAATTTTCATATATGATTCTTATTCATATGATTGCAACATCTATCTATACATATTAATAATTGACGGAGTATACGTGGAGCTTAAATGAAGCTTAGGGCGGTGCTTTTCTTGGCCCTCAGTTTCGGGGGCACATCTGGCCTTCAGCCCTAAGTCTGGCGTCTTTTTCTCATCTTCCTCGGTCTGACCTCTCTACCTCTCCATTGTTCTCGCCCCGCTCACCGAAGCTAGGAGAAAGCCTTGGCTCCAGGCCTATTTCTCCTATTCAAATGTCTACCTTATCCTACCTTATCCTAATTTATTACCTCTAGGCCTATTGTATACTGCTTCCAGTGTTCTTCTAAGTTTTGGTCCAGCAGACAGAACAGAACGAGTCTTAGTAGCACAGGCAGACTAGATGTTAGAGGGACCTATCTTAGTTAACTCTTTTAGGCCTGACTCTCATTTCAACACGCCAGTGCCCAAGCAGATTTACACGCTCGACCCCACGGTGGTAAACGCAGAACTGCCTCGATCATTTCCAGGCCAGCCTCCATCACATGTTTTCTTCTGGAAATGTATCTATTCCTACATGTACGAAGGATGCAGTTTGCTTATCATTCTTTATTCAGACACCAGTGGCCAGGATATGAAGAACATGGTTACATTTTGAAACAAAACTAGTGGAATGCAGGGAAAGAAGTGCTTAAAAAAAATATTGACACTCTTTGCCGGTTGATTAAAATTTTCTGAACCTAAAGCCATAGAATGTGTGGGAATATTTCTATTCATTTCAATGGAATTTGATTCAACAAATGCTGGAAAAAAAACCTAAAAATTCAATTGAAAAAAAATCCAAATGTGACTGCTCACATAGTTTAGCAGGAGACAAATGTGCTTTACAGGTAGTATGTAAAAAGCAAACAGAACATATGGCTTCCACTGCCTGTATGGAATTCAATTTTATCTTTTAATACCATGACATGTATTCTGCTTTGCTGAGCAGGTAAATGTCATTATCTCATCATCCAGGAAAGTTCCTGTTCTGTTGATAAAACTAGGTTATAAATGGTCATGATGTGAAGAAGAATGACAACAACTAAGTCAGAGTCATACGGTTATTTATTGTTATCTTGGTAGCTTTTTTTTTTTTTGAAGGCATTCTAGAATTATTAATATCTTCCTTTAAAAACAAAAACAAAAACAAAAAAACCCAAACAAACAAAAAAACCCGCAATATTTTCTGTTCTTACAAAACTCTTTAATCTTTTGTTTAATAACTGAATTCTAGTTTGATTTCTTTCTTAGGAACTGTTGGAACAAGTCATGTTAGTGCTAACAGTAAGACCAGATTCAGCCAGTTATTTTTGCAATGTGTTCCCTTCTAAGCACACAAATACACATCCCGAAAGAACTTTTCAAACTGAGTCTTTGCAAACGACTCTGCTAAAATTAATAGTCTCCAGTATAGTCATATTTTGAACCAGGATACTCACACGCTAACTTCATGTTCAAGAAATCCATAATAAATGTATGTTGTATGTAAGTCCTGAAGTTACACAGTGGTCTGTGACTTTCAACCCTTCACACATACACACACACACACACACATGTGGTCTTTATAGAAGTCAAATAACAAGTAAGACTCTATGTCCTACACTGTCCCTCAGATACTGTTGAGCAGTCAGGAGTGAAGACCTATGGCTGCTGGGAAAGCCTTTAATATTAACATTTTCTTAAAAGAGAGGAAGGGCTTTATACATTGAACACAACGAAAGCAATACAACATAACTGCATTGTAACAAAATTCATGAGCCAGCATTGGTTAGCATGTGCTAACCAATGTATAAAATGGAAACACTCTTTGCTCCAAAAAGCGAATTAAAAAAATCATGTGTACTTTCAGTACTCTAAGATGGAAAATGTGATACAGTATGATCCAATACTATAAAAGTGAGATAATACATATATATGTATGGGAGGATCTATTAAGAAAGGGTCTTTGAATGGCTAAAAAGAAAGATTAAAACAAAGCTCTCTGCATTAAAATAGAAAGAGAGGTGGTTTTACAACGTCAATTTCCAAAGCACGCTTGCAGACTCTTCTTCAAGCTGAATATATTTTAATGTTGGTAATATTTACCCATCAAATCCTACAGGGAACACAGACAAAAAACCCAACTTATTATAGCATGAAACCTTCCAAGAATGGCCTGGACTTGGTCCAGCTGTCTCCCATTATTTTGCTAGCACTTTTCAAATTTCATGTAATAAACTTAATTTTGAAACCGTATTATACAAGTTTATGTGATTTGCTGCACTAGCCTCTTGGCAAGGAAAAAAGAAAAATGAACCAATATTGACAAAGATGGCATGTATAGATAGGTGATTACAAAACAGGGCATCAATCTCATTCCATCATGATGAAATAATATGCATGGTGGGCACAACTGCAACCAATGAATAAAATATTTAATTTGAACACCATGAAAAATGAGACAAAAGTGAAGGCAGCAATTTTGCATAAATAAATGAGCCTACTTTCCATAAACACTCCGAAGGGATTTTATTACGTAGTGTAAAAAAACTGCAACAGGATTTGTTATTAAAATAATCGAATGGTTTTTTATATGCAGGAGAAGCAGTAGAGGAAGCAAATAGAACGTAGAAGCTATTCAGGGTTGTTTCTACTAGGAAACAGGAAATTCAATCAATATGTTGGGTGAGATGTTCAGTAGCTGTAAATCAAAACAGTTTCTACTGACGTAATAGGAAGACCTTGATTTACTCTACCTGAAGATTTGGCCCCTAAAATTTTGCTGTAAGTAGGAAGATCTTAAAAGTTAAGAAATGTTTAAGAGAAAGGTTCATCTTGTAACATAGCACACATCTACAAACCAGGGATGTCAATTAGATACTGGGTGATTATTCGCTCACGAGAATATTCTTCACTGCAATAGAAGATGACGAAAGTATTTAGAAAATACCACAGTTATGCTTTGTGTGTTTTCCCATTGCCTCAAGGATCCCTGAGCAGCTGGTGGCCATGCAACATGCCTCATGTATAGCTCCCATTGCCTTCTTCATGAGAGCCCCAAAGGTAGAGGAAGAGGAACTGTAGTGAAAAACAGGCAACAGTCAATCCCGATAGCAGAAATAAGAATGAAAAACAGCGATCCATTGTTATCCTCCTTCATTTCACCTCAAAAGAGAAATTTTATCTTCAATTTTCTCTTGAGAGCATCCTCCAAGCAAGATAAACTATAAAAATGCAGTTTTTTCTGATCACTACCATGTGAACTCAAGAATACGTTTCTTCCTTTGCATTAAAGAAAGTGTTAGTGATGTTACATTGTCAAAATGAAGTCTTATATCAATCAAGATGCAAACATAAACAGCTAATTTTTCCTTTGGCTTCCAGATAAATCATTAATTATACCATATAGCTGATCAAATTGGGTTTAGATGCTCAGAAGAAGAAGGTGTTAACAGTGTAAAATATGTACGTCAAGTTTCAACAAAGCGGACATTTGGCTAATGAGTTGTAAGCTCCTCAGAGATGCAGGTCAGCATTATTTCTATCTTATTGAGGGAAGCATTTGTTTGGTCAGCTGCTTGATATAATCTGAAGTCCTTTTTTAATTGCATCGTTTATTTCTAGTTCCATACTAACTTTATATGCTGCATCTTCTTAGTGCCTGGCATTCCCTGTGTTCATCCAAGGTGCCAGTTACCTTGCCATCTGCACTAGTCACTGCACCATTGAAATATGCCTTTTCTTCAGGAAACAAAGAAAAATATAAACTATTAGTAACTTAATGGTCAAGCTGCTTTCATAGGATTATTTGGGTTAGAAAAAGCTAAAGGGGCCTTTTAGACCCATTTGTATTTCCATAATCATGTGCTTTGTCCCACACCTCATCAGTCAGCTCCTTGGAGTTATTTGCAGCAGTTTCAGAGCTATTCTAAACAATCTTTCTAACCTACAGTTACTCAAGATATTTTGAACGTGCACCTTTTTCAGTAACTACACATGCCTGTCCTCAAAGATCTAATACCAGAGTAGCATTATCTTATAATTGAGAAATACATATGGGTATCCTTAACTAGCCTGTTCATCAAGGTTTTATTGTTGTTTGGTAGGGAAAAAATCATCATAAAAGTTCACACTTGCATTTAACTTCCTTCTATGAAATACAGACCTTTTTTTTACCTTATGTGATTATCATCCTCCTGTTACTAATCACATGGCTGCAAAAAAAAAGTGAGACTTTTTTGCAGTTCAGTTAATGAAGTTACATTTCAAACAAAGCTGAATTTCAGCATTCAACAGGTTCTCCAAACCTATGATCTTGTTACAAATGAGAAGTTTGTACAGAGGAAAAGGGAAAATGAAGTTTAAAACAGTACACATATGGAAGTAACGGCATTGTTTGTCACCAAACTAAGGGCAACAAGTACTTCAGATGAAACCATCAGATTCATTAGTGCTTTTAAAGATGATGTTGCATCTTTACACATTGCAGTTCCACATCAACTCTTTCTGTACCTTAACAGTGAAACATACATTATAAAAGAGCCTTTTCCCACCTACTCTCAACTGAAGAAGTCAGCTTTATCCTTACTGACTTTTCTCCATGACCTGGTTAAGCATATTTTGACTGATTTCTGGTTTGATTGCCATTCTTTTGTAGGGAGAGCAAGTCTGAAGTCCTATTGACTCTGAATCTCAAGAGGCAGCTTCTCCCAGCATCATGCAATGATATGAGAACCTCGGGATTCATTTAAAGATCACACCTGGGAAGTTCTGGCTCCTTGTTTAGCTACCTTTTTGTATGCCTACCTCTATGCAGTGTGAATGTGCTTACAGCCAAAGTTTGTAGAAAAAATGCTGTTCAGGCATCCATGATTCACCACAGGAGAACGCAAATTCTTCCCAAGACCATGTATTTGGCATCCTGTCACTTATATCACACACTTCTGACAGAGATAGCCTATCTTCTGCCTGCTGATAGGGAGACACAGAGTTGAAGTCGATGAATCTTTTGTACAGGAAACTGCAATTCATCACTCGCTAACATAATGTGGAACAGCCCTTTCCCACTGAAAGTGTGATTTTCTCTCAGGTGAAAGGATCTCCATTTTATCATTGTGTCATGATTTTTATTTTTTCTAGAGACAGCAATGATATTTTAAAATAAGAATTGATTTCTGCCAGTAACAAAAAATTAATACAGAAGAACATTCTCAAGACAATAACAATTATTAACAACCTTTTCCTGTTACTATCCTGTTTCTTTATATCTAATGCAGCAGTATTGCTTCCAGACCAAGGTCATTAGCGTTACACAGTCTGCATATAGATGCATTGCTCCAGTCCATCCCACCTCACTAAGACACCTCAAAACACTTCACTCAAGACCTGACACTCTCTGTGGAGGAAGTTGTTTTCCCCATAGTCTATACAGGAGATCAGAAATATGTAAATATGGTAAGTTAGATTTTTGACTGGCTAATGGCACCAAGGACCAGATACCTTCACAGGCCGTTTTTACAATTTGAAAGTATTTTTGCATTGTAAGAATCTCCAAAGTAATTTTAGAAGCTTTCACCTTTGCTTGGGTCAGTTGGATAGGCTGATACATGGTACATAATTCAAAATAATTATCTAATGTCTCTTGTCTATAGTGACTGAAAATGATAGTAAGCCAGCAACGGGATAATCAAGATCAAAATATAGAAATACTTACAGGGAAGACATACAGTGAAATGCCTAAACACACAAAGAATGGAGTTTAAAGTGACAATGCCAAACCAGTTGGCTGTTCCCACTGAAGTTAGCAGAAATGTTTACAAGAGCAAGGCACCAAAAAATCAAACCATTTAGTAAGATATCAGGAATGAATTTAGAAGTCAAACAAAACTGCTTTTCAAAAGCACTGTTTACTCAGACTTTTTCTCCAAACCTCAAAGCCTCTGATAGCTGTTGGAAACAGCGGATTTAACTAGAAAACTCAATATGTATTTAAGGCACTAAGTCTCAGACAATCAATTTAGAAAATTTCTATCCCTTTTATTTTCTTGTGTAAAGCAAATAATACTAGCCTATTTCAGCTGCCAAATGCAGCAGGGAAGTGAGACCCTCTTCAAAGCAAAAGTTATCATCAGTAAAATATGGTCATAAACTTTATGTGCTCTCAAAACAAATCTAATAATTTTATACAAAACTTAGAGAAAACAGGAAAAGCAGAGTGTGGAATGCTACAGAATGAAGAAAAACACAACAATTTTTAAATGGACACATTTGAAAGTTCAGATCAGAGCTACAGCCTTTGAGCCTCACTGAATTTTTATTTGAGCACAATAGTGACTTTTATTACTGCTCTAATACTCAGGAATGTGTCCTAGAGAGCACATTGACAACTATTATCCTGGGTGTAGCAGAGGCAACCAAATGGCTTTGCAGAGGAACTTGTTCAAGAGCAGCTAGAGTTTCCCAATAGACAACACATATGCAGCAAACACTATGACCTGTATACACTATCCTGATTCTCTCACACACATAAGGCTAGAAAAACATAGCTCTTATTTTTGCTTTTATCTTAAATGTTGATTTTTTTATCTGAAAAGATCCTTGTTACAGAGTAGTTGTAGCTCAAAGTCTGGGGATGTTCATTCCCTCTGAAGTGATAAATTGCCAAGTCATAACAGGGCTGGTTTGAAAACCAGCAATCAATACAGGCACTAAAGTATGGTTTAGGCACCCATTCTGGTTTTTATCGGTGTACACAGACAACGATAACACAAAAACACCAGCATCAGAGTACTATGTGGTTACCTCATCTCTCTTTGCTAAGGGACACTGCCCTTCATCAGTGTCATCAACAAATCAATTGGTCACTTAAGAAAACGTCTGTAAGTGCTCATCTTGTCTCTTGCTTGAAATGTATTGCAACCATTTTTCCGTTACATTGCACATAAAAAGGATTTGCTGAAGGTCTGTAACTGGGCTAAACCAAAGAACCGATTTACTGAAATAGCTTAGAAATGGTTTAATATTGCAGTGGTGTCAACAAAGCAGATTTTTAAAAATTTCCCTCTGACAACAAAGGAAAAATATACATTCCAAAGCTATGCATAATGGGAATTTTTTTTAAGGTTTTCCACCTGTGTAACGGGGAAAACAGCATTCACCTGAAAGCCTTTGAGATCTACAAACAAAGACTTCACTATTAACTGTATTTTTTAAAGTGAAGTGACAACCAATGCTATAAAATAAAAATATCTTCACCTTAGCAAACCCAACAGAAGAGAAAGATTGAAATAAATAGAAAAATAATTAAGCAATAATTAGTGCTTCTGTAGAGTTTCAGTTTTCCTGGATCCGTAGTCCTTTTAACTCCTTAAACAAAACTTCTATTTGCCAATTTATGACCCACCAGAGGTATCTGGAAGGCCTGGATTCTTGGCTTCAAAGCAGTAATTCTGTGATTCTGTGAATTCCAGAGTGTCATAGGTAAGATTCAGTGCATACATCATGAGAATGACCTGAATATCTACCAGCAGTGACTCGAAGGACTGGAGTAAGCTAACACTGTTTGCCTTCCACATGCACAAGGCTGCACCATATCCCAGATGCACACTTCCCAGTCCACTGTTATAATTAAATAATTTCATAGCAGGCTGTTTTTACATATATGACTTCTCATGCATTGTTTGACAATGCCACTTTTTCTTTAAGAGCAGCTTTTCTGCCATTTTACTTGGTTAAAGTGAAAGTTTGAGCTCGTATCACAACTTAGTTGTTAAGAATGTCACAAAATAAATTCAGAAACATATTACCAAAATAAGTACAGTCAAATAGTAAAACAAACAGTAAAACTCCCAATTTTCATATACCTATGCAGGATTGCTTCGAGAAGCCTCATCACCACTGCATAAATACTTTGGTCTGGTACTAGAAACCACAAAGCATGAGCCACAACACAGTAGGTCTACTTGAAGTCAACAAATCCAGGCATTGTCAGAGGATGAAGTGACAGATTTTGGAAAAGCACAACTGGAATGCTTAGACAAAACTCAAGTATAGCCAAAAGGATGAACTATGATATGAAAACCATAAGAATAGTGGCTAGCAAAGAAGTTTTCAGAAGTCATCATTTATTTAGCCCTTTATGTAAGGAAAATATGCTCCTTTAATGGTACCATCACTACATAAGATTTCCCACACGCCCATAACATGAGAGAGCCCACACAACATTTAGCCCTGCAATGTAATATGATCACAGCAATGATAATCCATTCATCTTGATAATTTTTCCTTGACATCTTCTGCATCATGGAAAATATGAACCCAAGTCTGGGGATTTGTCTACCCCATGATCATGTCTATGTCTCTCGTTCTTCAGTCCTGATCTCAAGAGCTCACAAATTACCCTGAACGACACAGAACAATTCTTACTAGGATTCCATATTTTTGGCTGTCAAACCATCCATAACCACATTGCCCCAAAGGCTGTAAAATATCGACATGAATTCTATTTTGTGAGTGACAAAATAATCTGTATTGAGGCAGCTGAAGGTGTATGAGCTATATCACTGAGCTAATCAGTTTCAATGCAAATTCTGAAATTGGAATGGTAGCAGCTGGAAAAAATATCTTAACATCTCAGAAGAGGAATGTAGATCCCTTTCCTAATGGGCAGTTTTTCACACCTGCCCATAACAACTACTCATTTATAGAAATACAGTGGTTTTTAAGATACTACAATAGGCAGTGAGTATTAAACAATAATCTCTAAGGGGAAAGCTGTCGAGACTGTAGCTAAAGGTCTAGCACTGTTTTTATTTCAACTTGAACACAGTCTTTGTTTTCCACAACCTTTCTCTTTCTTTATTCCACAGATCTTAGCTGAAGTCATCTGTGCTCTTAGACCACTATTTTCCACAGCAGATCTCAAGTAGTATGCCTTGGTAATGGCCATCAGATTTCATGAGCCGAGGCACCATTCAGAGCCCATACATATGATGCAAGGACTGTAAAACCACCCAGTCTAAATCTATCCCAAAAAAAGGAAAGGAGAGTTTGCACTTATATATCTCTGGATTTCAGAAGTAGTTTCTCCACGTAGTAGTTATTAAATCAACTAACAATCGAAGTAGAATTGGCAGCGGAAGTAGAATTAAATACGCAAGATTCTTACACTTGCTCTAATTTATATCCTTTTCACATTTGCTCCTAACATCATTTCTCTATAGCTTCCTCACTACCTGATTGCCAGCAACAAAATAAATGAATTAAGGAAGTAATTAAATAAAAATTGAATTTACTTTAGGAAAAAAAAAGGTTTTAATCTTCTTAAATTGGTCCTTTGATATAGATAATCTTCAAGACCAGGACCTATTATAGATTGAAGGATACTGTGAAGTTTTGTCCTAGAGTAATCAAGCTCCATTGAATATTCTGAAGAAAACAAAGTATTAATAATAGGAAAAACTACAAAGCTATTATATATAAAGGGCCAGAGTCTCTAGCATAATGAAATAAGCAGAGCATGTCTGCAAATTCAGGCAAGGTAAAGGCAAACATTTCCATTGCACATTACTTTAAAAGAAGATAAAGAGCACTGAATCAATAAATCACAGAAAAGATTATTATTTTGTACAAGCTGAAGGTCAGTGCAGGTCATCCCCTCTAAAGCAGACAGAGTTTGTTAATTTAATCCAGCAGATTTGGCAGGGAAACCAAACATGAATTTAATCAGCAGCAGAAGGTGGTGAACATCTCTGAAAATTGAATAATCATTGTGTCAGACAGTAAACATCATTATGGAAGAAAAAAAAGGAAACAACAAAAGTGTCCCCTTTTCATGCTGTTCATTAACTTCTTCAAACAGGTAATAAATTATTTATAACAACTGTCTTTGGAAAACCAAATAATCACATATAAGAGCACATGGTCAATAGTTTAGCACATCTTTGATGACATTAAACTTCTCTTAACTATAGCTCTTCCTTCTTCTGTATTGTAATTCTTTCTTTAAAAGCTGTCTCAATAAATAATATTGCTATTGCTATAATTAAAAAAAGAGATTAATTTACTCTTTCAGCTCTTTCCAGTTCATGGAAAGACAAAAAAATTAAATGCTTTCAGATACATTTTCCTATATTTTGCAAGAATTGCCCCAGACGGGATGCTGACATTTGAGGCACTTCAACACAATAAATGTCAGTATTTTGTTTGTTTGGGAGTTAAATTATTTTTTCATTTTCATGATACTGCATTTGCAACAATGCCATCAACATTTTCATTCAGAGATGAAATTTATTCTACTACAAACACTTTTCTGAATAAGTCTTTCTGTTTCTACCTACATTTAATTTAATGTTTTTCTTCCCATATATATTATAGACTTACATTGTAAGAGGATAAATTCTTCCCTTAATAAGCAGAAATTCAGGTAATCTGATGTGGTAAAATAGTTCATGTCTTCCACTGACATAGGACTTTAGTTTAACAAGGAAATTCATATAAAAGAAAATTTGCATTCTAAATTAAAATAAATCATTTGCTAAAATCACTCAGATGACCCTGTACCCGGTAAAGTTACACTAACCTGTAGAGACCTCATATTTACAGTATTTAAATTTCAGGCTTTCAGAAATATAAAGAGAAGAAATCTCTATTGGAAAGTATTTTGAGACATCTTATATACTGGAAAAAACAGTAGTTCAGAATTCCATGATTATATATTGATACACTAATATCTATGGAAGACAGTTAATTATATCTCAATTTATCAAAAAATCACATTTCATAATTTCCATAATGTTCATTACATACAAATTTCCAGCAATATTTGATCAATATCTTTATCTTCCATCTTTAGGAAAGAGAACTTTTTTTGATGATACAAGCAGAAAGACCACTTTTATTCCAGTGCAAGACTGGCAGACCTTTAGGCCTTTGCTACTTAGCTTAAGTTAAAAAAACCCACTACTCCCACCAAATAACTTCTTCTGAGTCAAGGAAACCTCAAGCAACAAAATAGGCAGGTTTTTCATCTCAGTTAAAATGAACGTGAGTCTAGTGAAATAAGTAAGAGATTTGTACCAGACATTTTGCATCTACATTGCTAGGGTAAGAACACTTATAAATTGTGAATGGATTCTGCTGGCCTGATCTGACACTTCTGTTGGTTAAAAGGAAGCCAGGCAAAGGCAGTCGGTAGGTTACAAATTCCAGCACTTCATTAATTCAGTGCTTATTTTCATTTGAAAACCAGAAATAGTTAAGCTGCTAGTGTCAAGAAAGAAAATGTGCTGAAACCATCTTTGATGATGCTCAAGGTGTAAATCGCCTCTTTCATCTAAAGCAAGTTAAAGTACTCCAAACATCTTGCTACTATACAACAGAAATAAGATTTCTTCTCAATTCCTTGGCACTATCCAACCAGCACATAGCATAGGTGAAATACTACTGGCATAGCCAAGGATATGGAGAAAAATTTCAAGGCATTAATAATTCCAGGAAACAGGAATCTTTTAATCAACTCACTTGTGGGAACCACACTCGACTAATAGCACTGTCATGCGACGTATCTTTATCTAAGTGTGCTGAGACAAGCTGCAGGAATGACATCATTTCACAGAGATCAGAAATGTTTCTGAGTTATTGCACTCAGAATGTACTGTTACATGCATTTTTTCATACTGTATTCCACAAAGAACCTGAAACAGGTCTACTGATGGTTATGAATGGAGAGCACCATATCAGAGGCAAAAAGCATTTCAAAGACACTGTCTTGTCACAGGGGATATCCCACAATGATTTATAGGATAAATCTACACTGCCTTTTCAGTTCAGTTCAGTACTTTCAGGAAAGTACTTTTGAACTGAACCCCCCAACCAGTCCCACTTGCTGCTCTCTCTGTCACATCTGAGAGTGGTTCTGGATCACATCAACCAGGGCACTTGTGCTGTTAATGAGGCCCAGCTCACAGGACCAAGTAAGGCAGCAGCAAAACCCTTATGCTCTGCACACTTCAGATGTCACGTCTCAGATGTCACTGCACCAGCTTCTTTGCCCTGCAGATCCACTCCTGCTATGTTACACTTGCATACAGGGATATAGCCAGACTAATTTGGTCTATTGGGACTGACTGGGACAGTTATTAGTGGTTTCCTTAGCAAACTCTGAGACTAACTTGCAGTGGTCATTTTGGGCAAAGGGCAATTTCAATCAGTTGTATGGATGTACTTTATTGACAACAGAATTTCTCCAGTATAAACATGATGTTAGAAAACTGATTTTCTAAAGAAATGAGACATCAAAAACCTATCAGATTTCATTGGAAAGTGAGAACCTAACTCCTGCAGAGAAAATCTTGAGTTTATCATGTGACAAGTTCACTAAAATGCCTTTTATTAGCATTTTTGCTGTAAAAGAAAAATATATGCAGGCAGAAAATGCTTTACTAGCAAACCCACTGCTTGCTAGAAATTCCTGGTGATTTGCTACACCATGCTATTCACAGTTTGCTCTTAACAGTGATAATCGAGTCAGGCCTTTTTATTACAAAATGCAAAGGCAACTGCAAACTTGGCTCCAAGAGTATCTCCTATTAGTATGCACAGTTTAAGATGTATGGCTTTGCAAAACCAGTATCTGTCAGAGTAGACAGCACCCACTAGGCATTTTCAGTTCTATTTCCAAGCAAACATTTGTCAATTCAGTGTTGTACTTCACTCTATTTGCGGAGAAAACCTTCCAGGTAAAAATGGATACTTTGAATTTTCAATAAATATTTTTACTTAGAGAGTCTTAAAAGATGGTGTATAAGATTATCAGCTACGTTTTGCTCCTGAATTAACATATTGCAAAAATAAAGCTAACTTTCATATCTATGAGCTATGAAAAAATGGAAAGTTACTACTGAAAAAAGGGGGATTTAATGAATTTAACAGAAATGCCACGGAGTTCTTTTTTAATGATGCTGATATTTTAATTCTAGAACAAGTGCTTGCAAGGTTCCAAATGTTGGCTGAGAAATAAAAATGTGCTAATTACTTTTGATTTTAAAAGAATGCCTCTCATTCTTCAATAGATCTTTTTTAAATTAATCATTTGACTGTCAATAGATCATAGATTTTGAAAAATACTGTGATCATACAAACATTTCTGAGATGTGGATCAGAGCCAATAAAACGATCTCTTAATTTTATTTTGTAGGGTACAGTTCTTTTACAGCATTCTAAACCTTTATGTATTTTCTCCCAGTATGTTTTGCTGAAGCGTTCTAAGGTTTTGATCCCAACAATGAATTTGAGCACTGGGTCACCTCTGAATCTAGCAACACGCAGCATAGCAAAAAGCTAACACAGTCCACGGGGATTAAAAGCTCAATGAAAAAAAATCACTTTAGTGGGTTTAAAATCATACTCCTTAGAAAACAGGTAGAATATAAGCAGTGGCTGTGCAGACTCTTACTTGCTTCAACCCTTGGAAAGACTGCCTTTAGAGATATTCTGAATCCATCGGTTCTGAGCCTTTCCTATTTGTTTTCTAGAGAGATAATGATTTACTTATTTTGGTACACACTACTTAGATCTGAGTGAGAAGAAAAATCTGTGGAATTGGTTATACTGCTATTGGTTATATTTCTGTTCTCAGAGACCCAGGAAAAATGTAATGTAAAAATTATTTGATTGACTTTTCTCCTTCTTTGAATAAATTATGACAGGCTGCTATCCTGCTCAGCTTCCAAAAATAGAACAAAAGCAATCTCAGAACTGTGATCTTAACTCAGAAAAATCCAGACAGATTATCTTTATTATTTTAAAATATTGGGAAGTTTGCCAGTGCAGAAAAATATAGAGATGATGCCTCATATTTCAGACAAGGGGAAGAAGGATGTCAAGTTGAATTTTCAGCAATCTTTTTGAAGATTATGCATATTCTGTGGATCAACCTGTTTAAATACATTAAAAGAATTACTGTATATAGGTGACATGGTAAATTCAGATTTTGGAAAAAGGTGAACCCTAGGAGAGGACCTTGTAGAACAAGTCCTTTTGCTAATTTAAATCATTTCAGCATAAACAGGAGACAAGTCAAGGAATACATTTTCTATAGATTTTCTTTTTCCCACACTCTCAAATGCTCCCGGGGGAGGGAGGGTGGACTTTTCCTAGAGGTCTACATAAAAAGGCAGTAAAAGGTGACCTATACATCATCTTGCTCCATAGGAACTCAGAGGAGTTTTCCATGAGACCAGTAGCTTGTGTTTTGGAATGCTGCTGTGGGCCCTTTTGTTGTCTTGCCATGAAGGTCTTTCAGTCTTACCTTCCTGAATACTGTGTAACAGAATTTACAACAGAAAGCAAGGACCTGGAAAAAACAGAGTTATCCTTACATGCAAAAATAAACCACAAGAACTCCGCTTCGAATTCACCTGAGAGAACAGAGCACAGCTAATGTCTTGTTAATCTCTGGTTATACAACTACACTTACTGAAAACATGAAAACACTTGTGAAGTGTTTTTTTCAAGTTATATAATGAGTGATGCCACTTCACATCATTTAGTTGTTTCCAAAGGTTTAGAGACAATCTTCCCAGTAGGTGAGATAACACAGCCTGTGTGTTGTGTGTGAACTACTGAGCAAGTTAGAGTAACATCAACCTGCTCTGATCTCATAGAGTTCCCTAGTGACTGACGAAATCAAAGCTTTTCTCTGTTTCCGTCTAAAGGAAACCATGAAGGGCTGAGACTAGTTGTCCTTTCATGGCAAATTTTTCAATCTCTGCAATTTAATCTATAGACTTGATATATGAATAAAAATGTAAACTTAAAAGGTTTTGAAAAACATTGTAGCTTCTCACCAAATGTAATGTTAAAGTACAGACAAGTGGTCTGTATGCCTCATTAAGTCAATACATGGTTTTGATTTTTCATATATCCTTAGCTGTTCCACAGAACATTTAACTCAATTTAATCTCAAACGTGAAAAGCATGAATTAATTAAGCAATATATTATATTAACATAGCTATTTCCAATACTACGTCTTAGTCTTTTATGGTAGAATGAGCTTTTCCCTGAATTAATGTACATTGTTAATAACAGCATTTAGAAGAAATATATTTAGAGATGTAACAATTTATTTGAAGCAGCCAGGTAAAATGAACAGCTATTCTAATGATATCATCTAAAGAATTTACTAATCATATGGATTTTGTCCCTCTTTCCTCTACGGATGTTTGTGCAAAATACAGGATCGATTCAGGAACACGGAAAAATTAATTTCAAGTTGTGAAACAAACACCCTTCTTGGTTGTGCTTATTTTATCACTTTGAAAAAAAACACTGATTGAGAACCTTCTCAATGTCTGTAAAATGGAGACCTCCCTGCAATAACCTTCCAATGCTGCTGGCAGAATTAACAAATGGTATACAGGATTTCTCAAGATTATCAGCATGTGCCTCTAAATGAGTTTCTGCTTTCAATACACAAAAGAGAAGTCCAAATTCAGAGAATATTACCTTCCTCCTAAATATGCCAAGTCCAGTGAAGCTGCAGTTTCAATCTTTAATACAAACTGGCTGTGCAGAAATGACTGCTAAAATGGGAGTATTCAGTGATAAAAGTTTATGCTGCTCTATTTCTCAAATTCTGACCCTTTTTACTGAAAGCAAAATGGCTATAAACTGGATTAAAAGGAAGTGGGGTCATAATATATGTTGCAAAAAATATTCACTGGTCATGTTAAATCCAGCTGGAACATAGAGAGTTCCTTGGAAGAGGCATGACATAGAGCTTTTACATTGAAAACTCTGTTCTATAACAGAAGGGAAATGGAAGGAAAGAACAATTGAGAACATATGAAGAAGAAGAAATAGAGCCAACAAAAAAATGGACATTATGAAGGAAGTATGAAAATAAATTGAAGGATGTCAGAAAAGCTCTGGTTACTGAACTCTGTGAGTGCAGTTATGAAAATAGACTTCCCTATGAAAGCCGCTTACCATATCATTTTTCTGAGCTGTTTACAAGAAAAACAAATATCTGCTGAATACAGTCTTTGGAGCTCAATGTGCACTCACTTCTGCCTCTATGCCACTGATTCCCCGATCCTACAGGGTCCTTTACTCCAATGTCCTTTATGATACTGTGACACTGAAAAACTTGTCTTTCTTCTCATAGCCTTTCTTGAGTTTTGATTGTTTTCCTATGTTATTATTTTGATTAATCATTCTAAATGACCAATCAGCATTTGCTAGTGCAAATTGTTAATGTGCTGATTCTGCCTTTCATTTTCTATCCAGTTTACTGCCATATACAATATTTGATGAAGCTCAGCACTCTTTGACAGCTATTCAATATCGTTTCAACTTTACAAGAAGCATTTTAAAGCATTCCTTTGAACCTGGAGAGGTAGCTACGCCCAAACCTTTTTGCACACCTTAGGAGAGAACTTAAAACACATTTTCCCTGCAGAAGCTTTTCTTGTGCTTGTGCCATGAACAGCTCTTCTATACATCTATCATCTGTTATATTAATTGTGCTCCCTACAGAGTTGTTTATTTCAGGCTTCATTTATCTACTTACTTAATTTACACCTGTTGTATATGCAATTATGCAATTATTACCATATTCTTGATTCTAGATTCTTCAGTGGCTATTATTATACTTTGTCAGTTACACTGTGGACAGCTGGAAATACATCTCTTTCTCTGAAGATTTATTTGCTTCATCTTTCTCATCTAAAATAAAAGCTACCCCAAGAACGGGAAACTAGGATACAGTATGAATCTGGCTATATCTTACAGAGACACTTTAAAGTGTTCTGAAGAAATCCAGAACATTCTCTGGATGGGGTGAATATAAAAGCACGTCCAGTGTTTATTTTAAAGATAAGAGTGATAAAGTTTTCTGTACCCACCTGTGCAGCTCAGGTGTGAGCCTTGGAAACAGATTCTGTTTCTGAACAGCAGTTTCAGAGAGAGATCTAAAACGCGAAAATTTCATCTGTAGCTTTCTCTAGTGTTTTGTACCAGCTGTCTCCAACAACTCCCACACGTGCTGTCTTTAAACCCAAGGGCTGTGACAGCCCTCATTTCCTATGGAAGCAAATTGAAAACCTTAAGAGGCTCTTGAATTCCATTCCAGCATCTGACTTTGCAGCTTGTAAGCACTGGATGTCACAACTCACACCTCCCTTCACATGGATGTATTCATGTAACGCTAATGGGAGCTGGCTTGAAACTGAGAGCTGAAGAGAGGTAGGCAACCCATTCAGCTGACATTAGAATTATCTCCACTTAACTATATGTTTTTAGCAACAGAGTGGCACAAGATATATCTATCTCAACTCACATGAGTTATGAAGATTTCATTTTAAAAGATAAGATAAAAAAACACTTGTTTTGATGTTGCAAGAGCATACTTCAACTCAAGGACATTTCTTTTAAGCTATTTAATGAGTGAACAGAACTTGGGAATTTTCTGAACCTAGCACACAATTAATGTATTCAACTTAACATTTACTTGAATCTTTTCACACCCAAAACAGCACAAGCAAGGGCTACAGGGATTTCTGTATCTGTACAGGAATCAAGTTATTTTTCACACAGACCAAAAAGTATTATTTGACATGAGGCAGAATCTGAAAAAATGAAATTCCATTTGTGTGTGTTATTCATGTGGTTGTACAGGTACCACCTTGCTCAGCATTCTAAGGGTGCTCACTGGTGTCCATTTCTAAAAGTCTCATAGACTGACAAACTTGATTTCTTATAAAAGCAATGCTATTTTGATACACCCATGATAAGATCACAGTGCACTATAGATTATCACTCACCAGGTTTCATACCTTCTTCTTTTTCTGCCATAACTGAGTATATTTGTGAATTTTCTCTAACATTTTAATTTCAATTTTCTCATCCAATTTCAATGTAATTATCCTTTATCTTTTTGAAAACCCTATAACTTATGTTCTAGCATAAATTTCATATGACAATTGAAGGATATAAAATGCTATAACAATTTTATGCTATTATTTGCTATGATTTTATTAGGCCTACAGCTTCTCTACAATTTTCTTCTTACTTACAGTTCATGCTTCCTGCAGACTACAGTACAAGATATTGGAAAATTTCCCCAAATAATGCCAATTTTCCCTGATGTGAAGAAACTGTTTTACTCTCTTCTGTGACCAACAAGTTTCAAATCTACATATATCTCTGGGAGTAAATCACGTGACACATTCCCTTTATGACCTCTATTTTCTTTAACATAACTCTTAAGGGTAGCCTAGTTTTATACAACCATAATTAATCTCTCATCCTCTTTTCAGACATCCTTTGGCAACGTACTTATAGTTAACTCTTTTCTCTTTGTGAGTTTTTCTCTTTTCTAACCTTCTCTCATTAGTACTTCCCTACTTCTGCTCTCCCTGTTCACCATTTGTTGATGTCTTTCTAATCACTTAGTCTCATTAGCAGTATATTCATAATTTAGTTTTGAAACCTTGTCCAAGACTCAGTTTCATCTATCAATCCTTCTCTCATTAAAATTGAAAGCCTTCTTAAAGGTATTGAGTTTTACTATTTTATACAAGACATCTTTTATTTATCCATGATCTAGATTAAAAGTTTGATTCCTGTTTAACTAGAAGCTTTGCTGCCAAAAAGCTACAAGGTATATGACAGTACTACGAAGCTGATTTCTAATGGCATTAAGGTTGATTGATCTTGATTACTTTTGCTTTTGATTTCTAAAGGCTACAGACCTTAGATGTCCACTACTCAAATCTGCTCATCTCCTTTTTTTTGTCATGACAGACATTTTCCCAGCACAGTGGGGACCTTCAAACACGAAGAGTCAAACACAGAAACTTAGAACTCAAATGTAGAAGAGGACAGCCCAGATTTAGTGCACAGAGATGACTGTCATGGTACAACTGAGCTCACTGAGTTTTGAAATAGTATTTGAGCAAATCATGTCTCCAGTCATGGGAGAAAATACCTTTGACCTATGAACATATTGAAGACAGGCTGTTACATTTCAGGAGGAAAAATAAAACAAAAAGCAGACTTTTAACTCTGCGAGGAAAGGAGACCATGTTATATCAGCGTTCCCACACTGTTGTCCGTTGTTCCACCGCACTAACTATCTGTTAGTGCCCCACTATTATTAAATTAACTTCTCAGACAGAAGCATGGCACACAGGAGAGATGGACACTGTAGGTCAAATTCTGTTGTGTTTGAGGTCTATAATATAACTGTGCTCACAGTGTTCCACATATCTGAATAAGATAAGGCCTCATTGGCCATAAAAACAAGATTTTATTCCAGTTCTGTTCCCAGGACTGTACAAAGAGAGCAAAACAATATGCACTAGATGGTTGTGGATGTGCATAGCTTAACTATAACCACAAGAGCCACGTTATCTGATATTTTGACTTTAAATGCACAGTATCTGTTGTAATAACCATCTCCAAGAACAGATTATATATAATGGAACAAACTCAGCGTGTTCCTGGTGAGAATTGAATTTTTGTTCGTCTAGCACTCCAATGAGACAAAAAACAGTGAGCAGTGGTATGCATGGAAGATCGAGAGCATATGAAAGGGCATGTAGCAGTTACTGTAACACAGTACAGAATTTGGGATACTGAATCATTTCTTGATCTTGAAGTGGGCAAGGAAGCTTAAAAGACAATACATTGAGAAGAGAGACCTGAAATCGCCTGGGAACCAGGGATCTCAGCAGACAGCAGATGGCATGAGAGAGACTGAAAGTTACTAACTGACACATGAAGAGGAAATGTCTGTAACAATACTTAATTGAAAGCCTGTTCAAGTGGAATCCAGAAAGCTTTCAGAGGCATTATCATGGTTTCTCTAGCATTTTTACAATCCAGTAAGTAAATGTGAAAACATACATTTTTGAATAGTAGCACTCCAAAAGCAAACAGATCCTCAGAGTCCTTTCTTGCCTGGTCTCATTTTACTCCATAAAAGAGAAGAAAAAACCCCTAAAACCTACAACAATGGAACACCTGTCATAAAATTAAAACAAAAACTAAAATTTTTTTGGAGTGAAGCCTAAGGCAGGCTAGTGTGATCTTGATTTTGAATGAAATCCTGAGAGCAAGGAGCATAGGATCCAAGCTATATGGTGTCCATGGAACACACTGGGATGAAGACCAGATAATCCTCTAGATAAGCAGTAATGACAACCACACAGAAATCAAGGTGATTTATGGGTCCATAGTCAGAGAAATTCTATACATATTCACCATATTCCTTCTCCAAAATAAAAAATGGAAGAAGAACCCACAAAACTTCTCTATTTGAAACAATGGAGATATGGTAGAGACAACCAGTGGATGGACTCAAAGAGGAAAAAGGAATAGGAATACAGTAATGTATCAGAGAATAACCTGTAGCCTGAGGAGAAGATCTGGAATGAGGAATCTAACATTCATTTTGACTTTAATGACAGAAAGAAGAGGCACTCCTGGATTCCCAGGAGGGTTGGACAATGACAATTGTGCAATGTGTATATTTAAGAGGATGCCATGAAATCCAAGGCAAAGATTGAAGAGGTGGTTTAATAAATCAAAATGGGGCAGTTCCATACAGCCACACGATAGCAAATATAAAACTTGTAACTAAAGACAATAAAAACAACTCAATAATATTAATGGCCTGATAACCTTAGAAATTAGGACTTGAAACTACATGAAAAATGATATAAAAATCCTGCATGATTTTACTAAAGATAAATCATACCAGACCACTTCTTCAATAAGATAACTGATTTTTAAGATTAAGTTGTCTCCCACAAATTTTCCTGTGTTCACAACATGAGAAATCACCAGGTAAAATGAAGACAGGGAATAAACTACAAGAATTGAAGGTAAGTAAGGAAATGACCAAAAATAAAATAGTGAGTTGTTTTGAAAAGAACAGTTGTTGTAGTGGAGTTCCTCAATAAACAGTCACCATGAATGACCACATGGTCATATTTTCAGTACAATAACTGAAAAAATTATATGGTTGGATGACTGGCAACTTACACAGGAAGAAATTTTATACTAGGAAACAAATAGAATTTATAAAGAAGATGGTACAAAGACCCACAATCAGGGCATCACAAATATTTCACAAGCCATAACTTGGGAGCTCATTGGTAGGGGAATACTAACAAAGAAGGAAAAGAACGAGGGTGTCTTGAACTGCTGGTCAGTTTTAGACAGGATTTGCCTACTGCTGCAATGCCTTCATGGAAAGCACAGATATGATCCCAGGTTATACCAAATAGATCAGCATTCCTGTAGGAATACGGAAAATTACTGCTGTTTTACTACATGTCAGTGAGGACTCTATCTAGGTGAATATGTTTCCTTTCCATAAATATGAACTCAAACTGGAAGGAATCTGAGATGATTTGCAGGCTAGAGAAAAAAGTGCTACTAGAGAACACTACAAGGATTTAGCCTGTTTGTCTTAGGAAAATGAAAGTGAAGAGTGAATAAGATGGGTCTCTACATTAGAAGGATATACGCCAGAGAAAAGAATAATTAATGTGGACAAACTGCAACAAATACACCAGAATAAATGGATTAAAAGCGTTTATAAATACATTTAATTAGGAAATTAGGACAGGTTTTTGCCTACAGATGAGTGATGATTAAATTCAGAATTCAAAACATACCCTTCAAATCAATTTCTGTTTAAAGGCATAGATAGTGACCATTAGATAACATGGGTGCAGTATGTTCCGCAAGATTACAGGAAGTAAGACAGCAGCAATCCAAAGATAAGTCACTCTAAGTCCACAAATAGGAATTTTATCTCCATAAGGACAACAGGTTACCTTATAAGAAGGAAGTATTTACATTTGAAGGAGAAAAAGACTTACACAAATGAGGTATCAGGAAACTCGTGTGTTAAAAATTCAGACATTTCAGGCTCCTCTAATTCTTAGACTCAGTTAGAACTCACCAGCTAGTCCTCTGCTTTCTTAGTATTTCCTCCTAAAAAATACTACTGTACTGTGTCAGGAAAATTACTTGCAAACTTTGTGGGATTAAGATTCAATTTCTATCTCATTAACAGAGCCCTTTGTGGATCTGCTGGCCAAAAAAAATACCTTTAGCATCCTTTGGGTGTTAATCAAACCATTTTTTTAATGAAATAGGTAAAGTGTCTGTGGTATATTTCAAAAACTATCGTGTTCATGTCCTGCTGGGTTTGTATTTTTGTTTAAAACTCCTTATGTTTTTCTTTCAGTGTCAAAGAGTTGTCAACATACCCCTTTATTATTTATTAAACATTTTCAGCCTTCCTCTATTTTTATCTTTGTTTTTTTTAATAAAATCAAACAAATTGTGTCAATACAAGAGAAAAGTATTAAACATGAGAATAGATGGAAATATTCTCTCAGTGATTGGATGTCTGTATATTGAACACAGAACACAGTAGTCCATCTGCACTTATTAATATGACACACGCTAAAACAAACAAAACAGGGCAAATAAAGTCAGAGAGAAAAACTTGCAAAGTGAAGAGGAGGTAAAAAGAATGAAGAAAGGAGACACCTGGATTTAACTCCAGGTGTTTGTCTAAGTCTGCAACTACAAAATCCATGTAAAAAATTCAAAGAGCCTAAGACTCCTTAGCAATTAATTGTTCATTCAGGAATCTTCTTTTTCACATCTCACAACCACCAAAAAGCCAGTAAACTGCCTCTTCTGTACTATATAGAGACACCATTTGTTAAGGTCGAATAAGTGTATTGGAATTACACTGGTATCACACCACAACTTTGGAAGACAGAGCTTGAACAAAAACCTACATGGTATTTCTTCCCCTACACCTTTAATATCAGTCAGTTGGTTCAGCTTTTATATCATAAGGCCCCTGAAATGACCAAGGCACTAAAGGTTTCTTCTATTAAAACTGAATAAGATCCATATGATGGTCAAAGATTGCTCGTCTTATCTCATATGTTGCTTTTTTTCATTCTAAGTGAGCAAAATGTTTCTTCCCAATTCTTGTTATATTTTATAACTTTATGCGTGTCTCTGTATATAGATGCATGTGCTTATATATCTGTGTTTACAAATTATCTGTGTATATATATATTTTTAAGAAAGTTATTTCTATATAAGCATATTTTTATAATTTTATAATACTTGTCTGTGTGAACTTTGGTGTGTCAGTGAAAACATAACATTGTGTAGCTGGCAGTCTACTGTAGATCTAGTATTGTTTTCAGGAAGGAGGGGGTTTGGGTATTTCAATGGCATAAATATTTTAGAACTTTATTCTGCTGTGATATATCTAAACATATTGCCTTATTTAAGTACATGCTAGAGTTCTTGGCAGCCCAAGGTAGGTGGAATCCAGGCCTCAGTTACTAACAGAGAGATTTTTTTGGAGGTGTATATATACATGTAATAGCCAGTGTTTTCTCAACCTTTTTCAATTTTAACTTGAAACTTTCTCTGCAAGGGATGTTGGTACACTAATCTGTCCTTTATCCTACAGGTCTAATGAATACTGAAGATTAACTAACATTCAGAGTCCAGAACCACAAATAATGGAACTTGAGTATACAGGCATTGCATTTGTGATAGAAAATAGACATTTTATGGCCTGGTTTACTATAAATATGATACCTCTACAGCTTTAGAAGCCACATACCATCAGGGTAAGGGTAAGAAGGCAGTCCCCATTTTTAAGAGTATTCTTGATTTTCTGAAAGCACTGTTGATGTAGGAATCTCCCTGGGGCTTACCTAATCTCGGTAGAAATAATAATTTCCATCTTTCTTTTCTCAGAGAATCTCAGAGGAAATACCTTCATTAAACCAGTTCTCACTGTTTGGTGTAATAAGGACATTGATTTTGTGTGCTGGTTTTGCCGGGGTGGAGTTAATTTTTTTCACAATAGCTAGCATCCAAACCTGTGTTTTGGATTTGTGCTGAAAACACAAATGTTTCTAATTTCTGTTTCTAATGCAGAGATATTTTCACTATTGCTCAGTTCTCCGCCTGCTTTCTTCTTCCCCCAGCTTTATATGCTGAGAATGACACCATATGGTCTGGGATATCCCTTGGGTCAGCTGGGGTCAGTTGTCCCAGCTCTGTCCCCTCCCAGCTCCTTGTGCACCCCCAAGCTACTTGCTGGTGGGGTGGATTGAGGAACCGAAAAGACTTTGACACTGTGTAATAGCAAAAACATCTTTGTATTACCAAAACTGTTTCTACCACAAATCCAAAACACAGCCCCATACTACAAAACACAACTACTGTGGAGAAAATAAACCCCACCCCAGCCAAAACTAGCACACTGAGCTACTTTCATTTCCAATGTCATTTGCTAAACCTCAAATTTGTATTTAATCTATCGCATAGCAAATAATTTTCTGCAACATTTGCACAAATATTATGTACACAGTTCTCAATGTATTCTCGTAATTTGGAAACTCTGTTTTCATGGTTTTAGAAACAGCACATCTTCTGCATAAAACTTCTTAATTTGTTGCGTGCATGATATAGCTTACAGAACACAACAGCTGTATTGCCCTGGGTTGTCCCTACCAGCACTTCCAGGATCTGGAAGACTAGCAAGGATTTTCCCTCTTTAATGAAAAAGATTCTGAAATCTAATTACCTATTATTTGCCCTAACAATGGTTTAGTATACAACAGTTTAGTCTGACTCTTAAAAGGGACACTGAATCCCTTTCCTTCAAGGGTTAGGAAAAACATCCCAACCAAGCCTATCTTTTTTTAGTGCCCATCAGCAATGCTACAAAACACTCCTTCAAGCACAATTACACTTATATTTATGACTTGTCCAGATCTTGCCAAAATTTAATAAATCTGACCTGATTTACATGTCTAATTAGAGCAGTAAGAGGTTCGGGCTCTTTTAGCTTATGAGCCAAGGGCTCTGGCAAGAACCTTTGTGTCATAATACATCAAATAAATTGAGAGTAATTCACAAGTACCTTCTACGCTTCTGTAATGAAGGTTCTTCAACTTCCTTAATTGTTGTAACTGTAGTAAATTCTGGTTTTGCTTACCAAAATGTCTTTGTGGAGGCCTGGCAGGTATAATGTTTGATTCTTGCCAATAGGTTGAATACTGTTTGTATCAGCACTCACTCGACATTGGGATTTTCACCAACATGACCCTTCCTTAATTTAGTTTTAACATTTTTCTTTTTAAAAAAATTCAGGTTCATAGGAAGAAATTTCACAAAATCTTTGCCTATCTACAAAGTAATGCCATATGTTTAAATGTTTGTCATACATGAGAATATCCACAAATAATAGAAAGTCTGCACCAAGTTTGTGTTCCGTGGTTGCAAAGAGACTGAATTAGAGGCTTTGGCGGAAGGGGGAGATGGAGTTATAAAATAAAAGTTGAAAGCTACTGTCAAACAGATCTCTTTGACTTAGGCATGGTTTCAGGCCAAATCCCCTCACAGTCATACTTGAGGATAAAAAACAAGTTAGCTACTGTAGTTTGAGTCTACTCCAGTCCAATTGATCCTATGAAAAAGTCTTGAAGGAACCTGTTTCATTCCATACTTTGTGGTAAGATATTTCCATGGCCTGCTGCCCGTAGGATGGTTGTTCACTGGACTGATTTCTGTATTTAATAGCCTGCTCAGAAACATTACTTTGTGTGCAGATTGTCTTAAGGACATTTCTTCACACAGATTCTTTTACACTCAAATAGATTATAAATATCCAAATTCTCAGCTTCACCCAGACTTACCCTATAACACTCTGTAAGTATTAAAGCTTAAAGCACAATAAAAGCTAGTTTACAAAGATAAAGTTCACACAATTAATTACAAACTTGTAAACTGGATTGCAAATAGTAAATTTATTTTAAAATGCATACCTAAATTTTAGCAGCAAAATGGTTTCTTCTTAGCTGCTCAAGAAATAATAATCACCCAAAAACTCTTGTTGCAGAAGCTAAGGGTGCAGAATTCATCAAATTACTCCATCTGCCGGCTGACTTCCTCCAATCCTGGATGATTTCTCTTAGACTGTGTATTCTTGTCCCTTTTTAATGCAAATGAAACATTCAAAGCTTGATCAGTGTCCTTTCAAAGCAAATGCAATATTCAGGGTTTGCCTTTGATATTCAAAGCACTTCCTGGAATCATGACTCCCTCTTTTCTCTCTCCATTTCCAGTTTAAGAAGACCTTTCTGTTGCAATTTTAACATATTCTTTCTTCCACAGAAGGCACAAGACAAATATTTTAACGCTTTAGTGACTTTACTAGCCTTCCAATATTGCACATCATAAAAAGCATGAATTATCCAACAATTTGACTAATCTTAGGATTTTCTTAGTGTTTCTGTTGTTCTGTGGAGAACACTCATGATACATTAGAAATAAAGATCTCCTGTTCTGTAACAGAGTACTCAGGCATTGTGGCTGTTTCCCATCCTTCACACATAGTTACCCTCCTAATGAATAGTCTTCCCTGGACTCTAAACTCAACTATTCATAGCAATTCTACTTCTTCATAAGTCTGTGTCTTCCTGTATCTTGTATTCAGCCGTGCTCACCCAAGTATTCAACTAGGGTAGCCTCATTCACCCCCTCTTCAGGATTTATCTGCAGGTACACAATTTTCTGAACAGCCTTCTCTCTGTCATGCTTTTCTTATCCTTTTCTGAATATCACCACTGCCACCCACTAGCAAACACATTGTGAATTTTTTTTTGTGCTGGATCCATCCATTATGTCACATCAATATACTTGTACTTAACCTGATTGCAGTTCTGTTTTATTCATGATGTTGAGCTAGTGCATGAGTAAATAAAAGTATAGCTCTGAAGAACCAATTGTGAAAACTGGAAAGTATAATTTTTCATATTAAATTATCACAATCCACATATATTCTAATTTATGTGAAGGCTTTGAGGCAGACATAGCTCTAAGATCAAGGCTTTTGTGGTCCCCAATATGTTTCCTTGCAATTTCAATTCCTGCAGGTCAGGACATATTCTACTGAAATAGCAAAATGCAATGAGCAAAAATACTTGCAGTCTTGAATCAGGATTAGGCAAAGTAACAACCAGAATTTCATTCTGGAAGTTTGAATTGTTCATGGCAACAACTGCTTAAGTGCAGACATATAAGCAAGCTGCTGGAAGTTATCTGCTTCACTAATAAAAAACCAGCACATTTAATTAAATGCACCTGGGCTTGAAGCTGTCTGAGTGAATGCTTAGGTTTCTTTAGTATTAAAGGAATTTCACAAACTACTTCAGTGTTTACTCATAATCAACCTCCAGACCTAAAAGTCAGCAGGGTGGAATGAGGCACCCTGTCTTGCTTGATCTCAGTTCAACTAAGAAAGGTATCAGGCACCTCCTGATCTTCCTGTGCTGTTTTTCCATTAAAGTGTTGAAAATGCTCCCCTTACAGGCCATGCTTGCTACAGCTGTACTAGAGAGGACTCTCATTAAAAATCACCACATCTTTCTATGAACCTGAGGGACCAGGTTCAACACACCACAAAGACAAGTGATCCGGCACACAGACAAGGCCTAGCCCTGAACTTCACAAACATTTTAATCAGTTTATGTCCTGATGAGGTTGAGATCAACACTCACTCATATGGAAGATCTGGGCCAATGTTTCTCTACAAAGAGACTTGTGTAATCCAAGTTGTGGATCACGTTACTTCAGGAAGGAAAGAAATGCAGAACACACATAAGAAACTGAGTCAATATCCTTCCCTACCAACCCACACAAAGTAAATTAAAGCTGCCCTCCCATTTTACAAGCCACAGAGAATAGTGAGACAGAATCATATATATCGCCTTGAAATTAATCTCCTTAGCACACAGCTGGAGCAGCACAACAAATGTAATTTATGTCTGACTTAGCGCAGCTCAGGGACGCAAGCAGATAAAAGTTCCTGACAGGAACTTTTGGACAAGAAAGCATCCATGTTCAAGTGAATCCATTGCTACATCTCCAGGCACCAAAGGGATGGAAGAAACTTGTTGGAAAAGAAATATTGAGAAATTAAGACAGAATACACACAGGGCAGATCCAGTGATGGCATTTTATATAAGAACTTGGTACGTTACCTTCCACACCCAAATAAGGGTAGCACCTATTCAATGGTGGTATTTCTTTAATTTACTGTAACAATTCTACTACATTTCAGGCACTTATCAACAACTTGCTGAATTCTGACTGTAAAACTCAACATTCTGTGTAGTTCACTGATCCAAATTGTGCAGAAATAATCTGTCTGTAAGGAAAGCATCTACCAGATTGAAGAAGGCATATCGAGTTCACATGACAACACCTTTAGCATCCCTTTGCAACTCGTCTTATGGGATGTAGTGCATGAAATTACATTTAAAACAGGCTTAGATGCAAAAGGTATGTTAAATATGAAGATAATATCATGTGAATTCTTCATCGAAATCTGTGTTATAATTCTTCATCGAAAAATGTGCCATAATAAGTCTGTAAGAAAAAGTCCTTGGTAGACTAGTTAAAGGAGAAGACACTGAACTGAGACACTGAAGGGTCTTTCCAGTGTCTTTATTTTCATTTTGTTTCAGGAAATTTGCATAATTGATTGAAAACACCATTAGTGAGACAAATTGAAACAATGCCTCTTCTTTGCCTAGGAAATGAGTGTTTTCTCTGTTTTGTTTAGAAGGAGCAAAAAGATTTCATTAATACTTACTGGTTGCCATGCTCCAGAAATATAAAGGACACATCATGTAAATGCTTCATGCTTGCATGTGCATAGATATGCCTGTATTTATATAGTACCCAAGTTTCTTATACATACATAAATATTTCTGACCCAAACCAACAAACAACTTGCTTTGACTGAAAGGATGGATTTCAGCCTCTTAACATGATCAATATATTTTCTTTTCTCAGAAGATCAAGTAGATTACATGTGAGTGAGACATTTTCTAGTCCTGGAAAGGTCAGTATCTCTGAGCTTGTGAGGGGATCGTCTTATGAGTATTGGACACTGATATGTCTGTACATCACCAGTCCATCTGTCCATGACTACAGGGAAGGATTCAAGCAGTTCAGCCTAAAGTTACAAGTCTTACTGTATCAGTGTGAACTCATCAGTTGACATAGCCAAACAAACACAGCTTAAGTAATGGTAGTAATTGAAAAAAAGATCCCTGGAGATCTTTGGACAAGAACATAGCTATGGAGGATGGACTAATGAGCTTACAAACCTAATACTTAGCTCAGTTTACACCTTCACCTGACATGAAGCAGAAGCATCTCATAACCACCCAGAAGCAAAGTAATACTGAATATGGGTGAAAAGTAGAGTTGTCATCGGCCAGAAGAGGTATGAAAAAATGTAGACTCAGGTTGTTCTAGTGTGTGCAAAGGGGAGTAGCCCAGTGGCAGCTCTACGTCTGAGCTTGCTGGCTTGCTTTGGCATGATAAAAATAAAGAGGGGGAGAAAAGAAGCAGAGTCACCACGGCCTCAGGATGTCATGAAGGGTGCTCTCTGTACCAATGCCATTTACTCTCCTGGCAATAAATGCACTGGTTCTTCAATTTCTGCAATTGAAAAACATTCAGGTGCATCAAATAAGATTCCTTGACTATCACTGTTCAGTTGTCCTGTGTCTACTTCTTCCTGTCATTCATGCACACTGTATGGTTTCTAAATGCTGTCTTATCAACAGCACATCAAGCCAACTCCAAAATAATTTAACTAAACTTCTGAAGGGGAATTACCATGCTCTGCAAAAACCTCATCTTCAGCTACTAAGTGCATTGCAGAAATAAAAGCTCTTCAGATCTACTGCATGATAAAGCTCTACAATACTAGTATAGTTTTCCAATTTCCTTTTAGGTAGAACCTTTGAGTTACACCTTTCCCTAGTGCAGTTCTTTAATTTAAAATTGATTTTCTCATCCAAAAAATGTGGCCTAATTGCATAAAAGGCTCCTTAGTGCAATGAACAATTAGTAGTATTCAGCGTGTTTCAGTCTCAAAGCAGCAGATGTCAACACCCTTGCAGATTTCAGATACACAAATCAATGACACCATCAGAAATCTAGAAAGAGCTTGCTTTATATTAGTCTAACAACTAACAAGAGCTTAGCTTATATTTTGAGCAAAATGCACTTGAAAAGAACACATCCCTTCGCACTTAGAAGCTGCATGTTCGTTTCATTTTGCTCTTTACCTTCATCCCCAAGTTGTAAGAAGCAAAACACTTTCAATAGGAAGAAAGATGAAGTCTGCTTTAGGGTCTCAACATGAAATCTTATACCACAGGTATAAAAAGGAACATAAGAAGTTGGACAAAAGGGCTTAGTAATAGTTTAAACCAGAATTAAATGTTAATAAAAATGAAATGTTTGGGGAAAAAATTAGATGCTCCTGTTGGCAAGGAGGGATCCAGCTAAGTTCTGCAAAAAAAAAGTACCTTGTTATCACTAAACGTTCATAATTGGCAGCTCTAAATTGTTCTTTCTTTATCCCTCCTATATGCTGCTTTGCTGGTTACAACATTATTGGCTGCTAATTTTATTTTTGTCCTGTGATAATGTATAAAAGTTACTGTGAAACTAATGTGACCATACTGTGAGTTTAATGTGCATTTCTTGCTGTTATTAGATGGGGCTGCAGGGCAGGTCTGCTTGGGTTTGCTGCTGATAGCAGCTTTAGATAAATATCTAATTGAAGATATTTTTCTGTCTGCAAGGGAAAGTAAAAAACATTCACTATACACCTTGAGAGGGAAATAAACAGCATGAACTAAGGAGGATAACCTGAAAAGAGATGTGTTTTGTACACAACAGGACAAACTAAGCCATCAGTCCTTTGTATTACAGAAGTTATAGACAAAGATTATAATAGGACAACGATAATAACAGGAGTTACTATGCAAAGATTTATTCAAATCAACCATTACCCAGAGATTCTCTATGTCCCAGTTTGAAGCTTTAACAGACACTGATAAGTGTTGCCACCCCCTGACTGGGCTCCAGCAATTTCATAAAAGCTACGTTTAGTTTGCAGATTTTCTGTCCTTTCAAGTTCCCAGTCACAGGCACAATTTACAGCACAGACGAGCTCCTTATCAGGACTAGATCCAGGCATGCCTCTAGTCAACTCTCAGCACTGCAGCTTTCACAGAGGGAAACCCAGGCATGCTGGCCAAATGGATGTTATCAGCTAAGCATAGCAGCAGGCAGTGTTGATTCTTGGCACTACTGATGCTGATGTTGTGTATGTGGCAGTAGGTAAAATTCTGTCCTCAGCACGAGTTTTACATATTCTAAGGAAAGACATACCTGAAATATTAACCAAACTTTTAATATAAACTGCAGTATTGCTGTAATCTTAAGGGGACTTTCTATATTCCTTAACTTGCTGGAAATCAGGACAGTGGCAGAGGAGTTAAAGAAACATGCGTTAGATTTGTAATTTTCAATTTTGGAACTAAAAGGGCAATATTAAGGGCAATACGTAGTTAGGTACACAGTTCCCAAAGAAATTCACTAAAATTCTAGTACCAGTGTCTTTTTGACATTTCAGCTTATACATACAAATTATCTTTGAAGCAGCTCTAAAAATATCACATATTGCTTTCCTTTTCTGAAATGGTCTATATGAATTTTCCTGCTTTAATTTATTTTTTTCACTCCAAGAAAATCCTTCCCTCTCCATTCAAATGTGAAAAATTTAGCTGTTTTCATTCACATAAATCTCTTTCCAAATGACTGGATTTCTTTATCCACTATATAAGAGAAGAATTTCAGATCGCCACTGACCTCCTCGAAAATCTTTAAATTTAAGAATTACTTCAAGTTTATATAGAACAATAGCAATAAAAGCAAACATATCTTTATTTTTTTAATTGAAGGACTGCTTAAGATTTCTGAAAAAAAATCTCCAGAAACTACATCCCACTGTTTTTTGGCAGCTGGGGAATAAAGATAGTAGTTTTGTTGTTTACAAGTAATTATTTTACTGTTATAACTACAAAGGCTATTTTTTAGAAATACTGTTTATCACTTGCAGCCTGCCTTCCAGAAGGCAGCAGGTTCCTGCACCATTAATTGTAACTCACAAGAGAAACAACGTTTTAAAAAATACTTCTTACACTTGGAATAAATTCAGAATATCACATTCTGTGCCTTATCCAAAACACAGTATTTTGTCTTTTTTTGTTAATTCCCAGCACCCAGCTATATTTTCCAGTGATTTCCAAAGCTTTCTATATATGCTTTAAGTAGATTGCATTTTTAGAAGGCAGCAAAGGAACCAGAAGTCAAAGTAGGTCCCAGCTGTCTTGATCAGATAGCAAAGGAAGATTATACCCAATCAGAAAACAAACAGAAAGGGCCTTGCCCTCCTCTAGGGATGAGTCCCATTTGCTGCAAGGATGCTGTCAAGAACATGGCCATGTTTCCTTAACTCCACAAAGGAACCTGAGCTCATTTCAGCACTCACTTTCCTCATGATGGGGAAAACCAGCCACTTTGTCTCTTTCCAGCCTCAACGGGACATGCTCACAGCACGTTCTTCCTCCACTTCAAGGGCTTTATACATCCTACAGTACATGGGAGAGAGTGAAATTAATGTCATTGAGACAGCCATAGGTTTCCTTAGAGCCACATCTGGCTAGAGAACTCTGCAGTTGCAGGAAATCCATGATAAAAAGTGCCATCTCAGGAAGTCACGTCAACTGTGCTGTAATTTTTTCCTTGCCAACAGCACGGAGGGAAAACCACATTGATACAAGCAGAGCTAATGAAGAAGGCTATAGCCATCTCACACATAAGTCCACCTCCAGGCATTTCCAGCACCCATTCCAATGGGGAAGCAGCTTTACTAACTCTGAACCAGCCCTTAATTTAGCCACTCCAAAAGTCCCAGTAGTCCCCTACTTGAAACTTTTATATGGCACCTTTACTCTGACTGATTATCACACACAAAAAGAGAGTTAAAATTACATAGCTCAAAAGGTGCCTCAGCATGAACTTAACAAAAATAGCACTTCCATGTGTCAGTCTCTGCAAGTATTTAACTATATATTTCTGCTGTCTTCATCTCCTTGATTTCATCTGTTCAAGGTTCATCAACAGTTTTCAAAGAATTTAATTAGGCAAGTTAACTAAGTATTTGCAATTATCATTAAAACTGTACAGACATTCCAAACTGAGCTAATCCAAGAAAACTACAGCTGTGAGTCCTTGGAAGAATAAGAAACCCAAGCCACAGAAGCCCTGCAGCATCTTCATTTAACAAATTAAAAAAATTTATTATTCAGAAAGAGACATGGTTCAAGTAAACACATTTAATGCATCTCATATAAGTGGCTTCTCCCAGTTGTCTTGAATAGTAGAGAGAAGAAAAAATATTCTTATATAAATATACCAAAAACTGGAAAGACAGGAAAAGCATTTTCCAATTCCTGATGTGAAATTAAAGGGTTGCTCCCAGGAGAGTAAGGATTGATTTTCCCATCCTCAATGTCAAGCTAATTTGTTTCTAATTTTAATGGGATTAGCCTACACAAATTATCCATTGGTTTCTAAGAATACAGCATCTTAGAAAATTGCAGCATTTGTAGGTTTACCTTCCAGCTTATTATAGGCTTAGAAAATAGTGGGACCTGATGAACATCATGTGATGCCAAGGAAATCTGGTCTGCATGGCATAAAAGTTCCATTGCAAAGAAATTTATCACACAGTGATGCAACTTCCCAGAGGACAGGCTGTCAGTTTTTTAAACTGGCTGGATCGCATATTCAGTAGGATACTGACTAACAGTGTTATTTTACCTCTTTTCACATGGAGGACCACTCACAGATTTGTTGAAAAAGGATTCTCACAATGCCTTCTAATTTCCAAACAAATAAAAATTGGGCTAAATCTTGAATATTCAGGTTTTAATTCATATTTCCCACTACTTTATTTGCTTACTTCCTTGTTTATATACAAGGACATTGTAACTGGTTTTAAAGTATTTTCTTTCCAAGACAAGCTTTTGATGTCTTATAGATCAAGTGATCCATGTATTAGAAGTTGTGAAAAGCAGCCATACAGATAAATTAATCTAACTTTCATTATATATATTGCCCCTGGTTTCCATAATGTATTTTACTAATGTTCAGGAGAAAATACTTGGAGCCAACAAAAGACATATATAGGAGTCTGACCTTGCCAATGGGCTAAACTGAGACACAAAATCTGAGTGCTTCAGCAATGACATTAATATACATGTGTGTGTGCTTCAAATTTTATATTTCTGTAGAATTGAGGAACAATTTTAGAACAGAAAAGGAAACTAAGCCCTAGGGTATTACTACTTGAGGAAGAAGCTATCTGTTTAATTATTATTTTCTATAGAGCACAACTAGATTATGTAGCTACAGTCATAACTAATAAAGATAATAAAGCAAAGACATTTTTAAGACAAAATCAGTTTCTGGGGCAAAAGAATGCAATATCATATGTGTTACTTAACTGGATCAACAGTGTAGGCACAGCAGAGGAAAGGCATAGATGATGTGCCCACACACACTACTGAACCAAACATCCTCGTGGACTACAGCTGACAGCACAACATACAAGATTTCAGCATGGTCTGAAGAGGTCAAATGTTGGCTGACCCCTTGGCTCTCAGAGCCAGGATCAGAAGGGCAAAAGAAAGGCCATTTAGACATGTAGAATGTGCACTGGGAATGATGAATGAGCAGTGCCTTGGGTGTTCCCAGTTCAATTAGAAGAGTCATCCGAGCCCTCTGTCATCTGTTCTCTGAGCATCAGGAGAGTATACCAAGGCAAAGCCATTCTTTTTCTGTCTTACACACAGTTCACACAGACCAATAGCAGGCTTTTATCAAGCAGTGAGTTACTACAGTGAGTCAAACTTCTTTTGGAGTTTTAGGATACATTAACATGCAGCCCAACTGGTAACTTTTTGAACAATAATGGTCTTAAAGCTTGGGTGAATTAGATTTTTCTTTTAAACTATTCACTAGTCAAATGCAGGATTGTGTGTTTTACGTGTCTTCACTGCCACCTAGTGGTCAAACTTTTTTCTTATTGCTTTTTTTAATTAATTATTTTTACTTACTATTCCAATAAAAATGCACAATATTATTACATTTGTTGATTCCTCAAGTAACCCGTAATGGTCTTCAGTGCTGAGAAGCCTTAAAAGTCACAGAACTGGCACTCAGTTCTCTTCCCTTATTTCCTGTAGTCTCAGCAGAGAAAGACAAGGAAAGGCCAAGAGGAGGAATGGCTATCACCATCCACACTATTATTTCCATGCAGCGAACAGTCCTTAAGAGACCAGCTCTGACTGGTAATGCTTAAAACAATTACAAGGCTGTTGCAACATGTGCTGGAAAGTGGCAGAGGATGAGGCACTCCTAATCCCTAACAGCCTTTTGTCAAAGCCACCACTCAAGTCATACACTATTCTCAGGAGACTTAACATAAAATCTGCTTCCAAGTGAAGCTATTTTGCATTCTAATAAATCACCAACAAAAAAGTTCATGCAAGAGACCTGAACATTATTTTAATTGGTACCTCCAAAAAGAGAGTCAAGTATCTATCATATGTTGAGACTTCAGGACTCAGGACACAGAATGTACCTTCTTATTCATTAAGTGCTTAATTCTTCATTCATTAATAAAATGTTACACAGTCAGGAAGCAGCATAGCTACTGTCTGGCTGCCATAAAGTGTATGAATTAATTGAAATAAATAAGAACCCAGAACACCTTGAGCAGGCATACATGTGGGTAAGAATAAGGAACATGTGGGAGACAAGTGTGTAAACCTGTAGAAAGAATATATACAAGTGACAGAGGCACTTGTACTTTGGTGCTACAGACTTAATAAAGTTTCAGGTTTACAATTTAGCACATCCCAAGCCTGCTAAATATAGCAATTGCTACTGTCCTTCTCTACTGTATTATTTGTCCTTAATGATCTCAAAATATTTTCATAGACATCAGGATGAACGTCTTTATGTTGAGGGGAAACAGAGACACAAAGCAGTGATTAAACTTTTCTGAAGTTGCTCAAAAATCTGTCAAAAGCAGCCAAGAAAGCAGTCATCATGCTCTTGCTTCAGGATGCTTTCCTCCATTCTGCCTTGCCTCTTCAACCAACGCCCCTCTGGGAATGCTCCCTCAGGACACTCCCCACCGCAGGCAGCCTGCTGGCTTAGGAAACAGACATTCAGTTGACAGAAAGGATACTCTGAAGTAACTGGGGAGCATTGTTGTTGGGCTTCATACTTCCGTACATCTTGTCTGGATAAACAAAGTGAGCATCATGGAAGATATCATTCTGAAATCTCTCTCCAGCATTAATGCTCTGGGATTTGTCAGAAGTTTTGATGAGCAGGATATGCTGGGTCACGTGCTGGCACCTTTCTTTTCAGCACCTGATAGGAAGGTTAACTTCTGTTCATAGTGCATTTATGAAGTAAACAGCTATTGTAGAAACAATTGATGAATAAAAAATAAAATTAAATAACCTCTGAAAATACTAGTTTGCTTTACTTCTTATTTTACCTTGCTGGCTCCTTCACATTAAGTTTAGGTCTCCCTTATGAAGCATTAATTACAGAGACTTCATTGCTTAATTCTAAGCGTTTATTACTTCAGGAAGCCTGTTTCATGTCATCCTGTTAGTTTATAAGGAAAAAGATGTTTTCACTATGTTTTTTATTCTTGTTGAACACAACTTTACCCATTTCAGTAATTAAGACAGATTTACTACTGCTATAAAACCCATAATTGATACAATGTTTTTATTTCCATTTGTTGCTGGGAGTGGTAGTTGCATTCATGTGAGCATGACTTAAAGCCTCGTTACAATTTGATAGCAGTTTAAGGACATCAACTGAGTTACGGTAACTTTATATGTGCCTGTTCTTAGTGCACAGCAGATGTGAGATATTGCAGCATAACATAAACTTCAAACTACAGAAGGAGCCAGAAAAAAACCAGCCTTATATCTAAGATGCCTCTGCTGAGTGTCAGCAAGGTGCTGTGCACGTTTGCCCAGTGCACAGCTACTTTCTTGTCTAGTTTTAGCTTCAGAGGAAAGCAAGCATTGAATCTGACACCAACCTTCATTTTGGAGCTTTTGTTGTAAGAGTTTCTTACAAAGGACCAGATTCAAAGTTTGTTGAAGTCAGTGGAAAAATATTTGCCCTTGACCCAAATGATCTTTTCATCAGGCCTTTAACCCTACAAAAACTAAGTGCTATTTTGGTGTGAAATAGGTTGGTGAAATAGGTTGATGAAATAGTGACACAGCCCCTTTGTCCCATCAGAAGATGTCCCTCTCCAAGCAAAGGAACGTGTTCCATCACAACCAGCCTCTGGGAAGCAAGGACTACTGACTTTTTAAACCGCTTCAACTGAAAGCTTGGCTGCTGCAAACTGGAAGTTCTTACAGCTATACTGGGATGTGGGCATGTTCTGGCATTGTAGCTAATTTAGTAATAGTACTGGGGGTGCAGAAAAAAAGAACTTTTCAGAGAACTCAAACTAGATAGACCCAACACTGGGTATTTGTTTGTTTCTTCTCACCCAGAGCATTTTTTTATCTTGTTAGAGATAGACTTTGTGCAGGTTTTTTTTCAAAATAGTTACCCACACTCAAGTTTCAGTTTCTCACAGATAAAACAAAACATATGAATTAGGACAATGGAAATTATTTCTTCAGTTTATTTTTAGTCTTAAACAACAAGAACAATAAAAAACTGACATTGAAGATTTACTCATCAGGCCACAGAAGGTGGCCAAGAATAGAAGGTGGAGAGTAAAAGCTGTTTCCCAGAAATAGAGTAATTCACAGTTTCCAAAGTATGTTCTTCTGAAGAGGGAAGGTTGTCACAGAGAAACAGCTGGCCACATGTGGAAAAGCCAACAGACGGGATGAGCAGAGAAAATACACAGGAAGCAGTTGCTGTTGTTTTTTTCCTTGAGTCGAAATACAACTTTATGTTTTTCAGACACATAGCTAGATAGATGGAGGAGGGTATGTGTGTGGCTGCGTATGGAAATACACGTTCAAGCACACATAACGTTGGCTCAACACTGTTGTGGCAGCAATGGTCAGTAAAATTTTCAGGATTTGTTAATGAAAGTAGAGATGGACAGCATGGCAATAAAGAGAAGAGCTATTTCATGGGAGAGTTTTGTCATTTGTCCATACCATCAAACCTCAAAAGCCTTTCTAGCAGAAAAAGGGCCTGGTAGCACATGGATTAACATTCCTCCTGTATATTACACCATAAAGTGCTGCTATTCAAGGGCAAAAGTTAAACTAAGAGTATTTTTATACAAAATTTAAAGAACCACAGAAGAAACCTCTTTCAGTATTGAATATTCCATTATTTTAACCATGAATTACATTGTCCCGTAATTTACTGAAGAATTTCCACAGAGGAAACACTTTATGGCTAAGCCATGTTCTGTTCTGATGCTAAATAAGGAACAATTCCAGCAACAATAACACAACACTAGTATCAAGCAGATGTGATGCTGAATCAAGGCCACAGCAGTAGAATTAGGCATCACTACCAATCATTTTCAAATTACTGATTTAATTTTAAATTACAAGCCAACTTTTTTCTCTGCTCCACTGAAGACCAATTTATTCTAAACCACATGCACCACTCTATACCAAAGAGCGTCAGAGTTTCATTTAATACTTCTGACTCTACGATATAACTAAGCAGGAAGAAAGACTTGTATGGGAAAAGAGTATTTCTTTTTCTCCTGTATAATTCCTAGCCCTTAATTACAATTGTATGATATACAGTTAGTACTGATACTGATACTGAATACTGATTTGACTCATTTATGAAAATTCTCGCAACATCTGAATGTTCTGTGTGAAATTGTATTTGAAATTAATACATTATCAAGAGAAGTTATTTCATCACCATTTTACTTTGCTCTCCTGATCTATTTAATGTGTTACACCTCTCTTCCTTTCAAAGGCATTATAAAAAAGACTGACCTGTGATTTTTTCTAGAGTTATGAATAGCTATGTATGTTTTATACAAATTAACTATGCAAGAACAATCAAAGGCAGTAATAATAAGGCAGAACTCAGTATGAATATAACCAAAATTGGACAAATTTATATAATACCAGCACCTTTCTTGAAATGTAATAAATCCCTTCATCTATTTTTATACCAACTAAATTTATACTTTTAGATAGTATAGAAACACATATTTTGAGTTACTTTTAAACAAGATAGTCACGATAAGTAATGAAAACCAAGATTTTCAATTTCTGTCAACATAAAATAGTCCTTGTGAGTTTAAAAATTTAAGTAACATTCTAGACTATAAAACACAAAGAATATTAAATTACATCTATTCAGAGTATTCTATTCTAACTTTCCCTTCTAAGCTGTGTTTTGAGACTGCATATTAGGATGATTTTTGTTTTGCTGAAAGCTCTAAAGTTACAAGAATTTGCAGTTGGTAGAACTGGGAACAATTTAGTCATGACTCAATCAAAAGGAGTACCTTCTTACAGACAAAGATAAAAAATTTATAGTTTACCACACCAGTTTATCAAAGACCATTCATTAAATACTGCTACAGCAGTCATTTAGGCAAGTTCCTCAAAGACAGTAAGGCATCCTTCAGAGTATCAGCTTACTTTGGTTTGTTAGGCGGGCAAAGCACCACAACATCTAAAAGTCAGATAGATGTGTTGCAGAATGGAATTCACAAAACTCTAGACAGTTTGAGGCAGCTAGAAGAAAGTGGTTGTAATCATAGGGGCATCTCTTAAGTGAGAGTAAAGGATGAATAACAACACTCAACCCTTTCTAGACTACCTGATAATATTCAGGAGCATAGTTCCTGTCTTTGAAGTCTCCATTTTTTTCATGACCTGTTGACTAAGGAAGTCAGGAAGATGTTGTCAGCTGAAGATTAGGAAGGGGGAAAAAAATCATGGTGTAGTTTATGGCAAAGCCAGGATTGTTACAGATCTGTATTGACAATCAGGAAACTATAATAAAAAATCATTTTAAGAAAACCTTGCTTCCTTAACTTTGCTGCTCTTTATGAATCCTCAGAATGAGTTTCTCAACACTGCCTCATCTTCTAATATGGTTTCTGAAAATAGATATGAGACAAGACATATGCAATTTTTCTACTATTTAGTTTAAAGACCTTCTCATCTTTTTGTGAAGGTATTGTGAAGCGTTAATTTGGTAGCCTGCAATGATTAAATCCATGTCCAAGTCTGTCTTTGCTTTCACTACACTCTCCCTGCCTCCATTTTCACAGATAATCTCAAGTAGAATTGGCAGCGCCAGAATTCTCAGAGAAACATTAATGCTAAGTTACCTTAGATCAGCAACTCTAGTAAAACAAGTGTGCCCAAGTGAGTAGCAAAATAGCAGAAAACCAGACTTCTACTGTAGACTTCAAGTAAGGGCAATAACCAAATAAAAAAATGACATGAAAGGAGATTTCTGAGTACACTTCCTTTGATATGGAGTTAAAGTTCTGATCAACCTCTTGTGCTGTCACTCAACCTCTATATTCAAGGTAGTGCACTCCCAAGTCCAGTACCTGAAACCATTCATAGTCATTAGGGTGGAGTTTGATTTCAGTCTTTTCACAATCAGTGCAGTCTCACCATAGCCAATCAGGAATATTTCACTGAAGTTTAAATGGAATTTCCTGTATTTCAATTTGTGCCCATTGCCTCTTGTGCTGTCCCTGAGAAATGTCTGTCTCTTCTTTACTCCCTGGTGTTTATACACATAGGTAAAATGTCTGCTTGCCCTCACTTCTCCAAGCTAAGCAGTTCATCATCTTCTATGTCAGACATTCCAATCCTTTAATTGTCTTTGGCACCCTTTGCTGGACTCATTCAAGTACATCCATGCCTCACTCATACTGGAGAGCCCAGACCTGTACTCAGCACTCTAGATGTAGACTGATGAGTAGAGGAGAAAGATAACGTTTTCCCTCAACTTGCTGGAAATTCTCTGCTTGCTGCAGCCCAGGAGACTGATGTCCTTCTTTTTTCCAAGGCTGCTCATTTTCATTTGATGTCCACCAGGACCTCCAAGGCCTTTTCTGCCAAGCTTCTTGCCAGCTGGTTGGCCACCAGCCTGTTCTGGTGCATGGGTTCATTTCTTCCCAGCTGCAGAACTTAGTTGAACCTCATGTTAGCCCATTTCTCCAGGCTGCTGAAGTGACTCTGAGTGGTAGCACAACCCTCTGATGCATCCACCACTCCCCCACAGTGTTTGTGTCTCCTGCAAAGGTCATTTCTGACAGCATGGCTGTTAGATGGAAGTTTACAGTTTTTCTCTGGAGCTTGCAGCATGCTAGAGCCTGCTGTTCTTGCTCTGCTTGAGTTCCCTATCTCTGTTCAAGTCCTGCCTCATTTCCTGCTCCAGTTATTTCTTGAGTCCCTGCTCTGCTTCTAGAGTAGACCAGTGCCCCAGGCAGCAGGATTAAGTCCAAAGAAAGATCTCATTTTAGATATAATCACTTGGATTATTTCTGACAATTAACTTCAGCTATCTAGTGTTGTTTGTAGTCTGAAGTTAGTCACACAGAATTAGTAGCGCTTCTGGATGACAGGAACATTTTCATTTTGACTATGGATAGTATTCTTGAACAGTCAGAATCTTAAACTAGAATTCCAGTACTTAGTTTTGGATGAAAGGTCTTCTCTTTTGTAAGTAAGAAAACTGTTTGGATTTTAAAATACTTTTGTTCTAAGAATTTATAATTGGTATAAAATATAGATATTAGTACTTAAATTGTGGAAAATTAATTCCAAATCTGGCAAAATATCCAATTTAACAAGCTCTAATTAGCACAATTATTCCATATTGAAGGCATATTTGTAATTGTGTTGTCAGTCTTTGCATATGAGCAACAACTTCTTTAAGCAGTCAACCATAACAAATGTATTAATGCAGTAGTTCCACATAAAAAGTATTTTCCCAAAATCTGATGGGAGAAAACTTTGAAACATATATTTCTTATTTAAATTAACTATGGTGTTATTTGATTAATGTATTTAAGTAATTTCAAATTTATTGGCAGGTTCTGTTCCACATTTGTTTAGATTGTATCGAATTTATAATTACTGACAAATTTAGGGTTTTTTTAAGTACCTCAGTACCCTTAACATAGTTTTTTAAGAATTTCTCCTATCTGCCCACTTCACAAAGACATCTTAGTAACCAAGAAATGACTTACAAATTCTGACAAAATCAATTTCTTGCCTTTTTTCAAATCCTTCTTTAAAATTAGGAAGCTGTTGTTATTACAATGGCATCCAACAGCTGAGACTGCTATGATCACACTGGACAGTTATCACTGCAGCCTGACATCCAAACCATCACTGTCTCACTACATTCCTAAAATTGTGTTCAGCTCAGCTTCCTCCCTATGTGCTTGCATCACCTCTCTCCTACTGTTTCAAATGTGAACCCTACACTGTGGCCTGCAGAGAAGGTGTTTGTATTTGCATCTCACCTAACACCATGGACTGTGCTTTGTAGACACTATGGCGACAGGCAAAAAAAATGTAAATTTTTATAGCAGGTGTAGTGTCAAAAAATTCCTTATAAATTGTAAGGATTTTAAAAAGGGGTATTGGAAGAAGAAAGATTTCCTAAGAAGCTTCTGAGGTAGAAGACAGCAAAGAGAACAGTTGTGGGAGGGATCCTACAACATTTTGACAATTTTGTGGTCTCACCACATGCCTTCAGAAGTTCCCATGGAAAATACAATGACATTAGAATACCATTCCTAAACCACTGCACTGGTTTTGCCTGGGGTAGAGTTGATTTTCTTCACAGTGGCTGGTATGGGGCTGTGTTTTGGATTTGCACTGCAATCACTGTTGATAATAAAGAGATGCTTTTGTTATTGCTGAGCAGTGCTTACACAGAGCCAAGGCCCTTTCTGCTCTTCACACCACCCCACCTGTGAGTGGTCTGGGGATGCACAGGAAGCTGGGAGGGGACAGAGCCAGGACAGTGACTCCAACTGACCAAAGTGCTATTCCAGACCATATGGCATCACGCCCAGAATATAAAGCAGGGGGGGAAAGAAGGAAGGAGGGTTGTCTGGAGTGATGGCATTTGTCTTCCCAAGTCACTGCTACATTCGACGGAACCCTGCTTTCCTGGAGATAGCTGAGCACCTGCCTGCCCGTTGGAAATGGTTTTGCTTTTTTGGGAGAGTAGCTTTTGTTTTACCTGTTAAAATGTCTTTATCTCAGCCCCTGAGTTTTCTTACTTTTATCTTTCTGATTCTCTCCCCAGTTCCACTGGGGGTGAGTGAGCAAGCTGCTGCTCACTTGGCTGTTTGCTGGGATTAAACCACAAAATCTATCAAAGAGCCACAGAGACGAGCAATAAGCCACACCAAACATTTTTTACAAGACATGTTCCAAGGCATCTTAATTTCAAATTATTCTTGTAGAAATGTTGTAAAATATTAACTTTTTTAACAATTAGAGGTAATGAATATACATATACACCACAGGAGAAAATATAGCACCGCTATTTGCTATTATTTAATCAGACTCAGGCAGAATGGTTTCCTGTAAAAAAACCTGTATGCCCAATATTCTGTCTTTGCTCAGTAACCCTTCCTCTGTGAGTCCATTCCTTTTCCTGTATCCTTTACATTTTGCAGCCTTGAAGTGCTGCAGGCCTGTTGTGTTGGGGTTTTTTATTATCAGTGGTTTCACTATTACAAGTATTTTAAGGCAGCCAGCTCTATACTCTATTGACGTGTGTGCGGTAAAATCCTGAAATCACCAAAACACCAGAGAGAAGTACCATAGCTGCTTCAAGGGATAACAGTTCAATTTTAGATGTTATGTCAGCAAAAGTGACAAACACAATGGGAAGGGCAAGAATTACTTTAAGAGTATGTGATTATACACAAAGAATATAAATATAAATACAAAATATCAAACAAATTCTTCTGTGTTGATTCCAAACAAGAAGATACATTATCAGAAAGGAATACTGTGAAAGGTGGTAGTTTGACAAATTAGGAATGGAAGTGCTTTCTGCATTTGTCTGTAAATTATATACCTGAAATCCAGAATGTAATTTTTTTACAAGAAATGAGAAAATAAAACACTGCTAATCTCGTCTACTTGGAGTTGTTTTTCAACTCACTTAATTGAACTTTAACTGAAGCAGTCATGTGGTCTTTACTTGTACTTTCAACAATATCTAAAAGTATCGCTGTTAAAAAAAAATTTGAGTGTCATGTGGCTTTACTGATTTCTCATAATTCAAGAGAAGTAGTATATAATTTTGTTTCTTATGCATGTTGGACTAGATTGAACAACCCTCTCATACAGTCTTGAGCCTCTGCGTTTTTTCACTGTATTTATTTTCCTCAGCTTCCCATTACTTGGCAGCGATGACTTAAATCCTCCAGGGGAATTCAACTGTTTCAAGTAGCTTGAGTGCCACTTCTTTGAACCAGAATTTGTGTGATAAATCCAGGCCAAGTAAGAAATTTGCTTGACTTTAACAGCGTTACTCACTATGAACAGCTGGTCCTTTACTTCACATTCATTCAGCAGGGAATACAGCACTTGTCTGCTTATCTGATCTCTTTCTGACATATTTCCTTGGATAAAGGAGCTTATTAAATGACAGTAAACCAAATATATTGTCTGGTGTCCCTGTTCTCAAATGGCCTTAGTCCACAAGGGACAACCATTCCCTGCCAGGTGCATCTGCAACTCCCACTCACAATATGAACAGAGGGCACTTGCCACTTCCATTCCCAACTCAGCTGCATTCTGTTTAGCAGTCAACACTGCAGTTTCTTATGCTGTTATTTTCAAAATCAGGTTAGATTTGATAGCATTTCAAAATTAGTTTTCAAATTATTTCATAATATTCCAAGTCCATACATGGTTCTTTGTAGCACATACTTTTTAATATTCCTTTTCAAAGACTGCTGAGTTTTGGGATTTTGAGCAAGAGTCTTCTTGCTGTCATCTCACATATTTTCATAGACAAAAATGTTAGTGCAATTAAATTTTGTGTTCACTGTCCCACCCAAAGGAAGATCCCTGCCAATACCAGAAGTCCTAAGCTGCATTAGGAAGAACATTGCTATCTGGTCAAGGAAAGCGGTCTTTCCCCTTTCCTCAGCCCCTCTGAGACCCATCTGCACTCCTGTGTTCGGTTCTGGGCTCCACAGTACAAGCAAGACACTGATGTACTGAAATTGCTTCTGTGCAGGTCACCATGAAGATGATTAAGGGACCGAAGCATTTCTCCTACAAGTAGAGGTTGAGAGAGCTGGAACTACTTAGCCTGGAGATCAGAAGGCTCACAGAAGTTCTTAACATTACATATAATTATCTGAGGGAGGAGGAGACTGAAGAAGATGGAGCCAGACTCTTCTCAGCGGAGTCTGAGGAAAAGACAAGAAGCAATGGACACAAAGAGAATTTTCACTATCTTCTTGGTGAAGAATTTTTCCCTAATACCCAGTATGAACATTCAAACTGCAAATTGTGGTCCCTGACTGTTTTTACACTCCCTAGCACTACCAACAAGAGTTGGTCTTCCTCACCTTTGTACCTTCCCTTTAAGTGTTTGAAGGTTGCTACTATGCCACCCCTTAGTCTGCTCTTTTCCAGACTAAACAAGCCCAGTTCCTCCACATCTCTACCTAGGGAATATGTGCTGTAAGCCCTTTACCACCTTGGTAATCCTCTACTGAATCCCTTCAAGTGCCGTCCTGGAAATCCAGTCACTGTTTAAACATTTCAATCTAGCTGAACCAAGCCCATTTTCATTTGGTTAAATTACAGGGAATGGTTTCCACCCTTCCACACCAGTTCCCCCTATGCTAGCATCATTTCTGAGTCACTTAAGGGCATGCTAGAGTCATCTTGCTGACAGTAACAGTTACATTTAGCTTACTCAACAAGTTCTGAGAGAGACTGTTAGTATGATTATATGCAAGTCTGTGTGTTACTGGAAGACTGCACCACTTTTCCAGCCATTTGGCAAGTTGTTCTGAGAGCTCCTAGTCTAAAGAGCAGTTGCAGAAGCAGACAAACTGTCCTGACCACAGACTTCTTGCTGCATGAACTGTGGTGAAAATGTTATCAAGATTAAACCAGAAATCTTGTAAATGATGCAATATTTTGTTCCTCCAGAAAATGCAATATACTATTCCCTTATGTCCTTTGTCAACACCACTCACAAGCTCTGTCCAGAATATAGAATGAATAAAACACAGATGGGCTAAGACAGAGTCACCAGAGTATTTTTCTTCTCTGGAAAATACCACACTTCAGCAACCATAGAGGTATTAATCTTTCTCCCCCAAATCCTGCAAAGTTAAGTAATACTGACACTCTTCTAAATGTCTGGAGCTAGACAAATCTGCACAGTTTTAAATTCTTGTCAATGAGATCATCCCCATTCTGCATGTGCCAAGAGAAATTATCTCACTTTGAATCAACTCCTGATTCCTGTGGTGTTTCCCACCTTCAGTCTCACACTTCTTGCAAGGCACTTTACATAAATATCAGTTCAAAGCTGTGAGCATGCAGTGGTATCATCTAGGTGTAATGATCTGCAGGACTGCCACACAGTTTGCTTTCCAGTAACCACTCTAAAACAAGTGGTACTTCGAATAACCTGGAAGTCATGCCTTAGGATAGCCATGAAAGGAAAGATTTCCCTAGCATTTGAATCTATTTCCACATTATGAACCGCCACACAGAATGAGCCTTCCATTTTTATTCACAGATAGGCACCTAATAGTACTCAGAGACTAGAGAGGCGATTGCTTGTCCAGAGGTACTAGGAGCATCTATGCAGAGCAGCTTACTGGGTGCATACAGCCAGCTTCACTTTGGCTGGCTTTTCGTCTCATCTGAGCATGCTCACGTAGGAGCTTAGCTCTTGTGTGTTTTATGAAAAGGCTAACGATATCTTAAGGATATTCTATCTTGAGCTATCTAGAGCATCTTGAGCTATCTTTTGGTCTATAAATCTAGTCCCTATAACACTAACTTATATCAGAACTTCTGAGGAGAGCTTTACCATGGAGTTCATTAGGAACATAATGCTTTTAGCCATTTGCACTACAAATTTTCCTTTAGCCGGAGTGTAGGAACGGCCCGGCACACGTCGCCGCAGACAGCCTCCTCCCCCGCGCTCCCACCGCCAGGCGTCACCCTGATGATGCTACACTCCGGGAACTGGGAGAAATCCCAAAGGGACGGTGCAAAAACAGGAGTAGGAAAGAAAATCAAACGACACTTTCACAAGGTGAGAGCATACACAGGTTGGCATTCCCTGCAAAAAACCTAACTAATGGAAAGCAAGTTGAAAATAGCCTTTATGAAAGACACAGAAGAATATCCTAATGAAGGCAACTAAAAAAAAAAAAAAAAAAAACCAAAAAAAAAACCCAAACCCACAAAGTTAAGGTTTTGGTTTAACACAGGAGATGCAATTATTCTGTCTTGTATTTCTTCTCAGGCAATCTCTTATTTTCTGCCAGATGTAGCATTCAGCTGGAGTCTCTGTCCATTTAACATCTACTGAAAAGGAGACAAAAATCTATTCCCAAGATGCAAAGACATGGAATTTGGCATCAATTTTGTGAAGAAATCCTAAGGAGGACACAATGAGCTCTGCATGAAAACATCCTTGAGATAGACTGGCCATGTGTTCTGCAATGTCACTAAGCCACTAAATGTTAAAATATCCACTAAGAGATTTCACAAGTTAATGATAGTTCACGCCATTGAATCACTAAACTTTCAGGAGACAGCTGCCTTTTCAGAATCGCCAGCAGAGAGGAAAAAAAAAAAAAAGTAAAAAGTAAAAGATCATGGTATTTGGGGAAAAACAAATTAAAGTGAGGACTGCTCGTATGAGAAGGAGGAATTAATAGAGTGTTCTGTCAGGCTCGGAGAGTGACACGTTTGGAAGAACTGGCAGGGAAGGAAGAACGCACTGAAGGGAGAGAATATTTCCCGGGATCCGAAGGGCTGCGGGCCGCTGGCGGGACTGGCAGGCCCCCG
>VZRE01009511.1:126555-148549 GCA_013396775.1 Cephalopterus ornatus
CTTTTATTCGGTTTTCCACCGAGCTCAGCAGAATTTCTGAAGAGCGGGGAAAGTTGTTGCTTCGCCCGCCGGGTGCTCACGCCGTCCTGCACGATGCAGCGCGCACTTGGGAAGCGAGACAGTCGTGTCATGCACAGCATTTTCACGCTGTCATTTCGCGATAGTTCAAAGCGAGAAAGATGCAGTCACTCTCCCGTGCCTCTTCCATCACCTCATCCTTATTATCACAGCCTGTTTATTTTACCCGCTTTTCTTTTTTTCGTGGAGCCAGTCCTCAAACCCCTTACTCAGGAAAACTTGTCATTGACTTGGGATGATGTTTTCTTGTGGTAATGTCTGCACAGTGGAGATCCCTGTTGGTTCTGCGTTACAATGAGCCTGTTTTATTGGTCCAAAATGCAGTAGTCTGCTCACAGTGTTGGAAACTTTGCTTTCTGCAGCAGGACGTCCTCTATCCTCACTGACAGCCGTCTCCCAGAACAGAAAGGGTCTGCACCGAGAGTGAACATAAATAAAACTGTTTTCTTTCATAACAGTTGTGACTTAGATGAAGCAGAAACTGATCAGCCTCTTGTCTCTCACAGGGCTCCTAATTTTTTTTTCTTCAGATGTATGCCAAAAAGACACATGCTCTAGATTACTTCTTTCTGGCAATTTATAATGCACTGAATAGTGGAATTGTTTAATTATAAGTACTTTTTTATGGTTTTCCAAAACTAGTAGTGTGCTTTGTTATTGGGAAATAATTCTGTGTTAGCTGGTATCAGAAGCCAAGTGGACTACTATGGTTTGGTACCTGTGTTTCCTTGCATGCAGTTGCATGGCTGTAACCCATATTTCCATGGATGACCACAGGCATTCATGTACACACACTTTCTTTTTTCTTTCTGTCTTCTGCTGCATAAACTAATAACACTGTATTTAACATTGTATTGAACATTGTATCCCAAAAGAACCAAGAAATCAGCTTTTAGGATCAGCAGCTGGCCGCCTAGCTCATGGATTACTTTTTTTTACATCATGTTGTCATTTACTGCATCCTCATCAATACAAACCTTTAGCTAGAAGCTATTACTGGACTCTTAATTTTCTAAATGAAGAGTAATAGCAGCATGAGAATCAGGTGAATGAGACTCTTCCATACAGAGCTTCCCAATCTAAATTATGCTTTTGGACCTCTAAGAGAATGTGGTAGCTAGAAGGAAGGCCTCAAAAACAGTGTGACTGCCCTTCATATTATGAGTTCTTTAAAAATAAATCTGGAGTTCACTTTATTGAGGGTTTTTCCAGGTAAGTACATCTACTGAGTTCTGTTTGCAAACTATTCTTTGTCATTGTGACAGCTACAAATTCTGTATATTGAAACATATCGAAGTAGAAATTCTTAATTAATCATGGGACTGCCGAGGCTGAGGTTTTATGAAGATATCTGATACACTGAAACTTGTGATAAAATCACTGGGACTAGCCCTAGGAATAGGGGGATAAAACAGAAATGTGCCTTCATCAGTCCATGCTTTCTTGTGTGCAGGATATACAAACCCTCCATTAGCTAGTGTAGGAAAGGGTTAACAGCCTGACCTTCAGACAGAAGCTCTTGTTGACCCTACTCTGCAACACTTGTCTGAAAGGTTATGCCCAAAGTGAGAGCTTGCTAGCAGGAGGGAAAAATCCAAAGAGAAATACTTAGGAAAACAATACTTAGAAAAGAATACTTCAGCTTCAGGTGCCTGGTGACCTGGCAGAGAGCAAACCCTCATAACAGACAGTAGAAGACTGTAAGACTCATCTACTGAAGGAAGCAGACACAGTAAAAAGGACAATTGTCAAAGTCTGATTTGTCCATATAATTTCCCAAAAGGTTTATGGATACAAAAGAGTCAATAGTTAGAAAAATAGTTAGTAATTCAGCTGTTCAGTAGGAAGGTACATGGAAGAGCTACCTAGTCATTGTCTTAAAGGTAGGAACAGAAGGTTACACTGTGGTGTGGCATCCTGAGCTTCCAGTGGTGTGGTGCCAGTGCCTCTCCTCCTGCAGTGTGCAACAGTGTGGTGCACGCCTGGGAAGTCCTTGTTGCAGGGTTCTTGCAACTGTACTGTACTGGCTTTCCTGCTATTCTAGGATTTTCAGAAACATCTCTTTCAGTTTATCCATTCTCTTCCTTTTTTTTTTCCCTGGCATCTGATTTCTTGTAGTCCTTAATAGCTTAGAACCATTTCTGCTGGTACCTCTTGGGTGGTGAGGATACTTTGGAACAGCATGAGTGAAGCTCCAGCTGAATTTCTTGACAATCCTGAAGGGAGAATATGCCTCTAAAGCCGCAGAGTGGCTGTCAGGTAGACCAATCCTAAAACCTAAATAATACTAGTAACAACACATTTGCATGGGGTTCTTGCATCAGCAAGAACTTCTCAAAATCCATCTTCATAATATTTTACCTGTTATCTCTGTAAGCCATTTCAAAATTATTTATTGTAGTTTTAAAACTTTCAGCCTGAATTGATTAATTTGTTCCATTGGTGACATGGACATTAGGCTTAAGTATTATTTTTCATCAGTGGTTGTGTTCTGTTGATTCATGCTCTCTCTTAGTCTCTGCTTTACCCAGAAAACAAGCTGAGCTTTTCCATCCTCTTCTCAGAGGACAGTCTTTTCTTTCCCTAGTTTATTGTACCTTCTCCAGCAAATGTGTGGAGGAGAGGGAAGAAAACATTTTGAGGGAAAATAGGCCTTAAAATTCCAGTAAGGCATTTCAAAACCTGTTTTACATCCTATGTTTGTTTTGCAGGGAGTTTCCACAATGGAGAAGAGGGAAGGTGGTAATTGTGCTGTTGATCAGAATGCAGGTCATAACATCATGCCAAGAAGAAATACAGGAAATCTTAACTACTTGGTAATGTTTCTGTAAAAAAGCAGCTCATATGACACATAGAATATTGCAATCTTTGATTTGATTTTGTCCAGAGATAGTGTTCCCATCACACTGGCATATCATCAGGAGTTTTAAAGGTTTGTCACAATATTGACATGAAGAGATAAAAAGATAAAGAACATCCCATTCAATTTAATCACGGTCCATGATAAAAAGTACACAAAGTTTGGGACAGCTAAAAATTACATGAGGTTAGCCGCTAATTGCATTTTACCAGATGAGCAAAATTCTGTAGAAATAATTTGAGAATTTTATACAGGAATATAAAATCTATCTTTGGAGGAACCTTCATGATTGCCTCATTGCATTCAGCAAGTTTTCCACACCACATAAAAAAGTCCAGAAAAAAATCCTCTCCAGCATTCTTTGCTTCTGCAACTGCAGATGCACAGAACTAGTTCAAGCTACAGCTTTCTGTTCTAACGTGAACTACCTCACAGGCTGTGCAATAATGAATTAGTCTTTGCAGACTATCTCTTCAAGAAATAGGTATGCCTCTGGATAAAACTTGGTTCAGATGTGAATCTCATTTTGTATAATTTATACCAGCTTCCAGTTCTGCAAAGCATAGTCTACACTCTTCTTCACAGATTAGAGAATAAAACTTACATAGGCTGCTCATTCATTGTTAGAAATATATGCTCTTATCATTAGATAAACACATAGTGGCTATTCAGCTAAAAAATCCTCATAAAGACCATGCCTTTTATTTTACAGTGAAGCACTGCAGGCAAAACAGACAGACTTTGGGGGGGCTATCTTGTCTCTAATGAGGATTTTACACCAAGATAGCAGTGTACATTTTTTATTTTCAAGTTCAAACAAAACCCTTCTGTATCACTGAAAATGAACATGAGGCTTTCACCTACTTGCCTTATTTACAAGTAGTACCCACAGATAATATTTCTTTAAAACAGACAATGCCATTTTGCTTTCTGGACATCTGGACACATCAGGCATTCTAAAACTAACTATTGCAGCATTAGTTCATTTTTACTTTATATTTCACAGCAATATTAAAGGACCTACATCTTTATTACCTGAGTTCTCTGCCCGTGGTTGGCTCTCTGCTGCATCAAGTGCAGTGTCCTGCTGTTGGTACATGGATTTTCATGTTGTGTGTAAACTGATCATGTATCTTTTCCATGAATTAAAACTAATGGATATTTTTAAAATATATTTTCTCAGTTTAAACCAGTTTGTAATATTACACTAAATTTTTTATACTAACTTAGCTTCTTCTAAAGTCAGTGATAATTCTTCCAAGATCTATGAGCCATGCCTACTTGCCAGCAGAAAATTCAGCTTTTTAAACTGAAATGTCTCAGCTTCACAGAGTTTCACCAAAGTCAAGAGGACAATATTACATTTGTGAAGGAGAGGAAGAAGACCACAGGACTTGATGCTGGAGTTGACAGATGTGCAGCTGGTCTAACATGCTGGATGCAAAACATTTCTAATTGCATCCTTATTCCCCCATTTAAATGTCATTAAATTAGCTATGACAGAATGAGATATTTTATTATCTTTAGACTCTGAATGCTGTTGCTGTGCATATTATTTGTGCTACATCATTAATCCTGTAGCTGAAATCTGACATTTGAAATCCCTAACTCGTATCATAAGAAGCTGAAATAATGCTTCACATAATGTCTCTTGCAATGTAGTTAACTTTCTTGAATTACATCTATTTTGAAATCACCAAAGATAACGAAGAATGGGAAATCTATGCTAAAAGTGCCTTGCTCAAGTACTGACCATGCTGTTTTAAATAATGCATATGTTTTGTATATGGTTTCAGTGCAGCACAGTGTAAAAGCCATGATGGCAAATACTGTCATTACTGAAGTTTTTAATCTTCTCTTGAACTCATTTTGTATTTGCTTTCTGTCATTTCCAGAATGTGGATATGCAAGTCACCAATCCACCAGAAGCAGCTGCACTTTTTGATTTACATCAAGCACACCATTTTGGTGAGTTTGAACACTCTTCAGAACAGCACTGCAAGCAGGATCTGTTCCCTAAGTGGCACTTGCCAATGAAGATAGCATCTGTGATCTCATTATTAATATTTATTTATACTTCCATGAGAGATGTCATATATCCTTTTATAACCAGAAAGGAAAACGTTTTCTATAAAATTCCAATCCTTGTCATAAACAAAGTTTTACCAGTGGTTTCAATTACCCTTTTAGCACTAGTATATTTACCAGGAATATTAGCTGCTGGTTTCCAGCTGTACTTTGGCACCAAGTATAAAAGGTTTCCCCAGTGGCTGGATAGATGGATGTTATCAAGGAAACAATTTGGACTTCTCAGTTTCTTCTTCGCTTCAATGCACGCCTGCTATAGCCTGTGCTATCCAATGAGAAGATCATACAGATACAAGCTGCTGAACTGGGCATTCCAGCAGGTACGATGGGCACGCAAACACCAACCTTCTGTATTCAGAAAATCTTTGTTTTGGTCATTCAAGCAAATCCAGATGGGGGAAAGCCATTTTCATTGCCCTCATTTTGATTTTGAAGTAGATCCTGAGAGAGCACTGTTAAGGGACAGAGCAGGACCTAGTTATTAAAGCATGTAATAGAGAGTCAAGAGTCAGCACAGCTGTGCCAGTGTGTATTAAGTAATCTCCTTTATTTGGGGTTTTTTTCTATCTCTGTAAAATGCACAAAATTATAACTGCCTCACAGGAACATTAAAGTCTTTGGCACACTATTAGTTTAGTATGGATTAATCTTCTCTGGACCAGTGGAATCTACCAACAAAAACTGATCACTAAACACACCATTTCTAGACATCTTCTTTGCAAAGTGAATAAGATAACAGTGAAGGAGGGCTGAGCTAAATCTCAATAATCTGTATTTGCCACAAAATAAATTTGTGAACTCTGATTGCTTCACAATTGGACTGATGCACACTACCTTGTTAAAAAACAGAGTATCAGTGATGCTTCTGAGTCATGACCAATAATTGGCTTGAAAAGCTCTCTAATGTTCTCTGTGACTAGAGAGTTCCTAATCCTCACTTATGACTTTGAGTGCTTTAAGTATTGCAGTATAACGAATATTCCAATATAAGGTGTAGGCTAGAAATGCACATTTTTATTACCCCCAAAGTCTGATCTAGAGTTTCATTAAAAGCACAATATGATGTTAGCAGCTTTTTAAGAATTCTGTGAACAGTCAAACTACCTGTTGAAAATTCTGAAATCAGCCTTACTGGTAATCTGACTTGAATGGATTACCAGATATTCCCATGAGATTCCAGTCTCCAGGATGCAGAAATTACAATATTTGAAGCATATTATGCCATGGTGATCACTAGCAGCATCGAAGGGCTGTTGTAAGTAGTTGTAAAGAGACGCTTTGACATCAGTTCATTGAAATCACAAATGTTTGAAGTTGTGTTTTTTTAAAATATAGAGCTAATCAATTACCCTGGCAGGATACCACCATTAAGAATGCCTGCTGAATTTGCTCCCTGAAATACTGCTGTTAATATGTTTCCTGTTGTTATAATCTCCCTGATATGGTATTTAGCCATAGATGGATTTTTTTTTTTTTGTCAAAGACAAGATTTGTCCTTCTGCGAAGGCAGGCTAACAGGCCTCAGAACCAGTCTTTCCTGGGCCACAACACCGATGAAGCCTAAATTCTTCTCCCTTAAAGCTCACCTTTGCTCTGCAGTTACTGTTGGAGACAGTAACTCAGAAGTAAATAGCAGTTACATTTAGAGACATTCAAACAAACCAAAATACTGCGTTTCTTAGCTTATTTCCTGAATATTGCGGTGAAAATAGTGAAATTGTATTTTGCACAAATGGCCAAGTGTGCCAGTCTGTAATTTTAAATATGGTGTTACTTTGGCAGGTCAAACAAAAAAGAGAAAATGCCTGGATTGAACACGATGTTTGGAGAATGGAGATTTATGTGTCTCTAGGAATTCTGGGACTTGCTTTGCTGGCCTTGTTGGCAATAACATCAATTCCATCTGTCAGTCACTCTTTAACCTGGAGAGAGTTCCACTACATTCAGGTGCGCCTCATATCATTACTGCACGTTATTAGCCCCATTTGTAGAACTGTGTGTTATCAGCTAAGACCATTAGGAGTTAGAAATATCAAACACAGAGGAGTTAGTGAAACCAATCTAAAAGTTTCTTCCGTACTCTTTGTTAATAGCTTTGTGAGAAATGTTCTTTTCATGTGCTATTCTGTCGGGAGAGCAGGCTGTGGCGTTCAGGGTATAAAATGGGACGAAAAAGTACTCCAAAGCACTTTTTTTTCTCCTCTTGACTTTCTGACCAGCAGCATTTTCCCTTCAGGACCTTTCCTTAGCTCTGGTGCTGAAGGTATTTCTGCAACCTTCTAGGTATCTTTCAGGAATGCCCTGTGTCCTGCTGAATTGGGAGTGGGTGGTATTAAAGCAGTAAACGTTATTCCCATACAACAGGTTGTATTCTGAAAAGGAGACATCCTAGAACAGATGCATAATCAAATCCAGCCAGTCTTGAGTTTGCTACAGCTGTGCTTGTTTCCTTCACCCAAGGTTTGCTCTTAATTCTCTTATAGCATATGCAATAACAATCAGGGGTGTTTCTGCTGACATCAGTATGATCACACTAGGCCCCTGAACACCAAAGCCTGAAAATTCAATAACCTACTAAGTACCTGGCATTTGAAAATTTGATTTAAATTTTAAAAGTAGATCTGAAATGTCTACAATTAGTAGATTTCATGTTCTGCACACTCTTTGAAGTCCAGAACTCTCTTTGTAAGAGAAGTTTTCAGGTATATGAAGAATATAGACAGGTGAGGAGGGAGTTTCCAAATGCACGACTCCTTTCAGTATTGAAAGACTATGGTGAAGAAACCCAGAAGAGTAACACTACTGTGTTAGACTTGTTTTATAAACAAATAACCTTTATACTCGAAAATCAGATTTTGTACATTGAGTAGTTATTGACTTTGCTGATGAGTAACAAGATTGTTAAGTGATAAGAAACTCAAAATTACTGGTAACTCTAGCATAAAATTTCCTGTACTCCTGAATTTGGTAGACAACCTAAGCCAGATTTATAACTCTATATGAAATGAAAGACTTGAGTTTCCTGTAGTTTTGCAATTGCTTGTGTCATAGTACCAGACTTGGTAGTTTGTGATTTTAATTTAGCTTAAATTTTTTCTTTGCAAGTAATCAATTAAGCCCTTTATATATCTCCTTTTGAACTCATAATAATTTATCACAAAAATAAAGTAATGTAGGATACAGATGACATCTATAAATTGACATACTGAGAATTGACCCTTTTTTAGGAAGAGCGTGTAATCTCCTCTGTATATTAGCTAAATACCATAGCAATACTTGAAAAATGGGCCTAATCTGTTTTCTTTTAGTGTCACAGAGGGGTACAGTTGGATTCTTGAATTATAGTTCTTACATTTTAGTTCAAAGCCAATAGTCTCTTTTCTTTGACTTGCACGTTGTTGGTTGTGGCCCTTCCTGATTTCCATACTTGCTTAACAGAGCAAATGGGGAAAAAATAAATAGCTTACTGTTTTCTTTCTTTTTTTCAGAGCAAGATGGGATATGTAGCTTTGCTCCTGTGCACTGTTCACGCGCTGGTGTTTGCTTGGAATAAGTGGGTTGATATTAACCAATTTATCTGGTATACACCACCTTCATTTATGATAGCAGTTTTTCTTCCTATTGTAGTTCTGCTTTGTAAATGTATACTGCTCCTCCCATGTTTTAGGAAGAGGATAAGAAAGATTAGATGTGGTTGGGAAGCTAACACACAAACCAATCAAACCAGCATGACTTCCAGACTGTAGATCAAATATGGATATTTCCTATCTATGCATGTACATATGCCCAAGGCCAAGAAATGTTCACTCATGAGCTCCATTTTCACATTTTCTATAGATATTTCTTTTTCACTTTTCATTTTGACTTCAGGAGTATTGATGCAATTTTGACTTTTTCTAAGACAGAAGATGGAAACATTTATTTTATACTTTAGTCTGTGTTTTGGTATTTGATCATTTCTTTCTTCTGACTCACTGCTTTTAAAATCCAAGTGTTTCATTGTCTCAATCCTAATTCTTTCGTAGGCAAAAACAAACATAAATCATTGCTCCAGATGACCACACAAAGTAAAGAAATCATTACAACACAGAACCCAGGAATGCTTTCTGCTTTGTGTGTTCCTTCATTAAATCTCAGTATTATAATGGGATAAAAACCATTGCCCCGTATCACCTGCATCCTGTGTTACAGTCTGCAGAATGAGGACCTTGGCACATGAGACAGACAGAAAGTGGGTATTCCCGTCAGGTCTTGAACTTAGACAATTGGGCAAGCAGAATTGCAGGGAACTTTACAAGGTAAATATATCCTGAGGCTTGGGCACAGTTTAAAAAAAAGAGTTTTTAAACTCAGATCTCCCTCTTACACAGGACTAGGTGTGTCTCTGTTTACTTGAAACCATAAAACATTTCCCATTTTTTATTCCATGAACACGTTCTTTTGTTTTTGATGCTGGAAATTTTCCATGCTTTTGACCTATTCCTGCAGCCCATGACATGTGCTAAACTTTATTCACACAAATTATTCCAGTGGGATAACTCACATCAGGTAAATGTGTTTTATTTTTTAATCTAGGGCCAGCACAATTGTGTGACTAGAAGAAAAACATTAAAAATAGACATTTGAACCTTTCCCTTGATTTGGTGAGATTTCCATGTAAAATGGCTTCCAAATGCATTTGCTTTTGCAGAAATTTTCGTAATAACTTTAATAAGCTCATTAAACCTCACTTTCCTTATGTTACATAGGTCTGGCTGAATGTTTTAAATGGATAAATTCATTTGTTAGTATCTATTTTAAAATATGTTATTCAGTAGTTAATATTTTCAGGAACATTTCTGCCAGTCTCCCTGCAGGAGCTGACTCCGATGTGGACTGTTGCTGCCACCTATTGCTGGAATCATCTGAATGAGAATTGTAATTGGTAATGGCTCTGGTATTAAAACAAACAGGAAAACAATGTATGCCTAATATACGGTGCTAATGATTCCATTGTACCTTTGTGGACTTTCACACTCAGCATAAATAACAGACAAATTAAATAGCTACAGGGTTATTACATTTTGCATTTCCCTGGTTATTACAATTCAATTATTGCAACTTAAAAGTTGGCCTTATTTGCACATAATGTAGCACTATGAAAATAACGGGGGACATGGTGGCCTGTATGATATAGAGTGAAATGAGTGTCCCTGTCTATCAAACCAGTAATGCATGACAGAGGCAAAAACTCTAAAATACAGGAAGCTAGTCTGCAATGTTAATCTAAGAAATTTCTAACAGAACAGGAAAAATGTGGTTCTCAAAGCCTTTGCATTTACATTTCTATAAATGAGCTAAATTAAATCTTTTATAAGTCATAAGCTCTATGCACTTGTTACAGAAGGTACTGTAAGCTAGCATGACTTCATTAATTTCAATCAGTTAATATGGGTTGAATTCCTAACATAAATTACAGGTGAAAACCAATTTCAAGATCATCACATACTATCCAAACTGACCTTTTATGGTCACCATTCAGCTGGGAACATTAAGCACACTTCAGACTTTTCTCTCTAATATTGTCCAGGGACAAACACAGAAGTGCCTTCTATCAGCTGAAATTTGCATACAGTCTACAAAAGCGACTCTGAAAATCACACACGACATCCAAACATTCAAGCATGTTTTTCCCTACTGATTGTTTCAAGTAGGAACCAGGTTTTCTGTGTCACATCTAGCCATTTCTCTAGAAACTACCACTGAGCATCCCTGGCCAGAATTTGAAACCTCTTATCAAGTCTCTTCCCTGCTTTGTAAGTCTTTAGTAAACTACTTCTGAGTAACTCACTTCCCAGTCTGCAGGTTGCCCAGGGAAGTGGTTGAGTCACCATCCCTGAAGGTATTTAAGACATGTACATGTGGCACTTAGGGACATGGTTTAGTAGTGGGCTTGGCAGTGTTAGATTTGTGGTTGGACTCGATGATCTTAAAGGTCTTTTCCAACCTAAATGATTCTGTGATTCTATTTTCAAGCTTTTAAGGCATTCAGATACAACAGTGAGGGAGAAGGGTCAGGTAGGGTTTATAAAAGGCTACAGAAGAAAACGCTATTGACGGTGTTTAATTTCTCCCTTTGTAACAGACATGATTTAGTTCAACACTAATTAAAGTAAATGCATATGTACCTTTTAATTTATGTTTATGTACCTATTTCAGAAATCAGTGTATTATTATGCCTATATCTACTATAATACATTAAATCAATATGTGTGCACATTTTAGGTACTTATTTGTATAACACTAATTACTTTTATAAATCTCTGCATCAATAAATGCTTCAATGTATGCTGCATCTGCCACTGTGCCATACACATCCCGGGTATAAGGGTAAAAAGGCACAGTAGACTCTAGAAAAGCCACTGATATGAACAATAAAAATGTCTTCAGTCAAGGGGAACCGTTCTCTCCTTACTGGCGAAGAGCCTGAAGCCTCCAAAGGAAAGAAGACAAAAGAATCTGTCACTCCAGAGGAAGTGGTTTTGCAACGCCTCTACAAGGCCTGCAAAGTACTTCTTTCTGTTGTTACATGTCTCCAGTATGTTTAAATGAGAGACACAGAATTCAGACTCTGGAGATACACTCATAAATTTTTGAAGGGGATTGAGGAATTTTATGCCAAGTTCACCTGGGGTAGTCATATCCAGAATACACTCCCAGGAAGTGATACCAACAGTCAGTGGTCAGGAAGCTAAAGTCAGGGCTGTGCTGCCCGTGATTTAATGCAAATTCCTGTTGACAGCAGCATTTACTGCAAGCAATCCCTCCCTTTGGCCACTCTTCTCTGTTCTCTCAGTTCTGCAAGCCTTTAAGGATGTGAAGTTCATCATACCAAGGCATTGGATCCAGTCAAAAAAGTAATGGAGAGAAAAGAATGATTCAGCCAATCCATTCATGGGTCTGATTCCCCTGACAGTCATGCACATATGTCAGCAGGGAGGATGGGAAGAGAAATGGCGTAAAGAGGCAGTGTAATTGAAACCTGCTTAAAATTCATCATTCCAAGTGCTCCTAAAAGTCAAAACTTGTGTTACTTCATCCTATTTCAGTAGCAAGAATATGTCATTGCTTCACTTGTTGGTCATGTTCGTAGTTTTCCATGAATCAGTGGGCAAAAAAGCATTCTAGAAATTGTCATTAAAAACCATATAAAACTGACTGACCTGTACGTGACTGTGGCCTTTGTGGTTTCATTTGTAGAGATTATCTCACATCTCCCCATCTTTTCTTCTACATCCATAGTTTCTAGTACTGTCCCTTGATAACATAAAATGTTATGTTAACCATTTTTGAAATTCAAACTGCTTTCTTTTAAAAGCTGATTTTCTTTAAATGGCATTAAATGAATAATTGGTTAGAACAAAACAAAACAAAAAGACCCATTTTTGAAAATATGCTGAATCCACCCCTGTAGTCACTGTAAGTGTCTGACAATGGCTGACCAATGCCACTGATTTTTTTCTGTAGTGACAGGAGTTCTTGATCCCATCAGCATGCTCTGTTGTTGATGGTAAAATTATTCCTTTTGGTGAGATTTTGGACTCTTTAAAAGAAGTCTCATTGAATTCAGTTGCATCAGAGTTCAATTTACGCATGTTTGACGTTTTCTGTAGATTGAATGTAGCATTTGAGTGGGTGTAGTGAGGTTAATTTATTAAGTAGGCATAATAAATTTTCAGATATTTTCAAATGAAAATATATAAATCCAATCACTGGACAGAATTCTATAAACAAAAAACCACAGCTACTTCCAATAAAGTAGACACAGAAGACACAGTTGGTTTGTCTTTTTTTGTTTCTTTTTGTGTATCTTTCATCTTCAGAACATGAAAGTATATTGCTGAGATAAATATGGTATGTCTTTGACCTAGTTAAAGATGTGTGGTCTCTGTGGGACTGGTAGAGTACTACCACTGCTACTGATAGAAGCATTTAGTCCTTAAATTTTATCTGTTGGGCTCACTATTAAAAAAGTAGTGAGACAAGTGTGGAGTTTTTTGAACTGGACAGTCAAATTTGTAGTTTGCAGTCAAGTGCGGTCTTTATACACATGCTTACACTGTTTCACTGAATGTACTTTACTGAAAAAGAATTTTCCATGTGAATATCTCCATTACTTGAAATGCTGAGAAGTATCTTATTGCTGCACTTAAGGAATGGCCACATAACTACCTCTAATTGGCCACATAACCATCTCTAATTATTTCTCTGCATTTTTTTTCCAGTCACGTGGAATTGCATTTCTCTCTTGTCTGTACCTGTGCATGTACCAGAATAACTTTTGAACAGTGCGTCTCATTCATTCAAAAATATTCTAAATGTTCTAACAGGAAATCCTTAAAAAGAAAATAAACAAGAAGCTGGAACTGGAAAAACACAAGCCACTTGCAGGGCTCCTCAAGCATCTCTGTAACAATTTAGGAGTCTAAAAATTGTTTGATGTTACCCATGATTAAAATAATGGCGACTTTCCCTTGTGCCTTCTGATTTGCAATCAACTTAGTACAAACACAAGGATATGAACATCCGAAATTGTTTGTTCCCAGATAATTAATGACATACAGTAGGGTATTCTGGGACAGAGGCAGGTTGGGACTATGAAGCTATGCAAAGAGCCGTCAATAAGGAATGGGAAGGAACAGGAGATCTGGAAAAAGAAAGGAGACATTACAAGCACTCAGCTTTTCTTATTAAAGGAAAAATTAAAGGAGCCCAATGTTAAGGGGAAAAATAAATAGACGGAGGATACTGAGGGAGATTAAGGAACATCATCGAGTTAGTAGGGAACAAATCCTTAGGGAGATGGTAAAATGGAGTACAACTGAATGACAGGTGGAAGAGTCTGAAAAAACTGAAGTGAATCCTCAAAATAGTGGGGATGGGAGGGTTGGTTTTCCACATGGAGTTGGGGAATGGCATGAGCAAATACAGAGTGCTCAAAAGTGTGCAGAATTTGACCTGCAGAACCTATTATGCTGCAACCTCTTCTCCAATCCTGAAATACTATTTGAGGCATTCTGGGCAAGTCTGTTCAAAATCCACTGAAATATATGAACACCAGCAAGGTTATAAGAGGTTTAGCGACTTGACGGAATTATTCTTTGAGATGCAGCTATACGATTTTATTACGGATGAAAAACATACTGTTTCTGAAGCTTGGGAAACAAGTCATAGATATTGCTCCACTTTTCATAACGATCCATATATAAACTGAGTTATTTTCAAATAACAGCAGACATTGCTGTTTTACATCCTGGTAAAGTCTACATCATGCTAAATGAAGAAAAATGTTCATGTAAGACACAATGAAGCTAACCCACTCTTAAACCTTACTTATGCAAAATAAGGAACCAACTGCAATCAGAATTAAATGATGCATTACACTATATTCAGAAAACTAATTCTTAAGAACTTCAGTTTTATCCTTGTTCTGATATCACTATTCTACTGCAAATATTTAATCCTCACTATTTAGTTCTTCCAGAGGCAAAATTCCCAGTGAAACCAATGGGACTTTTACTTAGCTATTCAGAGACAGATTTGTCCCTGCAATCACATAAATACTTCAGGTCTGCTTTCTCCTTGACACAATCATCAATAAATTGTTCACCTTCTCCAGTATTTGGGATGGACTCTAGTCTGCCATGAACCTGCCATCAAGACAGTCTTATCAAGGGAACAGCAATAACATTTATTACCATTTCTCTATTACCAGAACCTGGCCTGGAGCACTCCATATCACAACACAGCAGCTGATCCATGAAATCTCCTCATCAACTCCCCAGCTCTATTCAGCCCTGTTTTAATACCCTTGCTTAGATATTTCTAAGTACCTCCCTGAAAACTCTTCCATATAATTGAGTTCTTACACCTTTCTGACACCAAGGTGCTAAAAGAATAAGGTAATGGGGAATGCCAATGGCAAGGAAGAGAAAAATGAAGTACATTGGGTAAGTGGGAACGAGATACACTTAGATCCTAGAATGAGGTGAGGGTGGGTGGGTGAATGAAGCAGGGGGAAACTGTGAGCCTACAGAAAGTTTGGGAGTTGGAAGGGGGATATCATGTATTGACTGTCCCTTTTAATGCCCCCTTCCCTCTTTCATATTCTTAATCCAATCTGATCCACCTTGATCCCTCCCTTTTCCCACCTTTGGTCCTTTCCCTAAACATCCCACAGTAAGTCCTACACATTCTTAAATAATAATTTTCAGACAATTCTTTCCCCCTTGCATACTATATCAAGTTCCACATGCCTTTAGAAAAACACCTTTTCAATTCACATTACCTTTCAGGGGAAATAGTTTCTTCCCTTTATAACCTTGGTGCATTTTGCCCCAGGGACAATGATCTAGTCATTCCCCTTGGATGGTCTTGGCAACAGACAATTTGTTTTCATGTTCATTGATTAGCTTGCTGGTGTTCCTTTGCTTGTTATTGCTCCTCTGACCCTCCTTAGATCTTTGTGTTTGCCACAATTAGCTTTTGATCATTTAACCTGACAATACAGAGAAGAGCTTCTCATATGATGAGAGTACGGAGCAGCTGCTTTACAGGAAGAGACTAAAAAGGTGGAAGCTCTTCAAATGAGAGGAGAGAAGGTAGAAGGTGACAAAATCAAGATTTACAAAATATTGAGGAAAGTGTCCAAGATAAACACAGAACTGTTATTCAAATCCACATTATCAGGAATAGAGAGGATTCAATGGAACTAGAAGGAGATCAGTTTACAACTGATTAAGAAAGTGCATCTTTCTGCAGAGGACACACAAATTCTGGAGCTTGCTGCCACAAAGGCCTGTGGAGGCAAACAACATCAGCAAGTTCAAAAGGAGGAACAAACCCAGAAACAACAGCCCCCAAAGCAACACCAAAGGGCTTTGCAGGCATGGACCCTATGACATCACTAGAGTAAATAAGGATCTGGGAGGAGAGTACAAAATACAGTGGCCAGGCTTGCACGCTCTCATTGAACAGCATTTTGTTTTGCTGCTCTTGAATATGTATTAGTGGGTTAGACAGGCTAGTGGTCTGACAAAGTATGGTGTTTCTTATGTTCCCTTACCTCATGAGGAAATCTCTCAGACTAACACACTCCTCCAAGTTTTATGGCTGGAAAACAAATATGTTGGGAATGACAACTTAAATCCTAAAGAAAAGACTATTGCCTTCATATTGAAAAAACTGCTTAACTCTCAGGCTCTGTAGCAACTCATTGGTCTCAGTTCATAGCTGTGGAATTAACTACATAAATCTTCACAGGACTGGGAACAGAATTAGCATTTAATTGCTCTGTAAAGATAGAGATTTTCCTCTCACAGTGCTAAGTTGCTGTTGAATTATCTCATTTTCATTTCTGTTTGTCAGGGAATATTTTACTCAGCTGGCATGATCCCATTCAGTGAAACAAAATGGTCAGAATCAACTAACTGAAGACCTAATCTAATAATGACAAGGTACACATAATATGGAGATTACAAATATTTTACGCGTTAAATGACATATTTCTACATTTTCACCACCATGGTGATACATACTACACAGTGTAGTACCTGCATCAGGACAGGCTGGGGGCCAGCCTGCTGGAAAGCAGCTCTGCAGACAAGGACCTGGGGGTGCTGGTGGACAAGCTGTTCACCTGTCAGCAGTGTGCCCTTGTGGCCAAGAAGGCCAATGGGATCCTGGGGTGCATTAGGAAAAGTACTGCCAGCAGGTTGAGGGGGGTGATCGTGTGCCTCTACACAACCCTTGTGAGGCTGCACTTGGAGTGCTGTGTCCAGCACTGGGATGGAACCAGGCTCTTCTCAGTGGTGCTGAGCAATCGGAAAAGAGGCAACAGACAGAAACTGATGCACAAGAAGTTGCACCTGAACATGAGGAAGTGTGGGTGACCATGCAGTGGAGCAGATTGTCTAGAGATGCTGTGGAGCCTCCCTCAGTGGAGATATTTGAGAACCATCTGGATGCAATTCTGTGCAATGTGCCCTAGGACAAGCCTGCCTGAGCAGGGAGGTTGGACCAGATTACCCACTGTAAAATCCCTTCCAACCTTATCCATTCTGTGATTCTGTGATCTTGATTAATTTTTATTTCACTTCTGCTCTCAAGAAAAATCTGTGGTCTGCAGATTTGTGAAGGAAATTTGAATTCAAAGAACTAAAATCCTATTAGTAAAACACACTAGTCTTAGGCTGTCAAATGGTGGTCAAACCACAATCCAGCCTATGCTACCCTCAGCTACTTTAGTATTCAGGCAAGTATTATTGTCTTTTGAATGAGTTTTTCAGTTTTGCAATATCCGTGCTTTGCTAGGAAGGAGGTATGTCTGTTCTTGGTTAAGAAGTCAACTGACTGAAAGCTTTGCTCTGGATGCAATTGTTTGCATTATAAAAATAATCTACTTTTCCCCTGGCTTTGAGTCCAACAATTATTGCAGGCACAAGATCACACTTTTAGAACCTACTGTCTCACTTAGTAGATGCCTTCTAAGATGAGCAGACACAAACGAAGAACAAAATTTCTACCTTCTATTACTTACTCCACAAAGCAAATGTTGTTTCAGAGAGAAGTGGAAAAGTCATACGTGATTTTGTGCTTCACATGAAGCCAAGAACAAAGGTCCTGAAAGCCCTCAACTGAGCATCAACAATAGTTACGGAAAACTATAGTCAGAGAAAGCTAGGAAAGGTTTCCTTCCTTCAGCTTTTTTCTGGTGAATAAAATTTATCTGATAAATCATAAAATCAGAAACAACCCTCAATGTTTTTCTATTAGATTTTTTTTTATTATTTTTTTTTTTAGGGGGCAGGGAGATGGAGAACAGAGTGTCGAACAATCCTCTACTTTGGATTACTACCCTTAATTTGTAATTTCTCTTGTGAAGAAGGAGATACTTTGCCTTGTTTCCCATGACTTGCCAGTATTTCTCAACTACAGCTTCTTAAATATGCTTTATAAGGGCTTTTCTTCTCTTTTCTTCATTCTGTCTTTCTTTTTTTCTCTATTCTTTTTCCTTTCCTTTTTCTTTGTTACATTTTCTTCTCTTCACTTCTCTCCTCTTCTCTCCAGTCTTCTCCTCCCCACTCCTCTTTTCCCCTTCTCAAAAGAATATCTAAGTGTTTTTGTGTATGTACTTCAGTTTGTGCTTCTTTCCTTGCTTTTGGCTACTGCAATTTAGATCCTACAGGGTCTGAGAAGGTGGTGATACCCAGAGAGCTAGTGAAAAGGAGACATCATAAATTGATGAAATCCAAAGAGTGAAAGGAGAGAAGAGATTTTAGTTGAGGTATTCACCATTTACTTTTGTTCTTTGTTTAATTAATAGTTAGGGTGCTGGGGTTTTTTAATAGTATCTTTATTTAACAAAAAAAATTTTTTTCAAGTAAACAATTACATCAGATCTCTGCAGATCCATTTTGTCCTTATAAAGAATGGGTAAGAGGTATAAGTTTTATTTTTAGATTAATTGCAGACAGCTATAAGAAAAAATTAGATGATCTGAATGTTCCTGGCTGGGAAACACTGTATTTTTCTGCTAAGTTACGAAACTAGCTTTGTTGAGGGTAGTATGCCAAAAACTATTGTATTTGGGTTTGTTGCCTTGATAGGAAGTAAAATTTTTTTGTGTTTGTTTTCACTCTCTTGCCATGGGGAAATCCCCAGGGCTTTGCTTTCCCATTGCCAAGAGGAAGAATCAGAATATCTGTTCCATTAGCCAATTGGAAAGGCCTTTGTTATGTTCCATCCCGTAAAGAAAGAAATAATACTGCTACCCTGGACTTTGAGAAAAAAAGAAAAACACCTGCTAAGAGAAAGTAATCCCCTTTTCTAAGATGGTTTAAGATACCCATTTAATGGGGTATCTGAGAATTATGCTGACCATAGATCTTCGTACACAATTTGAGAGACCTGTAACTATCCAATTTCATCTCACTAAAGAGACATGGTCCAATTTTGCTGAGAGTTTAAGTATATAAAAATAAAACCACTGCTGTCATGCTAATCTCCATGCAAAACAGGGCCGTCTACGCTTTTCCTGCTTGAATAGATCAGTTACACAGCAGTGGAAGGAAGGATGTAGCTGTTTTAGTTCCAATTTTAAACAAGAATTTTCAAACTGCAAAACCTCAAAAAGGTGCAAGGAAAGCATAGGAACAAGTTAAGTCCATCAAACCGCCTTGATTTTAATTTTTTAATGTACTAGAAACCAAGTTAGTGTTGTCTGTTCAACAAGCTGGTAAGTAAATGACCATGACTCAAAAGTTCCCTCATTTCCCACTGTGCCAAAGGCTGAGGCCAGGTAGGTTTGCACACAGGAAAGGAGAAACAACTGAAGAAGAAATGAACAATGTACGTGACAAATAACACTGAATGACACCTGTGGGAACCCAAGTGTGTTAGGAATGAAGGACCAGGGTCGGAACTGGCACACTCTACGTAGTGCAGGCTGGAAGGCAGAACTTGTGATGCTTTCCCAAGAAAACACAGCTCGTGAGCGCTCACAGGCCAAACAGCTTCACAAGAAACAGGTAACAAATCAAGGATCATTAACCACATACTATCTGCTTAAGAAAAAAGCCCCCTCCTTCTTAAAAATGAACACAGATCTAATGTATCATCTCCTAAAGGTCTGAGTCTTCTGTTCAAGACTTTAGACTGGAGTAATAATTTTTAAAAAATCCTGCAGGAAAGCAATGACAAACATTCCGATTTACGGCCTTCTTATTAAGGCTTTAATTCAAATAAATTAAGAATTATAAGATTGTGACTACTCTGATTGTGTATGATACATCATCATTTTGAGGTGCATGAGTTAGTCTCATGACTAAATATGGCCATTTTAATGTAAATAACTTTCTGGTAACAAGAGTCACATAAAGTAGTGTATCAGCTACAAATAACGCACAAAAGAACATTCTGCTTTTTCTTTTAATACAATTGTTGGTTGGACTAAAATTTTTTAGCTCATACTGTTGTAGCTTTGAATCAATAGCAAAGAAAAGGAGAATATTAAAGCAAGAAACTGAAGAGTTCTCACCATGGAAAAGGCCAATTCCTTTCTGAGTAGTCTGCCAATGGAGTCACCTTTTTGTTTACTTCTGTGGAGTATCGACTCAGTCCTCAGTGTCTTAGAGCTGAAAATGTGGTTTGGAAAATTAAGCAATAGAGTTTCTGTGCTCCTGTTTACCAAATTAAAAAATAATTAAAAAATATATGTTTTCAATGTCAAGAAAATTACTTATTTAATAATTGAGAAGGGGGAAGAATGGCTTCTGAACTACAACAGGAAAGTGTCTCAGCCCTCTTTTCAAATTCTACAGCATGGTTTTCATGGCTATATATTGAAACAAATGTTTGAATTGATTATATGTTTCATTCAGTTAATGCACTATACAAATAAGTCAGCATGCACACATAAAGGATGAAAAGAGTTATGTTCAGTGTTTCAGTGTGATCATGTGGCTTCTTTTCAATCATCTGTGCATGTGTCAGTTTTTTTGCTGCAACATGAAAGACATACATCTTCATGTGGGTTGATCAGTTTTAATTGCAATAAATACAGAGAGTTGAGGGCTATGCATTGTCACATATATAGCATTTCTTAATGAAAGACAGAATTTATTTGGTAAATCAGAAAATGTTAAAATAAGAAGCTGTGCTTTTTCAGGAAAAAGCTCCATTTGTCTTCAACTGGAAATTTCCTTGTAAAACAATGTAGAATTCAGATCTTCGGGGTAGCTTTGCTTTTATGAGGCTGAATCCTGTATTTCTCATGTTGTGTAACACTGAAATTAGAGCACAGCTCCCACCTGCACAGAGTACAGTGGTCACACAGTGAAACACGGAGCTTCATCCCCACTCCCCACACCCAGGAAGGTGCTCTGGGCCACAGGGACACCCTACACCCCCTCAGAAAAGGCAAGGGTGGTGAAAAGCAGGAAGAGATTGCCCAGAGGGGTAGTGGACACCCCAAGACTGGAAACATTCAGTTAGGTTGAAAGGCGATCTGAACAACCAGTTCATGCTCATTGGGTTCCTTCCAACTCAGCCAGTCTGTGACATAGGATGGTTTGATCCCTCACCTGCAGCCCTGCAGCTGGCACTGCTTGCAGCAGTACCCTTCTGCCAGAAGAGGATAAAGAAAGGAGGCTGGTGGCAGGTTCCCACCGAAGAACCACCGGGCCAGGGCAGCTGAAGCACGACAGGGTCTGGGAGGTGCGTTTTGCCCTCAAGGCCATGAGATCGCTTGGGACCGGCCAGGTACCCACGCTGCGTCAGCGGGACCCAGGTCTGGCTCTGCCTGTGCTGGGGGTGTTGCACAGGCCAGAGAGGTTGGGGCTGGAGCAGTGATGATGGCTGGGGCTGAGGGCACTGTGGGGCTGCCCATGCCCCTCTCCCCACCTGTTGCTGGCCCCCAGTACTGTCACAGAATCACAGAAACACTGAATTGTTAGGTTGCAAGGGACCTATGGGGATCATCTAGTCCAACCCCTCCACCAAGGCAGAGTCACCTAGAGTAGGTGACACAGGAACACATCCAGGTGGGTTTTGAATGTCTCCAGAGAGGGAGACTCCATGACCTCGCTGGGCAGCCATTCACAGTGCTCTGTCACTTCCTTGTGTTGAGGTGAAACTTTGTGTGTTTTAATTTATGAGCATTTCTCCTTGTCCTGTCACTGGGCACCACTGAAAAGAGCCTGATACCATCCTCTGGCACCCACCTTCGAGATATTAATATGCATTAATGAGATCCCCTCTGTCTTCTCTTCTCCAGACTAAACAGGTCCAGCTCCCGCAGTCTCTCCTCATAAGAGAGGTGTTCCAGACCCCTAATCTTCTTTGTGCCTAGCCTCTGGACCCTCTGAACCGGACACAGCACTCCAGATGTGGCCTCATTAAAGCCGAGTAGCGGGGGAGGATCACCTCCCT
>VZRE01009511.1:149165-171711 GCA_013396775.1 Cephalopterus ornatus
CGGCCTCCCGCCAGCCCCGCGCCCCGTAAGTGCCCGCCCGGCAGGGGTCACACGCCCAGTGCCCGCCCGGCTTGCGCTCGCTCGGTTTTCTCCTCCAGCAGCTCTTGGTTTCCAAGAGCAGTCTTTCACGAGTGTCACCGTCTGGCTGACACAGCGCTGTGGTGGTCTCTTAGCTTATCTAAGAGCAGAGGTCAAACTTATGTAATTTCTGTTATTTTTTAGAACTCTCAAGGCATATACTTTGTAAAAGAAGGTTGTTTTTGTTGCAGTCTGTTCCTGAACAACCCACCTCAGCTACTTCTTGTCAGCTGCTTCCCATCTATTTACAAATTGATTGCTCAATAACTTGATGTAAAATCTGTCCAAGAGCTGAAGTTAGGCTAACAAGTCTTTGCTTTCCTCAGTCCTCCTCCTCCATTCTTTTAATCGAATGTGCTAGTCTGCCTGTCTTGCCGTTTCTTGAGTTCTCGAGATGTCACTTTGATTGGCATTTGAAGCATCAAGAGTTTGTTTCATATGTATCTGCTGACTTTAAAATCTTTAACTTTATTCTTTACTCTTAACTTATCTTTTTTGACTTTGACCTCACCTTCTGTCTTCCTGTAAAAGGAATTTCATTAAATTGCCATTCACAGTTAACTTTGCTGAGGGCTGAAATAAAGAAGACGTTTAACACTTTGTCCTACTTTGTATCACTTATCATTTGTTCCTTTTCCTCTGAAGTTATAAACTTTACCTTCTGTCTTCTGGCTTTTATTGTATTTATAGAACCTTTACTTGTTACCATTTATGTTCTTCACTAGTTACTTCACTTCTGTACCATCATTTTGATTGTATACCTACATGATCATACTGTCTCTGTAACTCTTTATACTGTTCCCTAGCCACGCACACAAACCTTTTATTTATTTTTTGTGTGATTTTTCAGCTCATTAAGGCTCCCCTGTTTTAGTTAAAACAGTCTTAGACACTCTTTCCTCTGAATTGCTATTGTGCATATAATATAGCCCCTTTCAGTTACTGCCAGCTCTCTGCTCTCTTCCATCTCTTGGATTACTTGCCTTTGAGTCATGTCAGCCTGTTCTTGGAGGTTTTTGTATTTAGTTTTATTTTGTTACTTACATCGTATTTTCCTTAGAACAGGCAGAGAGAAACTTCAGCCAGTGGGCCAAATTCAGCTCATCAGAGTAATTCATCATGTCCAACTCCTATATGTGCACTCTCATAAGGATCCTTTGGACTAAAACTGAAAGTAGGCTGCAGAGGTTAAATGGTACTGGTAGCCCATTTCCTCATGGCTGTTTCCGTTCAATCCCAAAGTTTTGCAGCACCTTCATGTCACATGACATGAACCGAAGTGGGCCTCTGTAATCACATGGTGAACGCGTGCATGTTCTGTCATATCCAGTTATATCTCTTATCTGATCAAAATACAGCTATTCTCATTATGTTCCTAGGTGTTAATCCGTCATGGTGCAGGAAATACTGATAGTTTGGTCATGTGTTAGATACATTCCAGGTTACATGGTAAGAAAGAAGTTAAGGCTTTTTTCAGTGCGTACATAAAAATATATGTGCTCTGCCGCTGCCAGAAAGATTCCCTGTTAGAACCTTTTCTTGGAATACTGACTTTGTGGTTAGTTTCACATATTGTTTTCAGTCTTTAGCATCCGTGTTCAGTTTCAATGGGTTCTTCCCTCCTAGTCAAAGCTGAAATGAAAAGTACCCATTCTTTTAGTAGCTTCCTCCATTTTCCGAAATACAGAGCTACTTTTAATTGTGAAAGGTTGTTCACCACGCATGCTGTATTCCTAGCCAGTTGCTGGGTAAAGTACCCCACTGATGATTAGGTACCATCATATCAGCTCTTGGATGGTGGCTCAGGAAGAGGTTCATTTGGTTCCTCCTTTCTGTGTGGTCTGCTTTTGATTGCTCCCAAGACAGCAACCTTGTGGATTCTCTTTTCTGCTTGTTAGCCTGCCTTCCCTCATTGCCTCCTTCATTTTCAGAATTCATTCCTGTTCTAAAATTGTATTAGGTTTCCCTGGCAAGGCTCTGGTGGTGGGAGGGGGCTGGAGTGCTGTAGGGTTGGCTTCTGTGAGCAGCTGCTGCAATCTTACCCTGTGTCTGATGGGGCAGTGCCAGCTGGGTCTGGAAGGGACCTGCAGCTGGCCAGGGCTTAGCCCACTAGCAATGGTGGTAGCACCTCTGGGATAATATAGGTGAGAAAAGAAAAGAAAAAAGTAATCGTGGCCACAGAAGAGAGGAGTAAGAATATGTGAGAGGAACAGCAATGTAGAGACCAAGGCCAATGAAGGAGGTGCTCTAAGCGCTGGAGCAGACATTCCCCTGCAGCCTGTGGCGCAGACCATGGTGGAGCAGGCTGTTCCCCTGCAGCCCCGGGACGTTCATGGTAGAGCAGAGAAGGGAGGAGCCCCACACTGATGAGTGATCTCTTGCTGCCCTTAACTCATTTTTGTTACATTTTCTCTCCCTTGCTCAGCTGAGGAGGGGAGTGATAGACCAGCTTTTTGGGCACCTGGCTTTCAGCCAGGGTCAACCCACCACAACAGTGCCGAACCATTTACATCATAACTGTGGTTTCATGTGAAGACTTCCCTACTGGGTGTTGTTTTTTAATGTCTTTATTACAGCTTTATTGCAGTTCTGTGATCGCTTCTCTCCAAACATATAGTAGTATTTATTTTATTTTTCAGTGAGCCTTAGCCTCTGTTCTTCAAAGCATCCCTTACTGCACTGCATTTGAGTCTTAAAACTATCTTCCCTTTTATTATTGCGTGAAATCTGTCTCTTTCTGCCATTAGTTTTTTGTGGAATGCCATCCCATGTGTTTGTGTCCAGGACTTATCTTACTTACCTGGTCGGAAATTCCCGTTAAGCATATTTGTGACCCATGGCCTTGAATCCTTTACCCTTACATCCACGGTTAATCCTTATACATCCATGACCAGACCTAGCAGTCTGACCTAGAAATGTCATTAGTGATCTCATGACTAGGCATTGATAAATTTCCCTTGTTGTCTTTGCCCTTGGATCCATGTGGGCAGCCCATTTCCCTGGCTAATAGCTGGATGTGTGTCATGGTGGTAGCCATGACATTTGCAGCTTTGAGACTGTTGCATCCCTTCCTTCATGACCAATAGAGGATATCACAATAATAACCTGATAACCTTTTAAAGGAGTTCGGCTTCTATGAACTCACTGTCCTCATGCCAATCTTAGGCCAGCGCTCTCTACCTTCTAGCATCTTCCATAATTATCCAGTTTTCCTAACATGTTTTTGTCATTTTTCTGTTGACTATTAGTTTCAGGAGAACAAAGTTGTCTTGTGGTCCAGCATTCCAGGGCAGTGGAATGTAGGGAATAGGAGAAGATGGAAAAAATATTATTTACTAATGGAGCTGTATTGTTTAAGTGTTTTATATTTCTTATTGCTCCTTCTATTAGTGACACATTGCAAGACAAAATAGATGAGCACATACTTTATTAAGAAGAAAATATAATATGGAATTTAGAATCAAACATTTTTTTTCCAGAGGTGTTTATGGATTCTGATGCCTCATAATTGTATGATGTTGCATTTTGCCTTCTGTTGTTTTCTCTTTTTTCTTTTCTCTTTTTTTTTTTCCCCCTGAAGAAATCATTGTAGGTTTGGTGTCTTGGAAATATGGAATCAATCTCTATGATGGGGAGTCCCAAGAACCTCAATGAAACTTTTCTACCAAATGTTGCTAATGGCATCAAGGATGCCAGTAAGGTCACAATAGGCATAATTGGAAGTGGAGACTTCGCTAAGTCATTGACAATTCGACTCATCAAATGTGGGTACCATGTGGTCGTAGGAAGCAGAAACCCTAAACATGCTGCTGAGTTCTTTCCCCATGTGGTTGATGTCACTCATCATGAAGATGCAGTAGCAAAAACAAACATCATTTTTGTAGCCATACACAGAGAACATTACACCTCCTTGTGGGACCTCAAACATTTACTTGCTGGTAAAATTCTGATTGATGTCAGCAATAATACAAGAGTAGACCAATATCCGGACTCCAATGCAGAGTATTTGGCATCACTTTTTCCTGATTCCCTGATTGTCAAAGGATTCAATGTCATTTCAGCTTGGTCACTGCAGTTAGGACCAAAGGATGCCAGCAGACAGGTAAGCGCTATTATTTTTATTATATTATAAATGTAACTTTTTTGTAACATGCAAATGACAGGAACTGCATGTAAGCAGCCAGAACTCATGGGATTCATTCTACCTGACTTAACATACCTAAAATGCTGGGCCTTTAGCCTATGTTTTAGTAGCCAATAAAACTTTCAGAGTCAAGTTCATCCCATTGTAAGACATACAGAGTAAGTGGTCTGAATTTTTCCCTGAATTGCCTGTTTATCTTTAAAGATTGCAGGGGAAATGTGGATACCAACTTAGAGTAGACAGATGACCTTTAGATGACTATAGACAGATGAAAGGAGTTGGGTCTTAATGTTTTCTGTAGGAAATATGTTCATGTCTATCCTTATGCTTTATACAAGGATAGAGACAATCTTTCCCAGTATATTTGGGTTTCAGTATTGAAGTAAACTATTGAAAAAGATGCACAGAAATCTTAGCTCCTGATCCCGGGGCTTAAGAGTCAGCTGTTCTAAAAATACTTGCTTCAAATAGCAGCAAAGGGATTGAAAGAAATTATGTGGCTTTTAAGTGCCCCAAAATCATAAATATGAGGAAACAGAAGGAGGCACACATGTTTCTAAGATTCACTGGTTCCAGGACTACTTGAGAACATTATGTTCAAATTCCTTCCCAGTATGTTCCCCAAATCCATCCTGCATATAGAAAAGGAATCTTTATGTTTTCCATGCTTTGCTGAAGTGATACAAAGGATTTAAGCCTATGCAGGAATCCAGTCCTTCACAGCTTTATGGACTCTGAGAAATATGTGAGAAATGACTAGTGTAATGTGACTACTTTGAGAGATTGAGTTTTCTGGCTCTTCAGATAGATTTAAATGGAATGCAATTAATACAGAATTAGCGTAATTTTAAAAATAACCTCACCAGACTCCTTTTATCCCCTTTCAGAATATCACTGCACTGTAAGTAATTCACTTCTGTCAAAACAGATCATGTTTGCTCTAATGCAGATTATCAGCAAACAGTGTTGGGCAAACTATAGGCCATTGTAACTTTTAAAGGAACCTTAAAGTACTTTGTAGCAGTGCATTTTTTTCATCATGTAATAAACTGGTCTTTAGAACTCGTTACTAGTTTTTGTCTTTGCTGTTAAACATTTAAATCTGGAATCTGTGGAAGTCTGGATTGTGAAATTAAGCTAAAGTTGTTACATATCAAGAGATTACATAGTTCTCTGCTTTGCATTCTGTTTATGCTACAGGTGTTTTAGGGTCATCATTCAAGATTCTTGTATTTTTGAGAGAACTTATGATTTTCTGAAATGCTTTTAGCCATTGTTTCAAGTTCAGTCCAGTCCTGTAGTCATTTCAGTATGGGGGGTTTCAGTGTGCAGATTGCAGGACATTCCATAGTCAGCTCGTTAGTAACTCCAAGATAAAGCCAATTTGTTTTGTTTACTCTTTTGCTAAATCAGTGTGCATATTTGCACTTTGGCTGGATTTTTATGTGATTTCATTCTCATCTTGGTGATATGAGCGGGGATAACAGTGTACAGTTTTAGCAATAGTGTCATGGTTTTGATCTGGAGGACCTTAAGGTTTTTGTTGGGTTTTGTTGGGGATTTTTTACCTTTGAGTCTCTTTCTGTGACTACAGACAATTGCCTTGACTTTCTCAACAGGTCTATATATGCAGTAACAATGTTCAGGCTCGCCATCAAGTTATTGAGCTTGCCCGTAAGCTCAGTTTTATTCCTATTGATTTGGGGGCATTGTCATCTTCAAGGGAAATTGAAAATTTGCCTCTGCGACTGTTCACCCTGTGGAAGGGGCCTGTACTGATTGCCATTAGCCTGGCAACATTTTTCTTCATCTATTCCTTCATCAGAGATGTAATCCACCCATACATGAGAAACCAGCAGAGTGACTTTTACAAGATTCCCATTGAGATCGTGAACAAGACTCTGCCAGTTGTTGCAATCACTTTACTTTCTCTAGTGTATTTATCTGGACTTATTGCAGCTGCTTACCAGCTTTACTATGGCACTAAGTATCGGCGGTTTCCACCTTGGCTGGACAACTGGCTCCAGTGTCGAAAGCAGCTTGGACTGCTCAGCTTCTTCTTTGCAACAGTGCACGTGGTGTACAGCCTGTGCCTACCCATGAGGAGATCGGAGAGGTACTTGTTCCTCAACATGGCATATCAACAGGTGAGACACTCTTTAGGTCAGTGAGCCAAAAATGCCTTTGCTGTGTGCGTATGGCTCCTGAATACAATATGTGTTTTCTTAATTTGTGCTAGTGTTTTCAGCACAGAATGTAATGTGTTACCTTATGCATAGCTGGTGCCAAATAAGGAGACTCAAAGAAACATCTGTGCATTTTGCTCAACTTGTGGGTCAAACTGCAGTCACATTTGTGGGGTAGGGAGAGTCAAGGACGTGTCCTGATGATAGTAATATACACAAGGAGAATGTAGGATAGACAGGATAAGAGCAACAGCAGGAAAATTCTGAGGTATGTTCCTCCCTATGCATACTTAACATGTGGAGGAAGTATGTATATCATAAGTCCATTTACAAGTATGAAAAGTATAAGGGTAGATACAGTAATCATTATTACAGATACATTACCTTTAAAAAAAAAAAGGAAAAGAAAATGCTGATACTTTTTAATATTTTGGACCAGTGGTAAAAAGACTTTATTTATTTAAAATTCTGTGGACATCATCTGTTGCAGGCAATAGAGATTGACTCACAGTTCCCAGGAACAGTTGGTCTTGTGTAACCCTGAAACAATCTCCAACAAATCTGTCATCCTTTAGAAGGGGGTCTGATGCTCCTGTCTGTCAGCGAGGCATCTTACTGTCACCTTTAAAGTAGCAGAGGAGCAGCATTGCCAGAAAAACAGCATTGCCGTTCTGCACATAAAATCTGTGGGAAAGAGAGATGTGATAGAACAGAAAGGAAAGCACACTAAGGAAATAAAATCAAATGGAAAAAATTAACAGAGATTGAGTCCACAAATTCTGAAAGGGCTAGCATGAAAAACTGAGCTTAAGGGAAAGACAGGAGGGGCAAAACTATGGAAGACAGCAAGAAACTATAATTGTTCACACTTAAAATTAGTAATACTAATGGATCCACTGATACTTTTACTAAGAAGTTACCTTACTCTTAATGATGTTGTAAAACTATCACTTGCTAATATTGCTAGTAAACCTCTTTTCAAGTCATGTCATTTAACAATAGTCCACCTGAAAGTGGAAAATAAATTAACATCCAAGCTTCTTAATTGTTAAGGTCCTGAGTTGTTTCTTTTTTCTGGTAAAGCTCTCCAATGAGAACCCTGAGACTAGCTCAGCTGGTTAGAGCCTGGTGCTAATAACAGCAAGGTTGTGGGCTCAATCCCTCTGTGAGCCATTCACTGAAGAGTTGGACCTGATGATCCTTTTGAGTCCCTTTCAACTCAGAATATTCTGTGTATCTGATGTCAGTAGTGAAAGAGACAAACCAGCTTGGACTAGGGAGATAAAGCAAAATTGGGAACTTATGCTAAACTATTTCCAAATGTAACAAACTAAAAACAAATTGCAGACTTATCCAATTTGTGTTATAGAATTTAGGTTTGCAGGGTCTGAAGAATACATGTCCTTTTCTACTGTGCATAGGAATGGGCAGAATTATCTGCTTTTGTAACAGAATTGTTGTTAATGATTTATAATGTTACATTTTCATTTAACATCTCATCTAAATTTCCTTGTTTAATATATTTTTAATCTAGCAAGAGCCAGTACCAGCAGTAAGGAAATAGTTGGTTTTCTCGAAAACATGAGGAAACCTCTGAAGTATTTGACCCCATTTTATAGTTGTCCTGTGACTGCGGACTTTTAAGTCAGCAAAATAACTTCTGTTGGTATTTTTAATATTCTGTAGAATAAAGTTCTTCCTCTTTTCTTTTTCATCAGGTTCATGCAAATGTTGAAAATTCTTGGAATGAGGAAGAAGTGTGGCGAATTGAAATGTATATTTCCTTTGGAATAATGAGTCTTGGATTGCTTTCTTTGCTGGCTGTAACTTCCATCCCTTCAGTAAACAGTGCCTTAAACTGGAGGGAGTTCAGTTTTATTCAGGTGTGTTACTTTTTGAATAATGGGGGGTTGTTGTTAACAAGAATTCCTTTATGATGATCGTGATCACGATCACAAACAAAAGCAAATTGCAACATGACAAGAACTTTTTTTTCCTCTCTGGTAATTTAATAAAAACAACATATCTTTACTTAGCAAATATACTACCATGAAGGGACATTAAGCATTTCATAAAGGTTAGAATAGGACTTTACATTTTACATTTCTTGGTCTTAAATAACCAACATAGCTAAGACCAAATGATCACTAATCTATTCCTTTTCCATTGTTAAAATTTGTTGCTAAATTCAAATTAGATAAATTTGGACAAACTTGCTAAAGACAGTGATACTGATGAGATACTACTATATGCAGATGCACACAACTGTTAAAATTGAAGACTTAATTTGTCCTACAGGATTTTTTTTGCACAGCCCTCTGACAGCCATGGTGTCATTGATTTAGTTTTGCTTCCCTTCCACCATGTGGGACTTGACACAGCTCTCAACTGCATTATTTCCACTAGCTGAAAATATCCATTAGTAAAACATGAAGTTTTGTTCATTAAGATCAGAGGCTTTTGCAGGCCCTGGCACACCTTCTGCTGCCTTCCTTCATGAGATAAATATCTACAACAGGCAGGCCTAACTAGCATAACATACTGAGAAATATGGGCTTTAATAAACAGCTTGATGTTTGCTTCTACGCAAAGTTGCCATTAGTTTTAGGTAGCATTCAAGCATAGGAAATTTAATTAGGATTGATCTGATGAAAATTTCCAAAGTGTGCACAGTTTGGGGTTTTGCTATGTTTTGTTTTGTTTTCTGACCTTGGCTTCAGTACTGTAGTCTTAACTCAGTCTTCTCTGATTAACAGTTTTTTTCAGCATAGCCATTGTAATAATATTGCCTAATTCATAGTCCTGTTCACTTCAGAACACAGGCACTGACTTTACTGTTCAGGGCCTGGGTTGTGCTTTACAAGCATTTTAAAGGGAGTGGTGGGGAACTCTTCAATGGCTATAGTTGTCTGAGGTCTTCTGTCTGTAAGCTAATGTCTTCCCTTCCCCGTGGGCTTCCATTGCTGGAACACTGTAGGTAGACCTACAAAAAGTTTGCTGAAAAGTTTTCCAAAGTAGAGTTATCCTGACAGAACTGTCAATCCACACTCCTGGCTTTGAGTCTTCAGAGCAAGTAAATACCAGTTGTATTGTTACAACATCCCTGCCATCTGGAGTTCTCTGTGTGTGGGCAATAATACTGCTATTGGGTGATTTAAAACATTAGTGCAAAAGGGAAAAATATGTTTTCACTTGTGAGTGACATGATGTCTTTATCCAGTAATAACTTCCAGACACAAACACAGAATTTGTGTCTTATCTTTCCTTTCTCAAATTTCCAAATTTTGGGCTTGTGTAACTTAAACAACTCACACAACAATCACAATGATGTATCTGCATGGGCATTTTTTATTGTATCATACTTACTGCAGTTATTTCCACTGTAAACAAGTCAAAATAGTTCCAAATTTAAACAAATGTGAACTCTAATGAAGCATCTGTGAGTATTTTGCTCTGGAGATATGTTACAGTTGAAACTGCATTATGTGCTGAAGAGAGCTGGTATTAGTAATTAATTATGATCATTTGCAATTTTTAATCACAAAAAACACTGAACTACTAAAAATTTCCTTAAAGTTAATGAATATTTAAGATACTTTACTTTGTCATTAATTACTTCTCAAGATGTAAGTTGTTCTTCATTATTTGTCAAAAAAAGTCGTCTTTTTTTTTCAATCAAAAAACAGACTTTCACTGATTCCTTACTGAAGTAAAAGGAGTCTGTATTTCTGCATAAGCTTCATTGTACCCAGTGTGCAAGTAGAACATATAAAACATCATAGTACTTACTGTCTTTTATATTTTTCTTCTACTGATGTGCAGTAAGATGAAGCAAATTTGAACTTCATTTTCTCAATCTTCTCTAAGTCAGAGAGACAAACAATGGAGCTACTAGCCCACCATCTAAATGCTGCTTTTATTTTAGCTGGGAAAAGCAGTATGTTTCTAGCTTTAGTACTGAATCTCAGATGATTTGTCACAACAGTTGCTGAACTTCTTTTGCCTCTGACAGATGAAGAATCAGTCAGCACACTCAGTTTCTCAACTCAGCACTTCCCACAGAGGACAACATACTATTGCTTGCTCATCTTAGTAAATGCAGTTTCATCAAAATAAGGGTCTGGCCTCTTCTGAAGAGTTTAACCACATATTCAGTCTTGAGTCCTACTAGGAAAGTCTGAGTTTATCAACATTTACAGTATAGACTATTTTCTAGTCTTGTTTCGGTAGTACAAGCCCTAAGTAGCCTCTCCCCTACCCACAGTGGTTCAAAACAATTTTACCAGGGTCTTCCTAATACTGTAAAGAAACCCCAGTTGTGAATGTTTCTGCCCAGAAATCATTGCTGTCTTTGATATCCCAAATTATTTTGGAGATGCTTCCATCTTGCCTAGTCTGGCTTCACAGCAAAGGTGTCAGGAGCCCCAAAAATTCCAGCCTGCGTCATCAGGGAAAAAGGACTTTGAGAGAACAAGCAATGCAGGTTCCACTTGTTCCCCCAGAGTATAAATATGAACAAAGATATGAGAAGGTTTAATAGTGCAAAAGGAAGTTACTGTGTCAGTCCTAGAAGGAGCTAGGAGACCAACAGAAAACTTGGAATTGCTGCAGTACGGAGCTGACTACTGTACAAAACAAAGATCTGATCACTTCATCATGATTCAGAGAGAAACAGTCATAACAATCAGATAGAGGAGCCCCAGAACGAGGCAGTGATGAAGTTTGCTCAGCAGGAGATCCCAGATGATGGAAACTTAGCATGAAACTTTGCAGGCATTGAAGCTTACCGAGGAAAGCAGCAGGGAAGAAAGCTGGGGCTGATAAGCTAATGTGTTGGTTTGCTTAAATGCCACTTCAGTACTCTTCTTTTTTTCTTCTAAACATATTTGGATAAGGAACAAAGGTAGACATGGACAAGAAATACAAAAGAATTCATATTTTGCCAGAGCAGGCAGAATAAACAGCCTGAACCGACACACTGCAAACAGAAAAAGGAATTTATTGAAACCAGTCCTTGAGTGGTCACATAAAATACAAGGAAATGGAGAATGTGGTCTGCAAGCAGTGCTGCACTGGACTTTCAGTCTTCTGAGGGAAGTTAAACTGTAAGCATATAATGTAAGCGTATGTGACTGCTGCTTTTGTTTTCCAGTGTAAGAGTTGAAATCCAAAACCCATCACTCAAAGTGGCAGTGGACTGGCTTTGAAAGCTGAGATTTATGTTTTTTAGCAAAAATCAGCACAACTTGACCATTTGTGTAATAGGAAGCATTTCTAGACATTCCTAAAGCTTTTAAGAGACAGTATTACTCAAACTTTTCTTGTGAATGCACTTTGAGGAAGGGCTGCCCTGCCTTGGTTCTCCCACAAGAATAACATACTTTTTTCCCCAGAGTACAGAAGATTGAGGCCTGAATATTTAGCATGTTTATGGGTAACATTCCAATCAGAGTTGCTACAGGTAGTTTATAAGTTTAGCAATATCCTGTTCCTGGGGGAATCTAAAGTATATCTTGCATAAGTGTAGACTTGAGAAAATACCTTTCATAAATATAAATTGCTTGGAACTATTTGACCATTGTGAAGGTAGAAATTCATGAAAAAGATTTTCCCCACAGCAGATTATTGTCTCTGTATATGTACATTTTTCTGTTAACATTTTAGGGATTTTTCTCTTTCATCTTTTCCACTCCTCTAACTCTTGTTGGTTCTTTTCACAAACAATGCCGGTTTGTCCAGTTTATCAGTAGTCCTGGCTGGGAATCTCCCATATTGGCTAAAAGACTGATAAGGAAGGAAAAGAAACAAACCAGGGAAGACCTAGAGAAAAGCTAAAAGACTGGGGAGTCCATAGGAAATGTGCTAATCTCTTACTCAGCTTTCAGGAAACACAGTATTATGGAAGATAAGGAAGCAAAGGAACCAAAGATATTCTTCCCCTTTTCCCAGCAGCCATCCTAGAGCCTAGGCAGAAGGTTCCCAAGATTTACAACTGATGTTGCTGCTTTCTGTCCAATGTGAATTTACCAGTGAAGAAAAAATATTGCTTCTTGCTGCTTTCAGAAGTCCTCTGCTGTTAAAGAAGTTATCATCCAGTGCCTGGTGGCAGTAATTAAGGGCCTGGTAGAAGAAAATAGCATCAGTAGCTGACAGAAGCTCCTATAGGAATGTCTTTGTTAGATTTTTAGATGTATGGTTGAAATTGTCCAGTACACACTAACACATGCCCTACCACCACTTCAAAGAAGCATGCCACAGGGCAAAAAAAAAAGAACTTCAAAAAGAACTTCATAAAGGTGCATCGTATGTTTTTCTTGTCCTTGTGTTGTTAGTTCATAATATACTGATGGACTTCTTAGCTTCTGTTCTGCCATTAGATAGAAAGACTTGTGTAGATGTCTCAAAACTGTAGCTTGCAAATTGAATTTAAATAAGCACTAAAATTAAAAAAATAAAGGGAAATGACTGTATAAGATTTCCCTTCTGTTTATTTTCCAATAATTGTTATAGTTCTCATCAGTAATCCTGATGAAGAAATGAGGGATATGATTCACTTGTGCCCTTCTCCCTGTTGGCAGTGATATAACAACTATGAATTTGGGACAGTCATACCAGCAAAAATCTGCAATAACATATTAAAGCATCAGGTTTGATAGTACTGTTTGCTGTCCAAACTTCTTACCAGAGCTTCCGTTCAGATACTACATATGCCATTTTCATATCCACAAGTGTTTCTCTGAGTGTTCTGTTTCCTATGGAATATTTTGGGAGCAAATTGTTCTTTTTAAAAAAAAAGGCATGCAGGATATATAAAGCTTAACAACAAGGCCCTGAAACCATTGGCAAAAAAGATGCATAAATATTGGCCAGTCAAAGAACGTGGTAGCAATCGCAAGAAATTAGCGAAAGTATTTTCCTTTTATACCATTATATCTGTGAATCCTTGCAAATAGTATTAGCTCAGACATTCTCCTTTCCCTAGAAACTTCCTAATCTTGAAGTAGATGGAATTATTTCTTTCACTACCTATTGCAGACCCATAGGCTGCATTTTTCCTTGTCTCTCCATTTACTGGAATTAAACAATACCTTGGTAGCCACTTACCTTTCTGAATACTCTGTTTCAATAATGTTCTACAAATGTTTCCCAAACCAAGTTAGTCATTACATGACTTCGGGCCAAAAAGAGTTTTTCTTCATTTGATCACCACCAAAAGTGGTCTTTTTTTATCATGGTTTTGGAAAGTTAAGGTTAATACTTTAATAAGTATTTAATTGAAATGTGACAATTTAATAATTATCAAGTCTTCAGAGCATTACAACTCCAGGGTCCTTAAAAAGGCAGATTCACAGAAATGGTGAGTGACCCCTCATGATAAGAGGTCTTCTGCAGGGTGCTGTGGGAACCTTCTACTGCCTATTAGTGATAAACTGCATAACTGTTTTGTGCTGTTAAGCCCAAGCCCTGCAGTTCAGATATTCCCATTAACCAGTTGGCAACATGGAGATGAGAAAAGTAAGGCATGGCTATGCTAATGTCAGGCAAGTGGGTGAAAGCCTTTGTAAGGAAGAAGTAAGCTGCAGATCTCAGAGTGATAAAAATCTGTTAGGCCCAAATCCCTTCCAGCAGAATTGCATTGTTCCATAATAAGTCATCTTGGAAGTAATCTATTCTCATAGTTAAGAAACAGGAAATTTAATTTCCAGTGGATGTTTTTTCAGTAACTACACTGGAGTTGTTCCTTATTTGCATACATATCCTGAAGTTGACTTCCATTACTTAGGGTTTGGGCAGACATCATTTCAGTTTTGACTGAAAGGCCTATAGATGTTAGCAGGAATACACTGTAAATCAGTGCTCAGTTCAGTCTCTGATTTTCACAACGTGTGAACTTATAACCACATATTGCTAATTTAATAGAGTGAATAGGTAAGAGATTTTAACATGGTGTCTAATAAATGTTAAAATAACGGGTTAGAGCTGCCAGATGAAGGACTAAGTACTATTATATCTCTTTTTTTTTTCCTGTTTTTTCTTTTTCAAAGTCAACACTTGGATACATTGCTCTGCTTATAAGTACTTTCCATGTATTGATTTACGGATGGAAAAGAGCTTTTGAAGAAGAGTATTACAGATTTTATACACCACCAAATTTTGTTCTTGCTCTTGTTCTGCCTTCCATTGTAATTCTAGGTAAGATCATTTTACTTTTGCCATGTGTAAGTAGGAAACTGAGGAGAATTCGAAGAGGATGGGAGAAAAGCCATGTTATAGAAGAAGTAAGTGGGTCTGTTCCACATCTCTCCCCAGAAAGGATAACTGTAATGTGATTATATTTGTTAGCACTGTTGTATATGTTTGGTTTTTTTTGTCATAAACTTGTATTTTTAGGAGTTTAGTTAAGTAGGAGTAAAGTCACTTGCTTGGCATATGGTACAAACTATGATACTACCAAACTAGAAGTTTATAACTAGATGACTATTACTTCTGAGAATTACAAAAATATTATTGTTTTAAATTACAGAGAACAAATTATAATGAAGTCAAAAATTTGTTAATGTTCCTTTCCACAGTTACATCACAACAGTATTTTATTATAACTATGCTTTTCAGATACTTCTTTGACTTAGAGCATATGCGTCAGAGTGCTGTTTATTAATACCACATTTTCTGGGTGGTATTTCTTTTAGTAAAACCACACTTCTGATACTGTGTTCAGAATATAGACTAATAAATAATTTAGGATGTAATCATGTTTTGAAACTAATTTGTAATGATCACAGAATCATATAATCACAGAACAGTTTGAGTTGGAAGGGACCTTAAAGATCATCTGGTTCCAACCTCCCTGCCATGGGCAGGGACACCTTCCAATAGACTAGGTTGCTCAGAGTCTTGTCCAACTTGGCCTTGAACACTGCCAGGGATGGGGCATCCACAGCCTCCCTGGGCAACCTGTTCCAGTGTCTCACCATCCTCACAGTGAGGCATTTCCTCCTAATAACCAATGTAAACCTACTCTCCCATTGAATCCATTCCCCCTTGTCCTATCACTACACACCACTGCCCTCTCCAGCTTTCTTGTAGGCTCCCTTCAGGTACTGGAAGGCTGCTTATAAGGTCACCTCTAAGCCCTTTCTTCTCCAGGCTGAACAATCCCAATTCTTTCAGCCTTTCCTCATAGGAGAGGTGCTCCATCCCTCTAAGCAACCTGGTGGCAGTCCTTTGGACTCGCTCCAACAGGTCCTTGTCCTTTCCATGCCAGGGTCCCCAGAGCTGGATGCAGCTTTGCAGGTGGTGTCTGTAGAGGGACAGAAATCGCCTCCCTTGCCCTGCTGGCCATGCTGCTTTTGGTGCAGCCCAGGATACAACTGGGTTTCTGGGCTGTCAGCACACATTGCCAGTTTATTTATTTCTGTGTGGTTTTACACCATTCCATGATTTGAATATGCAAACCCAGTTTCAATTATGGTGTGATTGTACATGGTATTGTACTAGCAGGGTCATTTTTTTTCAAAGTATTACATAGGATTTTAGACCTTCGGCATCTCTTTATTTACATGTATTACATAATGAAGACTTAAAACATGCTGTACAATTATAGAAGGATATGTGTGCAAGTAACTACTTTTTGATTTTTGAATGATTTTGAAATATCAGGAAGTATTTTAAAACAAAAACAAAAAGAAAAGCTGAGAATTCAGCCACAATAAAAATCCATTTTCACTGTGAAACTTCCAATATGTTGGAAGCATCACAATACTCATGTTCTGTATGTGTCTACACTGGAGTTTCTGTTATTACATACGAATTTCCCAGAGTGTGTCTTAAATTCTTAGTATCTTTTTGTGCAAATCCAATCTTCTATTTTTATATAAAGGTCTAACTTTTACAGTGAGTGTCTATGGAATATGCCTGAAGTTTTGAGAAACAAAATTATTATTCTTATATGTAAAAATTAGTTTATCTCTAAAACTTGGCATTTGCATTTCCTGATGGATTTTAAATAGCATTCACAATTATTTATTACTACTGCTGTCAGTAGTAATTACTCTTCTCTAACAAAATAGCCAAGCTCAACTCATACCTTCAGGCTACTCCTGCTTAATTGGCAAAACTTTTATTTCAGTGAATCAGAATGTGTATTTAGTCCTAATTATCTTTAGTTGTATGAAAGTCTATTTTTCTTATCTATATTTGCACTGTTTAAGATCTCTGATTTTCTTAGATGAGCCTTCATTCTTACTTTGGAAGAATTTGTCATAATCAATATCATACATAAGAAATATACAGTACTTAAGCTTGAATTTATCCTTAAACATCACTAGTCCTGTAATCTCATTATCTCTGCTTGTAGAGAAACCAACAGCTCCACAGAAAAAGAATATTCTAGAATCAAACTCTGCCCCCAGTTACACCAACCTAAAGCTAAAGAGTTCGTGTCAGTTGTTCTTAATTTCATTTCAAATTCAAAATATCTGCAACAATTTTATTTTCATTCTAATATCCCAATTACCCAAACTTGTACATCAAACCTGTGTATATTCTGTATAGTTGCTGCAAATCGAGAGACAGTAGAATAATCTTTAATTTTAAGCATGTTCAAATCTAGAGATGAAAAATATTTGCATTCTTTTTTTCCAGAATTAAAGCATTTGTCTTTAAACATGTTTTGTATCAAATGAGAGGTCAGTAAATTCTTTTTGAAAATGGAAGTTTGTGAAAACATATTTTTTTGGAAAAAAAATCAACTATATGTTATGTGTCAACAGAAATTTAATACCTTTTTCAGTTCACAAATTTTCAATATCAAGTAGTTGGAAAGCTCAGATTTATCCTCCTTTATAAGCTTTGGGGATGGAATCAATTGGAAAGAAAAAAATAATTTTATTTCACCATTTTTTGAAAAGTAAATGATAACAGCTATAATTGATCATGCTTGTCTCCAATAGCTGACAAATGGCAGATGCTTCCATAAAGAAAGCATGTGTCCAGTGACTTTTTTTCCTGGGATAACTTCTCAGCCTCTTGGAAACCAATAATTTAGGAGTTATTTGAGACAGATGCTGCCTCTGGATTACTGTATTTCATAGGTATGTCCTCCAAAAATTTATCAAACCTTTTTAGACATTTGAAAGTTTCTCATTTTTTTCACAGAAAAATAAAGAAAAAGACAGAAAAAAAAGTTTAATAAAATTATCAAATAAATAAAGAATGTTTGCATTCTTTATTTTTTCCAAAACCAAATCAGTTTGTTTCAGGGTACTTATTTTGTTGTTTCTCCTCCAATATGCAGCTATTTCAGTGATACTTTGGTGATACACAAGTACAATACTGTTTTATCAAACATTCTAGACATTAAGTGAAAAACCTGTCACTGCTGAAGACAGATGAGCACCTAAACTAGTACAAATGAGATTTTCACATAAAAATGAGGAACAAGTGACAATTACAATTTCTAACTTAATTTATCTGTAAATACATTCCAGTACCAAAAGCTGTCTATTTCTTGAAAGGCTTGCAGGATTGGAGTTCCTGGACTGTTTCCTACTCCATTATTGCAGAGTGAAACCACACAAAGTTGAGGCATTGTGCTTCAATCCTTTAAATAAAGTTAATTTTAAAAATCTTAGAATACACAAAGTCTTCGAGAATTTTGATGGGATAAATACCATGCTACATTTTACCCCAGTCCTGTGCATGAAACCTGATTAAAATCACTAGAATGGGATGCTATAACTGAGAGCAGAATTTTGTACCTCTGAACAGACTTAGGGCAGAAACTATTACTGTTAACAATCTAACTACATTTCAAAATTAAATATGCTGCTCTTATTTTACAGTAATTTTACACTTCTGTAGAATGTGTAGTAGTCATGTTCCCTACACTTATCTAATTATTTTGGTGCAATAGTGATAATGTTGCAGAACTAAGATGTTGTTCTAATTGAAAATTACTGTCAAAGTCCATATATATTGTACCGTAATGCAACCACTGACAGTATATACAGAAATGTATTGGCCCTCTTTCCTATGCAAAAAGTTATTTCCTCATTAAATTTCTTCAAGAATGTTTAAACTGTTAAATTTTAAACTGCCAAAGGTGTTTGGAGAGAATAATGATGTGTCATTCCTTCTTTTTTTCAAACTGTGTGTAGAAAACTAAAAATGTGTTTTAATTTTATATGTTACTTGAAAGGTTGAAATATTGAAGTATTAATAAATAGATAATATTTTTAGATCAAATATATGAAGACATTTTGTGAAATATTTGTGCTACAAAAATTAAATATGGTTTCCTGTTATGCCATGTATTTACTTCTAACTAGAATAACATGTTGACTTGTGATTTAGTATTTTGTAGTGTTCTTTAAGGACCAATTCACTTTAACTAGATACTGTTAAGACTGAAGGTAAAATGATGCCCACACATTTACCACACATTGCATCATGCATATGTTTAGTCACATAAGGGATCTTCATTCATGTGACGAAACACATTGATGCCTATAGAAGAACTCACCTTAGGACTTCTCATTGGAAAAAGACCTGAGACAAATAGTTTCGTTTCAATTGCCTAAATATAAACAAATAAATTAATGTAGACATCCTAGCTACTTAGGAGAATAAATACCTATTTTGAGGAATAGCCAGCTAGAAAAATATTTTTGTGTAGCTTTATATAAATTGCTTAACTGCCTAATGAAAATAAGTAATGAAATGGGCTTTATTTCTATTCATTACTGTACAGTTAAAAACATAGTGCTTAATATGTGATACAAAACTGTACACATCATGTTATAAAATGGAGACCTCTATGTATTTAGCAACAGGTTATTTGTTTTCTATGAATATTAAGGTATTCTTTGTTAACATTGTCTGAAGTAGAGTTCTGTTATAAGTTCCATGTGTCTTTAGTTTTATCTTACAATTCTGTTAACTGCGACAACTATGTACAGGTTAATTAAGTACCCATGTTCCTGAATTATTTAGAGATTAATTATTTTGCAATTGTTTTGCAAGTTCTGTCAATTGTGGTAATGGCTACTGTGAATTGGTGCCACATTTAACTTTTTGTTCCAACATTGTGAATTATATGATGTGCCAACATGAGAAAGGACATTCGTATTTTTATTTGGCGTTAATTGCCTATAAAATAGTGTGTCTGTATGTTTGTGTCTATATGGTATTAGCTGCCCAAGTAGCACTAAGGGATATTATTGATTAATATAAGGTAATGAGTTCCCAAGTGGCTATAAATTTCACAGGTATGAATATAGTTAGGAAACAGCTTTCTTCTCACAGATATATCAAGTGCATAAAAATTAGGTATATTTTTTCAGTATAATATTTCCATATGTGCAGTTGTAGTGGATGCACATGCATGTGCATCTCCTAATACACAAGGTTTTGATTTCTTGGCTGTTCATCCTGTAGTATCTTCTATCAATATAATAAGTAATGTTGCAGTACTGATATTGTATCGTTATATGATACTGCTTTAACTAATTAGATTATAGCCTTTAAAATAAGCGACACATTGAACTGACTTGAAAAATGATATCATTATATATTGTTTATCATGCCTTGCTGGCAGTGTCTTACAGTGAGCATAATATGTCTCCCATGTGTAATATTCTCTTTGTAGTTATGTTTGTCAGACTGTTTGTGCTGTCTCTCTGAACAGGGCTATTATAAATTACTAGTAATGCTCTTATCTATTTTTCCACAAACTGTGTTTTACACAAAAATCAATAAAAATCAACGTAAGGTATTTTGCTTTTTCTTCTGTGCTTATGTATAATAATTTTTATCTTGTGTTTCTAGTACATGGGTGCTCTGATCAACATTTTCTTTGAGAGATAAAACTTGAATGTGAGTTCATAAAAGTATTCTAAGGAGCAGTTTTTTTCAGTAGTTGGATAACAGATTTTTCACACAGACACACTGGATAGCTATATTCCATGTCCTACTGTATGATAGTCTCCATACTTTCAGAACACACAAGTGCACACTACAGTACTATCAGCATATATTCGGTCTACTTTTCATTCAACAAACAGAAAGTTTGGGCATGGTGAGACTGCTAGGCTCAAGTTAGTTTGCCAGGTGTCTGGTTGTGTGTATGAGAAAGAAGTACTCTTTAAATGAGACCAACAGGTGAAGCACTTTCCAGTCCTTCGTTTGGAAATACATAACTTTTTTTCCTAAGAGACTTATGCCACCATAAGAGGAAAGAGGAAAACAATACTTGAGAGGTAAAATCCTGCTAAGCTATAGATCAGCAGCGTAAACTGTTCTGAGTTCAGAGAAGTAAAGATGCATGAGTTAGTTTAGCTGGCAGCATTTGCATTGCTTTCACATTAGGTTACGTAGCCTTCCCAGATTCCCAAATGGAATGTAGGTATTTTTAAAATTCAGAATATTTAATATGTTTGTGCACCTCTATATCTCAGTGCTTGTTCTACTGAATGTTGATACTACACCAGCATCTGGGGCCCCAAACTTACACCTTTGTCCAGCCGTACCTTGTACAAAAGCGTAAGTTCTGTCTCCTGTGACTTTCTGCATTTCCTTACAATAATAACAATCAGTGTGAAAGTCCCTCTCAAATCCATACCACCCAATGACCTGAACACTGTACTTTAATAGTATAGGCAGGTTAATTAAGATGTCGGAAGCTCTGTTGGCTTTACAGGTTAAGGGTGAGTCTACTGCCAGCCACTTCACAGGTCTTTTCTTTTTTTCTGTGAATATCAAACACAGGAGGTCTGGCAGAAGAGACCCAAAAAAAAAAAAAAGAAACAAGAATAAAAAGGAAGTCAAGGAGTTACAGACTAATTCTTAAAAAGATTTTTGTACTCTAAAGACCTCAGTGTCATATTTGATAAACAGTGCAGGTGGCTTTGGACAGAGTCTACAGGTGTTCAATACAGCTAGGGAAAGGATATCACTTGCCTTGAGCTGAAGACTCCCAATGCAGCACATGAAAGGTGTATCCTGTACTGATTAATAGTCCTTCAAAAGCTTGCAACATGATTTGTTAAGACAGCAAATTCAGAGGGGTAGAGGAAATAATTCATTCAGCAAAGTCAACAAGGGATTAATGGCAGACCTAGATTTTGAATTTTGATCTTTTAACAGCCATGTCCTACACACACAGTCCTGTGGTTCTATGGAATTCCAGTTTACTTCAAGAACAGAGGCTGCTGAACTGTGTCTTCACACCAAAATAGTTTGTCCTCAGTCAAAATAAAAATCCTCTCTACATTGTTTACTTTTTAAACATATTTCTTAGCATTTGTAATACTTAAAATTCAGTACTCTCGGAAGTAAGGCCTTAGTGTCTCAAATATTACCTGTTACCAATGGAAGAGATAGATGTGATAAAAATACAATATAAGCCTAATTGGGACAGAAAACTGTTCAGTAAATATTTTCACAGTTGATTGCAGGCTTTTGAGGATGAATGTTTGCCATTTGCCAAGTGCAGAAGAATTCCTGTAGTCAAACTTGCACATGTAGCTTTCACCCCAAGTTTTAAAAGCTATAATTTGAAGAAGGTGCACAGTGAGCAAACGGAACTTTGCAATATGATCTTTGGAACAGTGAGCCAACAAATGGCATGTGACCTAAGCTTATAATTTACAGACTTAAGTTGCCCAATTTAGGTATGTTCTCTATACATTTGTCATTCAAAACACAAGCAACAAAACTTCAAATCACTAAAGCTACAATGAAAATAAATGTTAGTGCTTATTTTTTTTTAATAAACATAAAAAATTCAGCTTATACAACTTCAATTACTATCTGGGCACACCAAGCAAAAAAAAGTACATAATCCAGTTTGTTCAGTGTTAACTGCTTGCAGACATATAAGCATTGTCAGTAAAAGTAATTAATCTCAGATGCTTAATAGAAAGTCTTGTTCCATCTAGCCTAAGCCCAGATACAAAACAGAATGTTCACAGAAACAAATAATTAGAACATGGAAGGGCTAGTAAAATGGTTAGAGTAATGGAGAGATATGTGTACATGGATGGATGAAAAGTGTCAAACACCAGCTCCGACTGGCAGCTGCATTGTCACATCAGGTGAAGGCACTACATAATTGTTGACGTGGAAGTCTCGGACTTCT
>VZRE01009512.1:0-29541 GCA_013396775.1 Cephalopterus ornatus
ATGGGCTGCTCAGGGAAGTGGTGGATTCTGCATCCCTGAAGGTTTTTGAGATGAGACTGGATGTGGTGCTTAGTGCCGTGGTCTAGTAACCGCGGTGGTAGTGGATCAAGGGTTGGACTTGATGATCTCAGAGGTCTTTTCCAACCTGGCTGATTCTATCATTCTCTATTAAGAGTCATGAAACATCAATTATTATTTTAGTACCATAGTGATTTTTAAAAAATATTTCTATTTTATTTGGTTCAGAGTAAGAACATTTTTTTTCTGTGCCTTTTTAAGTTCCTGGGAAAATTGATGTTATATAATTTAACACTTAAGGACTCCATATTCTACTTCTAGGGAGAAAATACTTGAGAGAAGCTCCCATCAAGAGAACAGTACAGGCTAGGCATCCTGCTAGAGATGCAATCATTGTGACTTCTTCCAATTGGAATCCCTGAATCTGTTTTTCCTGCTATCATGGGGATTCATTTCTTTTTTGGAAGATAAATGCTTCGTGCTTCTAAGAAGACACCCCTCATCTGGCAACATTGAGCTCAAATAGACAACTCTTCAAGTTAAAACACAATCAGTATTTACACCAGTTTTACCTAGCCTTGCTGATGCTGAAAATGTCTCTAAATCAAGTTCCCACGAGGTTGCAAGTATGTTTGGAGCAAAAAGTTTAGATGGTTTCTGAGTGGACTTGCCTGTTCGGGCAGTGTAGATCTCAAGTGTGTTCTTAGTTATCTGAAATCAGGAGCAACCTTTCTATGAACTGAGTCAACTGTCAGCTACTGGTATTTGGAAATGAAACCTGCACAGGCAGACTTGCTTTCCTTTGAGCTTCTGGGTATTATTTTCAGATTTTTCAGTATATTAATAGAGACTCATCCTGTTAAAATAAGACCTGGAATCATACGACTGTTTGAGCTCAAAGGGATCTTAAATATGATCCACCATGTTCCAACCCCCCTATCATGGGCATGGACACACCTAACCACTAGAAAAGGTTGCCCAAAGCCTTCCTAGAGTAGTACATGATTTCCAGCCCAGAAAGCCAACTGTGTCCTGGGCGCTTATCAAAAGAAACATGTCCAGCATGTTTCTGGAAGGTGATTCTTCCCCTCTAATCAGTTCTCATGAGACCTCACCTGGAGTACTGTGTCCAACCCTGGAGTTCTCAAGCAAAGACATGGACCTGTTGGAGCAGGTCCAGAGGAGTGCCACAAAAATGATCAGAGGGATGTAAAACATCTTTCCCATGAGGAAAGGCTGAGAGAATTGTGGTAGTTCAGACTGGAGAAGAGAAAGGTCCAGGGAGACTTCTTTGTGGCATTTCAGTACTTAGAAGGCTTAAAAGAAAGATGGGGATACACTTTTTAGTAGGGCCTATTGTTACATGGCAAGGGTTAATGGTTTTAAACTGAAGGAGGGTCGCTTTTGATTACCTAGAAGGAAGAAAATTTTTACTATGTGAGAGTAGTGAAACTCTGGAACAGGTTGCCCAGAGAGGTTATAGATGCCCCGTCCTTGGAAACATTTAAGGTCAAGTTGGACAGGGCTCTGAGCAACCCGATCAAGTTGGAGATGTCCCTCCTAATTGCAGGAGGATTGGACTAGATGACCGTTAATGGTGTCTTCCAACCTCAACTATTCTATCATTCTGTATGAGAGAATTGGGAAAACCAAGGAGGGTTAAAACTAGGGTTCATTTGAAAAGTCAGCTTATTCACTACCATTTCTCAGCTCTAATTTGGACTGCATTAAAACTTACTATACAAGGAGTACTCAGCCTCAGTGCTGTGAACAAGATTTTATTGGACTAAGATGTGGGCGGCTTCTAGGAGTCTTAGATTATATTTCAGCCAGAGCAGCAAATAAAATGTCCAGCAAAAGAGATTTTGCTTTGCTGCCACTAAATTTTCACACCTGCCATCAGCATGCCCAATAGGAAAAAAACCAAAAAACCAGTAAAATGAGACCTAATGTACATTATGGGTGAAATTTAAATATCTCACAGATTTTTGGAAGTCCAGTATACTAATGTGGGAGATTTGTATGTTTTGTCTTCTAAACTTGCCTCTGGAGTGTTGTACTAGGGAGAGGAGGGCCACATCTGCCCTCTTTCCCAAGGAGCAGGACCTCTGCATGGTATTGCTTCTGAACCTTAGAAGCATCATGAGGAGTTTCCCCACCCCCTTTCCCTTTGGGGCAAAAGTACCAGCAAAGATTTTCCTGTTGCAAGCCAGCTGCTGAGGCTGTTACTTATGCAAGTCAGCTGAATCCCCATGTTGTAAGCAAAGTTTTCTGTCATAGTGGTGGTGGAATTGACCCAGCAGGAGCTGTGATTTGAGCAAGCAGCTGTGGCTTTTCCTGGCCATGTGCTGATGTTCTTCAGTAGATCAAAGTCAATAGACCTTTTGCGTTCATATTTAAATCGGATTGCTTTATTTCTCTCCAATACAAATAAGAAGAATGGAGTCCCTCCAAGAGCTCTCTGTGTCCTAAGATGATCAACCTTAGCTGAAAATCAGGACCAAAACTAATATACAAAAATATGCAAAGGTGAAAGCAAAGATTAAGTGACATTAATTTTGTTTCCTTCATTTGTATTAATGTAATTATGTAATTAGATCAGGGAGACTTTACAGCTTAAAATGCTGGTCTCCTTGTTACAATTTTGAGCCTGTTAGTTCACAGGCAAAACATCTATTTGTTTGTTCCAACATGAAGACATAACCAGCACAATCCTACCACAAAGGCCTGCTTTGATGGCAATTTTACACTGGCATGTGAAAATGCAGTCAGATATATATAGAGAGAGAAATTGGACATGAAAATTTTATTGTTTAAGACTTAACTGAAATGTAGTATATTAAATTTCTTAAGCTACTCACTGAGATATTTGCAAACGAGCAAACAATTTCATTCTCCCATGTTTCTTCAGAAACTGGGAGGGTATTTTGAGGTGAGGTGGGGCATGTCCTACCATTTATTATATCTTTACAATTTACACAGACACTAAACTGAGAATAAATCAGAACAGCAGATATCATCCATTCTAATAATTATTTTGTATACAGTTCATTCTCTGCAAGCTTGTGTAACCTATTTCATATTGAAAGGAGAAAAGGCCTTCCCCTTCCTCTTAGCACACTTGCAAGATGAAATGCTGCAGCAAAATGTTGTTTCTTGGCTCTGATTAAACGCATGAGTCATAATTTTTCAGGTCGTATGAATTAGAATTACTCAGGCTCTTTTGCTGCATCCATTTCAGGACATCTTATAATGCAGTATGGAGCTGCTGAAATGAAGGACAAGCTGGAGAAAAGAGGGAATTTCCTTTTCTTTCTGGCCAGACATATAGAAAAGAAGTTACTTCCAGGAGCCTTTGGATAGTCATAAGCCTTTGGATAGTCTATGCCTTCTCTCTGGAGAAGATACTGCTTTGAAATGAGTGACAACTGATAACCAGCTGCATGTCTGAGCCACTTAATGGGTTTGCAATTCATTCACTGGCCTTTGAGCAGATTAAGGCATTTTAATTGTGAATTAAGGTTTTAAATACTACATGAAATTTGTTTAACACTTACATATAGGCTGAGATTTCATGCAGCATGAAATTATTCTGAATCTAATTTCTGCCAAAATCCACAGGGTATTTATTAATACTTGGTATTTTTACAGTACATGCATAACAGATAGCCAAATCTAAGCACTGTTTTATTGGCACAACAGGCCCCAAATCATGCTTGTATACTCAGGGGTACCATTTCCTTTGTGGCAGCCTATTTATCACATGTGTCTGAGTGAATGTACGGAAATTAAACCAAATTGTTAATGTCTGACTCTATTTCCATGCCTTGTACCACTATAAACCTTATCTGCTCTGGTTGCTGAGTAGTCTAATATGAAAAGAGATTAATATCTCTGAAGAGTCCTCAGGAAAGACCTCAGTGTGCAATGCAGGGTCTGTATGGTGCAGTACGGAAATAGTTATAGTCATATACCTAAAGGTTTTCTCCAATTGTTGGCATGTTACAGAGTTGCTTAGGGCTGTCTGTGTACTTTTATACTGTAATTTATACTGCTTGTCTTTTTCACCTTAACATCCTTGTGTCTAGTCTCATGCTTCCACTCAAAACCACACACATATGCATGTACACAGATAGAATTTTAGCTTCTGCGCAGGTGGTCACAACTGACATATAGGAAAATCATAATTTGAGACTCAATAAACATTTAAAACCATGGAAACCCAAAAGCAATAGTAATCATTTTAGGAAATACTCAGGAGATACTGAGTTTTGACGGTGGCAGATGCTTCATGCATATAAATCAAATATTTACTAACTGGTGAACCAATTGCTGCTGAATGTATCTTTTAAAAGTCAAGGTAGCAGATGAGAAGGAAGCACATTATAGCATGAATGAAGCTAGTAGACACTTCTTTGGACTGCACAATTCATATGGATTTATGACACTGAATTATATTTATCTGAAGGAAAGACATACAACTCGCTGTTCTGGCAAAGATAGATCTTAAGTACACTAGTGTTACAGCTTCTTGATTCCAAAGTGATTTAATTGTAGTCTTTTTTCTTATTAAAATGCCTCTCCAGGTTACTTTTTTTTAATGCTGTGGCAGGTACAGTAAACTATTTAAATTTCTCTCGGGTGTAACCTAGGTAAGTAATTTCACAAGTCACTTGTGCAAAGTTCCAAAATAATTTCATATCAGAGACATAGTGATTGTACTTAAGAGCTCTTCAAAATATAGCCTGCCATTTTTTCCCCTTTATATAAGTTTGCCCCTTCCTGCTACATTGCAGATATAATTTTTTTCTTCTGTATGTGAAAGTACACTGATTTTTATGTGTTGGACCAATATAGTGAAGCTGAGGTGTCTGGAGAGGACATTCATAGTTGTTGTTCTGGATAATCTTGCACAGGATTTGCCTGAGAACTTTCTACATATTTGCTACTGCTTTGGACATGCAGATGAACAGTGGCACTGGCACTGAAAGTGAGTAAAAATGGTGGAGCCCAGGCCTGTAAGGCAGGAGTCCGGGCAGTACCTTTGCCAAATCAAAACTTTACTGACAAGCTGTAAGAGGGAGACTAGTGATGGTGATTCCCTCATCCTTCCCAAAAACCAGTCAAATACCATATTTGGGAAATGTTATGATAACACTGTTGTTATGATGACACTGTTGTTGTCTGTCTCCAATACTTTGATTTATTCTTAAATCTTTCAGTGGTGACCAAAGTTCCACTAATGTGCAATGGAAATGGGGAAACAGGTTAGATAAGAGTGTGGACAAAATGTTGCTGAAGTCTGATTGATGGATCTAATTTAAATGAAAATTGCAGGAATTATCTTAAATGAGGGTTTTAGGAATATCACTTGTTCTTCCAGTGCAGGATTTATTATGACATATGACTTAGCAGATTTTTTGGTGTTGCCAGTGAAATGCTGTAAGGCAATGGTGAATGTTAAGGGTGAAGTGTATCTTGTACACAATTTGTGATTTTCTAGCAGTGTTTTGAAAAGTCAGTTTTAAAAAACAGTCCTTATAGATGCAGGAGGAACACCACGATTTTCAGCTTATATGCTGCACACTTTATTTAAAACATCCTTTGAAAGTGTAGCAGTGTAAGGATAGGCTCTTAAATCAGTCAGTTTCTTTTCCGAATGTGGACCTGCAGCATTGAGAGAGTGGTAAACAAAAGGGAAAAAGGAGACTAATCTCTTGCTATCGAGAAAGGTTTTGGTTTTTTTTCTTTCCTGTGATTGTAATTTGCAGTGTCAAGGGTTTCATATGTATTGCAATATGTTAGTCTGTTTTAGAATATTTTTCTGTCCAACATGATAACAAAAAGAGGGAACGGCAGTGCCAAGCCCTGTGTAATTTTTCTGAATACATGCCAGCAGTGATGATCAAATCTCTTATCATATGCTGCCTGAATGGGCATGTGCCTGTGAAATATTCTGGTCAAAGGAACCATCCACTCTTCTAGCAGGCAAGGAAGATTTAGTTTCACATCAGCAGGAGAGAGTGTATGAGCTTTGAATCCTATGCCCTGTGCATCCTGAAGTGTGGACACCAGTTACCCTCCTCAAACCATTCCACAATACTGTTGTGGCAAACCTCACTATTTGGAAAGTCTCTGGAATCAGCACGTCCATATATGTGTTTTCTTGCTATGACATTTTTCTGTAATTTTAATGTTTATTATAAATGCTACTTGCTTTAAACATGGTAAAAATCAATCATCACAGAAAGGGTAATTGCAGCAAAAGAGGATGGGGAGCATGTCTTTATAGTCAAGTGCCTTAACTACCTGCAGGCTCACAAAAGTCTTTTTTTTTTTTTGTCAAAGGGAAAAGGTAATTCAGGTTTTGAGGGCAAGCCCTTCCTTTTTCTAGCAGAAAACAACTTATGAGAGGGGAGAAAGTCCCAAAGCCCTTGAAGCTGTTCACAGGAACTCAGCCATTGGAGCTGAGAAAAGAGTTGTCTTTGAGGAACACTTTATAAGCCTTTGAAGAAACATGTTCTGTGAAGTAAAAAGTCATTGGTACTGAATAACTATATATTAATTTTTAGCCTCTCCTCCCTGAGAAGAAACCCCTGTTACCTGTTTTTTCCTCTCAGGAGAGTGTGTTGCCCTGAGCTGGTTGTCCTACCCTATGCGTGTTGCCCAAGACCACCCTGTGCAGAGGCATAAACAACTTCAGAGCACAAGTCTCGACACAGGTTGCTAGGTCTAGCCTGCTGTGTTGCATATAAACCCTGCCTAAGTTGGAGAACCTAATCTCCAAATAAGTGAGGTGAGATTTTTCTTTTGTGCTGTACCATTTGGGAGGCTTTTCCAGAAGCTCAGTTATCCGGCGGTTAGAAGTCTTCCAGCTTCCAAGATGTATTCAAGGCCAGTTTATTTCCAGTTGCTCTTGCAGAAAATTGTTCCTTTTATTGAAGGCTTGTTGTTTCTTTCCTGATGTTTACCTCTGATAACTACAGAGTATTGCAATCCTTTTTAGCTTTCCTTTTGCTCTGTTGAAGCAGCTGATTTCTTAGGGTTTGCATGAGCAAGCGTAAGTAGGAAAAGCAGGCCACTTGTGGCAGTGAAGAATAATGGGAACACTAAGTTACCCTACTGCCTCATTTTACTTTTAGTCATGTCTCTGCTTACACTGAAACTCTGTTCCAGTGCCTGTTTTTCCAAAACATTGAAATTGAGGCCTTCATAAATTCCAAATATGTTAGATCTACCACATTTGTGCGACCACAGGAAGTGAGTTCAGGAAGAAAGAGACCAGGTTAATCAGTTATGATCCAGTGTGATAAATAGATGTTGTTTTTTATTCACTTCCCTTGTCTTCACTTATTCTTTCCTCTGAGCGCTGATACCTGGCACACTGCTAAGAGCAGACTAATGAGTTTCTATTTTGTGTGTCACTTCAGCAAACGTTTCCTGTACATTGTAGATACCAGCTCCCAGACAGACATTTTTCTGATGATGATGTTCTGGTCTCCCTTGGTTTCCAAGTAGTATGGTCTTGCATTTTGCAATGTGGTTTTGTATTTTACTTCCACTTTCTGCTTCCACTTCCACTCATGTTATCCTTGGAAAAATAAGGGAAATGTTAATTTAATTGGGGATTCTGGGGTGGAAAGGAATCTACATAAGGTCCCAAAGCTAACATTTGTCACTTGCACTGCAGTCTGACAGAGTTGTTTAGTAAAATAACCTGACTTGACTATCTCTGCCAGCAAAGGCAAATGGAACAATCAGAGGTGGCTACCTATCTCCCCTAGGAGACATCAGATAAGGAGAAGGGAAGGAATAGCACCTGGGCTCCCTGCCCTCGTAAAGCAAATGGTAGTGCAAAAAGGCAACCCCTCAAGCTTTTCTCTGAACAGAAACTGGGCAGATTTTAATGCCCCCAAAAAAGAGAACAAAAGGGAGGAAAGTGGAGGTCTGGTTTATAAATTACTTCCATACTCTTTTAAGTTGGTAAAATTCAATAATATATATATACACAGATATTCCATAATAGATTCATTTCCTAACTCCACATGGGATAATATATGATGTACAATAATTTGTCTTCACTCTTATTAATTTGTATGTATCAAATGTAACACTTTCATAATAAAGGGGGCAGTATTGGCCTTTGTAAGATAATGTGCTTCGTATACGAGAGACAGATAAGCGAAAAAACTCCCACTTCAATCTCCCAAACATATAAGTACTAATTAAAAAGCTCTTTGAGACAACTTCATTTTTGTTTTGAATAAACTTCAGTATTTATTCAATCCCTTTGAAAATATGAAGGATGAGCTGGGGTAAGGAACTCTGTAAGAAACTTGTGTAGATTCTTCAGGTCCTCCTTTGAGCTCATTGTATGTTTGTTGGTCAAAAAGGGAAAGACTAGAAAGCTAGCCCTCTAATTAGATATTTCTTTTAAGTAATTAGTTGCTTGGACTACTATTCACATCTAACCTCTTTTGCCTAGATCTTTCATAGCTGAGTTTTCAAACTCTCCGCATTTGATTTTTTGCAAAGCATTTTATAAAGCTCCTGTTCTCTTAAGCATCACTCCTCTCTCATGCCTCCTTCCTAAACTGCCATGTATTCTAGTGCTGTGGAGGTCATTAAAAAGACCAGACTTTTAAAAATACCCTTCAAGAGTGATGATGCTTTTGTCAAAGTTGCAGTGCTTTGAGTGAGTACACACTCACTATCACAATGCCATAGTTTAAGTGTCATCAGCCTTCCATGTTGAAGATGGTTTCTGCAAATTTTCTTAAATTTGCCTTCACAGGAACTGAGCAACTCTAGGAACAGACCACAGGAGGTATGCACTTGTCTTGGTGACAATATTTTTTATAGTATTTGACAGAAAATTTCTTGCCAGTCACCAGAGCCTTTGATCAACACTGTCAGCTTAATTGACTTGACTCAATGGAAATTTAAATGAACAGCACCTTTCCCACCAAATTAATCAGTTTGGGGGTTTTTTGGTGCTGATTATTTTACCATTAATTTTGTAAATGTTTTTGTTTAATTTCTGATATAAAAAGCTAAAATTTGCCTTCCTCTAATACTCCTGCTTGAAATTCCCCAAAGTATGCCTAGTCCCAGTGAGAATCTGAGGCTGAACACATTATTAGGATGCAGGGAATGCTGCAGTATTCTTAGTATCTTATCTCCTGATATATCAATATTACTGTGTTAATACATACCTGATTCACTGGTTTTGAAACTTTTTGACAGTGTAGCTGTGTCTGTGCTTGTTTGGAACTGAGAAGCCAAAATTATCGGTAATTATTGACAACAATAGAAATCACAATTCCCAGCCCTGAGGGAACTGGCTGATTGCTTGTAATTAAAGGTAATTAGTGGTCTCTTTGATTGCTACACCGTGGCTAAATTTAACCCTTGCGGCCTTTCCTTCCAGCCCTTGCTTATGGTGGTACTAATGGCTCTGCAGCTACGGTGTTAGTCAGTTGCCATCAAGCCCTGAAATCTAATCTTGGACAGAAAAAAAGATTAAATTTCACTTGCAAACTACTGTTCAAGTTGACTTGGTTAGAGCAGGGTGCTTATAATGCCAAGGTCATGGGTTCAATCCCTATAGAGGCCATTAACTTAAGAATTGGACTTGTGAGTCCCTTCCAACTCAGAATATTCTGTGAATATCTGTGAAAACTAAGAAGTGAAATTGCAACAAAAATCTGAAACCAACATGCCTCGCTCATGCAAGTCAGCTGCAATGCCTAAATATTTCCCAATCACTCACTTATACTTCAACATGAAGAATAAATAGGACGAATGAAATCCTGTGATACAGCTGAGCTGCTCTCCCTTCTCCCAATCTCCTTCCGAACAAAACAAACAAAAAGTTGTTCTTAACTGAAAAAGGAGCAAGAACCATTTTTTCCTGTTAGGATAAAGACTGAGGAAAATCCACCCAGCTTATTTTGGCATCATCGGAATTAGCAGAAATGTCAGTGTTTTACAACTGTTTGAATATAGCATTATCGTAATATTTTGGAATATTGTACTGGCAGACTCATCACACTGCCATAACTGAAGTTCAGAGATCTGACTCAGATGTACAATAATAAAACAAAGACAAATACTCTGATGCATTTTTGGTTGGAGGCATTAGTGGTAAGAGAATAAAATATATTCTGGGTTATTTATGCATGGACAGAGACATGAATATTTAGTAGTCATACTAATTATAGAACTTGTTCCAATGCTTGAAGGTTTCATTCTGTCAAATAAGATTAATTAATGGGAGAAAATGCATGTTCACACAGGCAATATGTAGGAATAGCAATAGGCAACATGTCAATACTCTTCAGCGCCTTATGCAACCTCTTCAGCGTCGGGTAGCTTAGTTGTTTCTGCTGCAGTCCACCAAAGACTTCAGATAACTTGCTGTCTGAAATTATTGCTTCAATTTGCTCATGCTCACTTGAAATGCTGTTTCTGTCAGACAGGCTGTCTTGGAAGCATTTTTGGATGCCTTTCAGCGGGCCTTTGAAATGTTTCTGCTATACCTGCTTAGCTCTAGTGAAAGTAAGAAGGTCTCTGAACTTTCCCACTGTTTTTCTAGTCTTTGCTTAAAAAACAGAAGAATTATAGGGGCCTTTAAGGAAGTTTGCTGCTGAGGCGTTTAACCTGGGACAGAGCCTAATTTACAACCATATGGTATGTCAGAGATGGTTCCGACCACTCTGCCTTGGACTCATGTTTGAAATACTTGTACAGCCACCCTGAGAAAGGCAGACCTACTCCTGCACACCTTGGTATTTTGACTGTTTTGCAATGATACCTCCCCTCATGGAGGTGCATTGTGGATCCTACTCTCCTTAGCTGCCTTTTAACACCTCTCTGCTCCACTCGGCAGTGTCTTCCTACATTAGCAGTCATGTAGAACTGGAAGAAATTAAAACCTTTCCTGCACAGGGCTCAATCTAGAGGCTTTTAACATGAATGCCACTATGGTCCTGGACTGAGGAAGTAAAGAGGGCGAAGCCCCTATTTGCCCAAATCTGTATGCTGTAATGAAGGAGGCAGCCAGTGCAGGATGAGCTGTAGGCCTGCCTGGGACTTCCATGTTACTCTTCATCCCTCGCTGTCACTGACATAGCTGACCTAGTGCCCTTGGAAGGGAGTATGCAAAAGCCATCTGAGATGGGTGTCCCAGGTCCTCTCCCACAGGCAAGTGGAGGAGGCATGAAAGCTGCTTCCAGGGATCAGGAAGAAGCCATCCTACTCTGGACTCTGTGCCAAGTAACAGAGCACCAGAGGGAAATCCAGTCTCTCACTTGAGCTAGACCTTGTTTGAAAGCAACAGCAGTGTCCTGGATCCTTCCTGTATCTCCTGAGGGCCAGCTGTGGGAGGTTAGAGCACAGTGGGTTAAGATAGAGCACAGTTTGTGCAGTGCTGCTCCAGCCATACATCAGGGCATGCAGTGGTACATACACAGTGCTGCCTGCGCTCCCAGCATGGCCTTCACCTGCCGGAGGCTAGACAACAGATGTTTCTGCTAACCAGGTGGACTTTTGCTCATCTGAACTCCCCTCTGCTTTGAAGACATGGCTAATCCACCAGGAGGTGACTTACTGCGGCATCCACGAAATGACTGCCATGATAGCAAAGCACTTTAAATGGAGTGAACCAGATGGTGCCATTCGTGCCTTTCAGAGCTGGTCTTGCCTGCCACTTGTTGCCTCAATGCAGCAACATGAGCGTGAGAACTGAAGCAGTGCTGCTTACTTGGCCTATAAACTTCATCCCCTTGGAAGTTACTCTGTCACCATGAGGTGACCCATCAGTTTAAGAACAAGGCAAGCAAGAGGATATATATTCATGTTAGATACTTATGGCACAAGTTCATAACATTTTACTGTCACACTGTCCTGGTGTTTGCCATCTTGCTGGCAGCTATCACAAAATCAGACCAACAGGATTTAGAACAAGCAAGGGAATTCCAAACTTGAGCTCAAAAATGGTGATACCAATACTTTGCTTTCCCATTTTCTGCTTTTATTTCCTCTGTACCTTAAAATCAAGTGAGTGAAAAGAAAGATATACTTTGTAAATGCTTTACTCACCACCAAAAATCACTGATGTGTGCGACACATTTAGCAGTGGGCATCAGTGTAATGGAAAGTAGTACAAGAAGTGAAAAATAGCGTTGCGTTCCATTATCACTACAGGAGGAATGGAAGCAGACAGTATGCCTATGCGTCTTCACTCTTGTGCAGTTCTTTGTATCATTCAAAAGACATTCCTGGAGCAAACATACTGGGTTGTCCTTTGAAATGCACAGGGGAAACAGGACCATCTAAGGAAATATTCATGCTTTTACCCCTCAAAACTTGTCTCTTTTCTTTGGATGTGTACCAACTTGACTCACCTAGTTGCTGGTTGTATTTGAGAATCTCACTCAACTGCAGAGAGCCGAAGATGGTTTACAATTGCAGCAGCACTGTAACTAGGTAACTCTTGAACTACTCCTGGGAAAGGATTTAAACTGCTTGGAGTGACGGCTGATACAATTTAGTACTTAGCAATGAGAATGAGAACAGTCATTATACAACCAGCTTTCTGAAAAGCAACATCAAGTACTTCAGAGACCTGCCCTGGACCCTACGGTGTTGCAGGCATATGACTGAATGTCATGGCAAGAAAGAGGTGATTGCCTGAGGTGCTAATTCCTTCGCCGCAGGCTCTGCTTCTCAGAAGACAACTTTTGCAAAATGTAACAAAATGTGTAAAGACATTCTGACAACTTTTTTCCCTCTGCTCTGCTGGCTTCGGCTGAGAGCACCACATCAATAACCTTAACTAAAGAGAGGCATGCAGGGATCTTGGCAGAATTTGAGAGATGATTGATTGGGTTGGTGCAATGAAGTAAATTCCTCTTCTTACTGCTGACCAGAGCATGAACACTGCAGGTGTAGAGAGCCATGTCCCACACCTTGGTCCCTGCTGTACTGGGATGCTCCAGGGGACCCAGAGGCAGGCATCCTATTTTAACCTCCACTGTACAAACCTGCTAATGAAAGACACTGATACATCTGTGACTAATGTGTTGGGCTTGTTCTCTCTGCAGTGTACTAACTTCCCCTGCCGTATTCCAGGGGGCTTCAAGCAATGGCACTTTACTGATTTATTAATTTTAAAACTGGATTTTGCCTCAGTTGAAGCCCTGTTGTGTGTCACTCAGCAAAGCAGACTGACTGCAATGAAGTAGATGGCTGTTTACCAGAAGTGGGTTGCTCACTTTCTGTAATTTACCTTATTTATTTATTTATTTATTTAATGCTTTGGCTTGCTTGCTTTTTAATCAGAGCACAGAAGAGAAGGAGGCAAAGAGGGAGGCAGAGAGGAATGCAGTTCTTGGGCTGTGTTGACAGACGACTATTTCCTCAGTTGTCAGGTTTTAAGCCAGTCGGCAGCGCTGCTGGTAAGTGGAAAAGACATAATGCTAGGGAGGGAAGGGCGAGGCTGACCTGGCGGAGACTAGACCGGAGGGGCTGTGTGCTGTCACTATCACGGCGGCAGGCAGCCTGGTACAGCAGCGCCACAGCCTTGGGTACTCCTGCAGCTGCCCGACTCCCCATAGCTTCCCCTGCAGACAGCTCACTTGTCAGCAACGGATTTTCTTCCCCTCCTGCCTTGATACAGATCCCTCAGCTGGTATTATGGATTGTATCCTTGGCTTATTGTAACAGCAAAACAAAACAAAAGCAAGGGGAAAAAAATCTGTGTGGGTTTGCAATCTGGAGATGAGCCTTTGATTCTCTCGGTCAGCCCGAGGATGGTTGCATGTTGGCACAGCTGTCCCCCGCGTACACCTGAGCGCTCGCGGGTTGCCCACGCAACCCCACTCGCAGGGAGGGGGGGAAAGTGTCTGCCAGAAATGTTAGCTGCTCCCGGGCAGTGTTGAAGGTGGAGCCTGTGCATGCGTAGTAGCAGCAGCTGTCCTCGCAGAGCTTCAACCGGAGAGGTAACCTGCAGCTATGGAGTCACCGACTAAGGAAATCGAAGAATTTGAGAGCAACTCTCTAAAATACCTACAGCCAGAGCAAATAGAGAAAATCTGGCTTCGTCTCCGAGGCTTGTAAGTAGTACTTTTTTTATCGTCTCTTCCAATTTCCTCCGACTGTCAAAATTATTGTAGTACTTTATTTTTTCTTTCTTGCTGGTATGTTCAGAATCTCCCAGGAGTTTCCACACCTGTTTTCCATAAATACAGTGACTTAATCTTAGCAAAATATCAATTTACTTCTTTAAAATGAACTGCTTCTTACACTGAACAAACATTTTCAAGTGGAAATGTAGAAATGTCATTAATGAAGCATTTTAAGATATAGGCAGTTACTGAGATGATAATTACTTTGGGTGTCATACTAGAAAAGTTTTGTTGTGGCTTGAATGGTAATTAATTGAATTCTGATTTTGATGCAACATACAGAAGATTTTTTTCCCCACTATAAATGTACATCACTTCTGACACTGACATGATTAATAAGGACAAAATAGGCAGAGAAGGCACAACTGGAATACATTTCCAATAGCATTTGTAATGGCAGGAAACTCATCTTCCACTGATTGGATTGCACATTTAGCCTGACTTGCCATGAAATGACTGGACCTTGCCTCCTGAGTAAAAAAAAAGTACCTGTGCTTAAAGAACTTGGTACTGCAGAACAGAAAAAACTGTAGAGTTTGCTAGCTTATTTAGAAGCAATATCTGGTGTATTTTTCAGATTCTCAGTATGTAAAATACTATCTACCAGCAATAAGATCTTTTACTGGCAGCAAACCATTTATTTGTCCATCAGTTTTCGGCCAAGGAAAAGAGGAGCATTACCGTGTTAAGCTACATATCTTCCTAAGTTCAGAACTCTTTGTGTTTGCTTACTTTTCTTCAGCCTTACATGCTGGAGTTATTAAAATTTTAGCCCTCAAGGGAAAGGTTGGGGAGAAGGAAACGAGGCTTGGAAACAGCAGAAGCAACAAAATGAAGGAAGAGTAAGCTAATAACTGAAAACAAATAGGTCCAAGTTAATCCTGAGTTGCTCTTTGAGTGTTATGTTGTGTGAGAAATGATGGAATATATTGCAAAGCAAATCCAAAACCTGTGAGGGACTCCAAGGAATCTAAGAGGTATGCATGAATATGTATTTCTTTCAAGGCATCACTCCAGGAAGCCTGTTGTGTGAAGGAACTTAATCAAAGCAGGTAACATCTGTCTTGTAAGCCTTCCAAATAGAAGAGCCACACAAAACAAGCCTTCTAATTTTTAAATTTGTGTCATGCTGTAGTATTAGGATTTCTTGAATTTCTGTCTAATATAGAGTTAAGGAGCATGCTGATTTGGATTCCACCTGGAGTTCATAGATAATTATTCAGCAGCATTGTTATTCAGGATCTCTCTTGCTGTTAGTACAAGCTCTGATTTCCTCTGTCTTTTGAGAAGTTAGAAAAACTTGAAGACTTATTTTAGATGCGTAATAACTAAACCTCAGGCTCTTTTTCAGTATAGCCCTCTTTGTCAGCAGTGAGCGCAAGTGTAACAAACATGTCTCTTCTCCTTCTGAGTATCAGGATTTCTTTGCCTAAAGAGGAGAGATATTTTTTCTGTAGAATTCTTGATCACAAGATGGAAACTGAAATGTTTTCTGTAGATTTTCCATTCCCAGTTATTTTATGAAGGCTTTTAGTTCACGTGTACACACACAACTGTTTGCAAACTGAGGTTTGTCATGTTTTGTGTTTTTTTCTTGTCTGTTTTTATGCATGCTTATATGTGTAAGAAGGACAATCAGATGTGCACGACCCTCTTTATTAAATCTTAAATAAGACACTTCAGCCTGGAGAGGTCAAATACTGCTTGAGAAGACACCTCTCTGCTCTGCCACCGGTACACTGACAGCCGTATCAGGAATTAGTTAAAAGGCACAACAGTGCTACCAGAGCAGTCTTACAGAGGTAGTGAGAGAGGGCACGATGCTGGGTGAAGATGCGTGAGGAGTTGTAGGCTGCAGCATACAAATATCCAGATACTCAGTAATTTGATCGTGATACCTCTCCTTAAATGGGAAGGGTTGTGATGATTTAAACAGTCTGAGGTGCTAGGAATTGTGTTAGACACCTCCTTGGTAGGACTTCATCTGTGTCAACTCTGGTACCTTCTCACCCCCAGTGCCCCAGCTGGTATGTTACTCACAATGACTTTGTGGACAAAACAATATCCATCACCTCTTGCAATACATGGCTTTTCCTGAGGGCAAGGAATGGGGCTCTTTTAATTTTCACTCCATCTCAGCCTGCTTGGCTTGAAGGGAATGGAAACCCAAAGGCTGCTGCAAAGGAGTGGTTAAGTTGAGGCTCTTTTCAGATGCCTCCAATATAGTGTATTTTTTGCTTAAGCAAGTCTAGTGAGAGCTTTTTTTGCCACAAGCCTGGTACTGTTTTGTCACGGCATCACAGAATATGCCGTTTGGAAGGCACCCCACAAGGATCATTGAGTCCAACTCAGCCCCTGTACAGGACTATCCCTAAGAGTCACACTATGTGCCTGAGAGTATCTTCCTCTTGAACTCTGTCAGGTTTGATGCTGTGACTGCTTACCTGGGGAGCCTTTTCTGTCCTGCAGGATGGCTTGCCTCTGGAGGTTTGGGCATGGAATAGGTTTCAAGGTATAGGGAGGTCTTTTGGACAGCAGGGAAGGACAGATTTTTCTGAGGCTGAAGCGAGGTGTCTGTTACAACATGAATCATATGTTGCTCTGAAAACCAGATGAGATACTGAATTTGTCTCCGGAGTGGAGGGGAAGGGTTTGCTTCTCCGTTCCTCTTTGTATCTCTCCAAGTTGTGGTTTTTTAGTCAGGACAGCCTGGATGATTTGTAAGCATAGCAGTGTGAGGCAGTGGTTGTTAGGCCATATACAAGTTCCTTTTGCTTAAACTGTTTAAGAATGAGCTAAAATACTAATTCAATAACTGTACTGAAATGTTTTTACTTGACATATACGTATTATTGGTGTAATGATTCTGTGCAGTAATTTATATGAGAAACAAGTTGGTGGACTTATAGTGTTTTCTCAGGTTTAAGGGAGTGTGATAAGTTGTCTCACTGGGCAGTAAGTCATCTGTGGCAAAATCTTCGGGTGTCTCAAACCAGAGATTTATGATATAAATGTTGCCTTTTACACATGACCTATTAGATATCAATTTAGGTTTAATCACAGCTTACAAAAAGAATCTTTTAGTGATTTATTATTAGTAAGCTTTGAGGAAAGCTTTCTGAATAAGATGTTGTTGGGCAAAGGTAGCACTAGAGGATTTCCTTGCAGAAGAGGCCTCCCAGGAACAAACCTGCTTCAGAGTTTTAACAACATTATAAATGAATCAGACTGGAACAGCTTCAGTCCCTTTAGGGATATCTCATAGGGCTTTTGCTTTAGGCTGCTAGAGAGCTGCCTGTCTCCCAGGAGTGCCGCTAGATGCAAGCGGTACTTCCCCAACACCCTGTGCCTCCCTGTCCCCACAAGCACAGAGGAGCTCTCACTCCCTGGCTGCTGATGGGTTGCCAGCTGCCTCTGCACACTGCTCCTGCTAAGTGTGTGTTTAATTTAGGAGCAGATCTCCTTGGCTGCTGCTGGGCTGCTGCTGGATGGGGATGTCTGTTTCATCACGTGAGGCCTGCCTTTGATCAGTTTTCTCTTTTTCCTAAGCAGTGATCAGCCTGCAAGAAACTGTTTCTTAGGGATGATTGTTTGCATAATGCTCTTAATATGTGCTGCTGCCAGAAAAAGGATCTTGAATCTCTTGCTCTGTTCTGTTTTCCTTGCTCCATGTGACTTGTGGAAACAAACTCCAAAACTCACAAATAGTATTGAAGCAGGTATGTTTATTTACAGAGCCGGGGCACATGGGGGATAATCCAGCCTTTCATGCCCCTCCTCATTACCTTTGTTCAGCTCCTTTTATGTGATCTAATATTACATGTGCATTAGCTGTATTACATATACATTAATTGTGTTACGTATGCATTAGCTGTGTCAGAAAATTCCAGAAAAGGGGAGAGGAGATCATTAACATACACCACTCCTATAACTCCGCCTTAGAACGCCCCCTTGGGGTCTTCTTTTGGGGGTCTTTGGATGAAGTAAGAAGTCTTCTTCAGCTCTAAACTTTTCACCTTTGCTAAGAACTACTGAGCCAGAACTGTCCAGTTAACCCAAAACCGGTATCATCTCCAGGAGCTCCTGTTTATCAGTCTTCAAGGTCCCCCTTCTTAAACCTCAAAGCTCCTTATCAGGACTTCAGAGTTTTCTTGTTCCTGTTAGAATCCTCATTATAAAGTTAACCATATCTCGTCTGTAAGTTAGCATAAGCAAGCAAGGCCCTATTTTAATTTAACAATATTCTACCTAAAATTAGCTCTAGTAAACTAAAACTACAATCTTTTTGTATCACCCTTTATCACATGGATCCTGTCCAGAAGACAGTCTTTTATTCAGGCTTGGTTTATTAATCTCTGGGCTTGTACAGTATATATAGGAGTTACATATGAGTCCACCTTCCAGTCTCCAGTGATTGTTAATAACTCTGCTAAAATCGAGACCTTCTGCCCTGCAAAACTTACCAGTTAAGATTAGGTGAAAGCCATTACAGTTCACTGTTGGCAGCAGAGTTTGGAGACCTTATTTCAAAACACATGGTTTCAAGATTACATAGTTGCTTTTCAAGTTGATGGTTTCTCTAGGGAGGTAAGAGCAGTGGTGGTTATGTTGGGGTGTTCTTCTTTTAGCACTTGGAACCCTAGCTGTGGGACTTGAACTCCCATCTGCTAGCTACAACTCTTAAAACTTCACAAAGTGGCTTCAGTTGCTTCCTGATTTCTTAAGAACAGAGAAAGCACTGAAGCCCTTTTGAACACTAGGATTAAGTGTTGTGTCTGAGGACATTGAAGAATGCAGAAGCATATATCCAAAGAGCTTGGTGAGTTTCAGTAAGGATGTGGAGATATTTTTGTTTTGATTTTGGTTACTTATATGCAGAAAAATAAAACCTTTGTTTCTAGCTATTACAGTAGTACTAGCATCACTGGCATCTGCTGGTGCCTCTGCAGTGCTTTAAGCATTGCACGGGGAGAGGAGGGAAAATGGACTTTAACCTTCTTCCCAGTAGGTGGGATTATAATGTTGAATTACTAAATACATAATAAATCCCTTCATTCTCAGTGTAGTCGTTCCTCATGCTACTCTCATAGAATCACCAAGGTTGGAAGAGACCTTTAATATCATCAAGTCCAACTGTCAACCTAGCACTACTACTGTAACCCCTGAATCACTAAACCATATCACCCAGTGGCAGATCCAAACACCTCTTAAACACCTTCAGAGATGGTAATTCCACCACCTCCCTGGGCAACCTATTCCAATGCCTGACCACCCTAACCATGAAAAAACTTTATCTAATCTGAATTTCCCCTGTCTCAGCTTACGGCTGTTTCCTCCAGTCTTCTCATTGCAGGTAGTCCCCAGCTCACTACCACCTCTTTTCGGGTAGTTGTAGAGAGCAGTGAGGTCCTCCTGAGCCTCCTCAAGACTAAATAAACCCAGCTCCTTCAGCTGTTCCTCATAAGGCATGTTTTCTAGACACTTCATGAGTTTTGTTGCCTTTTGCTGGACATGCCCTGTCACTTCAGTGTCCTTTTTAAAGTGAGGAGCAAAGAACTGAATGTAGAATCATGGAATCACAGAATATGCTGAGTTAGAAGGGACCCACAAAGATCATCAAGCCCAACTCTGAGCCCTGCAGAGAACCATCCCCAAGAATGACACCATGTACCTGAGAGTATCATCCAAATGCTTCTTGAACTCTGTCAGGCTTGGTGCTGTGACCATTTCCCTGGGAAGCCTATTTCCAGTGCCCAACCACCCTCTGCGTGAAGAAACTTTTTCTAATATCCAACCTAAACCTCTCCTGATACAACTTCAGGTCATTCCCTTGGTCCTGTCACTGGTCACCACAGAGAAGAGATCAGTGTTTGCCCTTCCTCTTCCCCTCCCGAGGAGGTTGCAGACTGCATTGAGGTCTCCCCTCAGTCTCTTCTTCTCCAGGCTGAACAGACCAAGTGACTTCAGGCGCAGCCTCACCAGTGCTAAGTACAGGGGGATGATAACTTCCCTAGTCCTGGTGGTTACACTATTCTTGATACGGGCCAGGATGCCACTGACCTTCTTGGCTGCCTGGGCACGCTGCTGGCTCATATTGAGTCGGCTGTCAACCAACATGCCCAGGTCCCTTTCTACTGAACAGCTCTTGTGCAACTCCATCCCCTGCCTGTAGCTCTGCATGGGGTTGCTGCAACCCAAGTGCAGGACCCGGGACTTTGCCTTATTAAAGCTCACACAGTTATCCTTGGCCCACTGATTGAGTCTGTCCTGGTCTCTCTGTAGAACCTTCCTACCCTCGAACAGATCAGCGCTCCAACGCTATTTAGTGTCGTCTGCAAATTTCCTGAGGGTACACTCAATCCCATGTCCAGATCATCAACAAATATGTTAAACAGTACTGCCTCAGTACTGAATCCTGGGAGACACCACTAGCAACCAGTCACCAACTGGATTTAGCTCCATTCACAACTCTCTGGGCCCAGCCATCCAGCCAGTGTTTTACTCATGAAAGAGTCCACCTATCCAAGCCACAACAAGCCAGTTTGCCCAGGAAGATGCTGTGGGAGACAGTTCAAATGCTTTACTGAAGTCTAGATAGACTACATCCACAGCCTTTCCTTCCTCTACTAAGCAGGTCACTTTGTTGTAGAAGGAAATCAGGTTGGCCAAGCAGGGCCTGCCTTTTGTAAATCCATGTTGGCTGGGCTTGATCCCCTGGTTGTCCTGGATTTACCATATAATGGTGTAAACCCCGATCCTGAAGCCTCAAGCTTAACTAGGAGTATTACTTTTATATTCAAGACTCTAAGAGTTCTCACAAAACTCTTGCAGGGTCTGTAGTTCTTTAATACCTTGAGATCACATAAAGAGAAAAAAACCACACATTTTTTCTGAAGAGATTTCTTTTAATGTAGTGAGAAAGTATGCATTTTGGCAGAAGTTTGACGGGAGTAACATACAACCAAAGCAGAAGCATTTCACTAAAGCAACCAGCACACCACAACCCTCACAAAACTTAATAAAATGAAACTCATTAGTTTTCAGTTAGCCAAAAGAAATGAAGAAAGGGTAAAGAAAAGAGAGATTAAAAGAAGAAACAAGAGTAAAAAGAAAGAGATTAGAATAAGAGAAAAATAGTTACCACCAAGAATCCTTCACATAATGACAGCCAGAGAAGAGAAAGGGAAGGCTTTGTTCCCCTCTATTTATGTCGTCTGGCACTCCAGGCAGGACGTCCAGTTCACTGACCACTCAATGCCTTCCAGGCCAGATTGAAGGGTGGTGTAGCCAATCAGAGGCTCCAGGGGGGTGCGATGTGGGTGGGCTATGAGGCAGCTCCGCTCATAGCTTCTGTGAGGCTGCCGGCCTGACCATGAGGATTCTGACTTGGCCCTTCCTTTCCCCAACACACACAGGCTGGTTGATTCAACCCATAATCTAGTGAGATTTGTTGTCTCACAAGTAGTACTCAGGATGAACTCTTCCGTAACCTTGCCCAGAACTGACGTTAGGCTGACAGGCCTGTAGTTCCCCATATCACCCTTCCATCCCTTCTTTGTAGACGGATGTTACATTTACTCATTTCCAGTCACCTGGATCTTCTCCAGTAAACCAGGTGTCTTGGTTTAACCACAGCCAGCAATCAAGCACCACACAGTGGGACTGGGGAGAAAGTTCGAAGGGTAAAAGCTGGAAAACTCACACATTGAGATAAAGACAGTTTAACAGGGAAAGCAAAAGCCCCACACAGAATCAAAGCAAAACAAGGAATTAATTCACTTCTTCCCATGGACAGGCAGGTGTTCAGCCATCTCCAGCAGATTAGGGCCCCATCATGTAATAGTTACTTGGGAAGACAAATGCCATCACTCCAAACATTCCCCCTCTTCCTTCTTCTTCCCCTCACTTTACGTACTAAGCATGATGTCATATGGTATGGAATATCCCTTTGCTTATTTCGGGTCACCTGTCCTGGCTATGAGACAAGCAAAAAAAAAAAAAAAATCTTTGATTTAAGATAAACATGCCTTAGCAAAACACCAAAAAACGTAAGTGTGTTATCAACACCATTCTCATTCTGAATTCAAAACACAGCACTGTAACAGCTACTAAGAAGAAATTAACTTTATCCTAGCTGAATCCAGGACACCAGGACTGCTGGTAGATGACTGAAAGTGTTTTGGCAAGTTTTTTCACCAGTGTCCTCATTACTCTAGGGTGGATCCCATGAGGGCCATTAGACTTATGAGTGTTTCCTTTGGCAGGAAAGGTCACTAACCATCTCCTTCTGTCACAAACTTCCAGCTCAGGGAGCTTATAATTCTGAAGACAACTGGTCTTGACATTGAAGACTGAGGAAAAGAAGGCATTAAGTACCTTTGCCTTTCCCCTGTCACTATACTACCCTCTGCATTAAACAAATGATTAAGCCTCCTTTGCTTCCAGTGTATTTGTAGAAACTTTGTTGGCTTTAACTGTAGCAGCCAAATCAAGTTCTAATTGGGCTTTGACCCTTCTAATCTTCCTACATGACCTCACAACATCCTTATAGTCCCATCTTCCAGAGGTGGTAGATTCTGGGTTTTTTCCCCAAGTTCCAGCCTAAGTTCTGTGTTTAACCAGGCTGTTCTTTTTCCTTAACAGCTTGTCTTTCTACACATGGGAACAACCTGAATATTTAACAATCCCTTTTTAAAGCACATCCAGCTTTCCTAGACTCCTTTACGCTAGGCTGACTCCCAAAGGACTCTATCAATGTCCTAAACAAGTCTTGTGAGATCCCACCTGAAGTACTATGTCCAGCTCCAGGGTCCCCAATATTAGATGGATTAGACTTGCTGGGGCACTAGAAGGGGCCATGAAGATAATCAGAGGGATGGAGCACATCTCCTATGAAGACAGGCTGAGAGAGTTGAGGTTGTTCAGCTTGGAGAAGAGAAAAGTCCAGGGAAACGTTATACCCCCTCTTCCTGTACCTAAGAGGGGTCTACAGGAGAGCTTGAGGGGTAATGGCTTTAAACTGAAAGAGAGGAGGTTTAGATTAGATACAAGGAACAAATTCTTCACTATGAGGGTTGTGAAGCACTGGAACAAGTTGCCTGGAGAAGCTGTGGATACGCTGTCCCTGGAAGTGTTCAAGGCAGGGCTGGACAGGGCTTTGAGTAACCTGGCCCATGGCAGGGAAGTTGGACTAGATGATCTTTAAGGTTCCTTTCAGTACAAACCATTCTATGATTACAAACAGCAACAATCTCTGAACTGTGACATAAATGTGATACTTGACTTTGAACTCCCTAAGAAATTTGATTGGCAAAGGCAAACACATTTAAAGCAGTGTCTTAAAAAACTTCATGGTTTTGCTGAAGATCTGGAACAATATTTCAGCATTTAGGGCATATCTTCCGCTTCCTCTGCAAATCACCATGCATCCTGTCCACAGTGAAGAGGTCCCAGTGATGGATCTTATGTGAGATTTTTTCTTATGTAAGGTTTATTCTTGAAGTAAATTGATTTGACTGGGAAAACATGGAGCTTTGGTGACTGAAGATGATCTGGCAAGTGTCAGAGTGCCACTACTCAGTTACCTGTTTCCCTGTCTTATGTGCTTTACAATATTTTTAAGATTCTTTAGTTGCAAAATGTCACATAGGGAACAGCTGGTTCTGCTGGTGACAGTATTGTGATCTGCTTCATTTTTATTTATGTGGCCATCATAAATAGGAAAACAGAACTCTCTTCAATTCCATAAGCACAGTCTACGTTTGTCCCCTAATATTTTAGCTAGCAGCAGGTAATAGAGATTAAAAAAGCCCATCAGAAAGCATTACTTTGTTAGGAAATGTGTAAATTAGTCTGTTTTCAAGTGGAAAATATGAATATGCTATTTTGTTTCCAGAGGTGAGAGATGCACTCAGGCTGTCTTTGTTCTTGGTTTCAGTCTTACTGAAGCTTCTGAGTGTCTGGGTTTAAACTGAAGCCCTGTTTGCCCTGAGAGCAGAACTAAGCTACCTTCAACCATATTTAAATGCAGCTACTGCCACCCTTTTTCTCATTGGGCTTTTCTAATGGGCATATACAGGGATTATTTGTCAAAGAATCATGTCAGGGAATCTCTCTGTAAGTGTCTAAGGTCCAAATTTCACCTATCCTGTGGTTGCCACAGTTTCTAGAAGGACTAAGTCGCCAAGTGGGGGCTGGGCACGTGCTAGAGGCAGTAGTGTGGCCTAGAGGTTCCTAATTTGGGTGAGCTGTGGATATGAATGTCTCTATTAGTTTTAAGGTTTGTCAGGAAGTGGTTGATCCATAATATTGTTTTTTGTTTAGTGTGAAAAAGGGCTCAATTTTACCAGTAGACTAACTTGTAAGAACTTGTTTTATACTGCCTGCAGTATAGTCTTTGAAGGAGCAATGGGAACAGAAGAAGTGTTGCCAGCTGCTAATCTCATGCCTGACAAATGGACAGAAGAGAGAATATATTCAAATAATATCAGAATAGCACCTTCATAATAAGTTAATAAAAAATATGGTGTTTGAAATTGTAGTACTTTAGTAAATGGCATTTTGCCACAGTCCTTCTGTTACTTTGTTCCATAGAGTGACTTTCATTTGAATGTTAAATCAATAGATGAGTACTGTAGGTAAGAAAAGAGAGAAGACTTCATGTGTAATAGTAAAATATTGACTAAGAAGTAATATAAACTGTTTTTTCTCATAATCATAAAAAACCTTGTATTCTTCTGGGGATAGTACAAATAAAATGCCTGCAGCACAAAAAGTTTATTTCAGCAGTCATAAAAAGACCACCACAACATGTCATTGTAATATTAAATTCAGTGATTTTCAGATATCACTGCTATAATGCTTGCAATCCTGCAAAGTATGAAAAAAGTTATTTTGGGGAAGATGAATTTATTAAATCTCAAGTGAAATTAGGAGCCTCTTTCTGGAATTCTTTTTTAAAACTGTCTCAGTGGGATAGGAGTCTATACAGAAAGAAATAAAACCCAGTGGAAGACACCACTGAAAAATACTCTGTATGAGTGTTTTAAAGGCTGTGGGGAGAGCTCATCTCCTAATCTGCGAGGTTTTGGTGGATTCAAATACTAAATTAAATCCAACTCAGCCCTTGACAGGATTTTTATTTAGTGTGTTTCTTTTTCTTCATGCAATTCATATGAAATTTTCCAGTTCCAGTCTTGTCTTGTTCCATCAAAAAATCACTTCAGCCCCTTCAAAGTACTAGAAAAGGTCTGACTCTGATCCTGACTGGTAGGTGAGGGAAACGTGAGGTTCAGGTATTAGGGTTGACACATTAAAACAGTGTAGCAACTGTGAAACATACCTCTACAGGTGCAACTTGCTCTCAAAACATATGGGATTTGGATAAAGCAGAGGTTTTCTAGAAGGGCTTGTTTGGATTCATAAGGCTGTTTTTGATCTTCTGAACTGTGCTGTATTGGAAAGAATGATATTGATACCAATGTGTTTGCAGGAGTAAAATTAAAATGCAGTTCCTGGCCTTTGGAGCATATTTTTTTTGCTTGTGTGGGGTTTTTGTTTGTTTGTTTTGTTGGTTTTCTAAGTTATTGATGGCTTGAGAAAAGTTTAGTCCCATGATGGTGCAAAAATTTTCTCGAAAAGTCAGGAGCCCAGTGTTGTACTTAAATTTGAATTGTAGCTAAGCAACAGTCCTTCCTCCAGCAGACCCAGGCCTCTGCCAAAAGTTTTCAGGAATTATCTTAGATATTTGAAGAGCAGAATAATTTTGAAGTTGATTACAAATATAAAGGAACCACAACTAAAATTTTGCAATAGATCAAGAATGCAGCTCAAACTCTTTGTAATAAACTCAGCTAGTTGACTTCAGTGAAATCAGATTCCTCTAAATAATTGGTAAAGTCCATGTCGTGGACTTTTGAATTTTCCTGGCCAAGAAGATGCTTGCAGAGTTCTTGGAGATCTATATGGCTATCAATGAGAGGTTTGAAAGGCTGTGTCTCTGCCAAGGATTCCAATTCGTGTCACAGCAGTCTGGCTTGCCTTCTTTGAGAGAACTTGCATGCCTATCACTTGGTGACGTGTGAATGGAGAAGTTCATGTGAGTTTAGGCATGCAGCGGGAAAAGATTGTCATGATCTTTCTTGTCGAGAGAGATGTAGGAGACAGTTTAGTTATTAAGATGCATAAAGACATGTATCATAAGTTCTATGCTATATTTCCGTATCTGTCAAGCTGCAGAGTTATTTTGTTATTAATGTGACACTCTGAATGGCTTTTAATAAGTTTGTGTCGTCACTTTTTAGGAGTGAATTCTTACACTAATAGAGAGAGACAGAAAGTTGCACAACATCCATCTGCAGCATGAATCCTGGCTTGATGCAAATCTTATTTCAACACCAAGATTAGCACAACATAAGATCTGTGCTATTTTAACAGCTAAGGCTATACAGTGCCCTTGAGCTACAGCTATGGCAGGCAGGGCCAAGGAGCAAGAAGTAGAGCATTAACCTCCTTGCAAGGCTGAGCAGTTCAGATGGTTGATGTAAATGATGCTCAGATCACACTTCCTCCCATGCTTCCTGTGGAACAGCTGATTTTCTGGAATTCACTAGCAGTAAGCAGTTACCGGTGTCTGCTAAGCAAAGAGCCTGAACACACAATTTAGATATGCTCCTATACACATATTGATGCAGCAGGGACTGCTACAGCCAGATGGAAGAACTCTCTTTTTTCAGACTTGCTTGAAAAGTGAAAGTAAGGAAGCTTTGGGGGTTGAGACTGGGAGGGGAGAACTGGGAGATCATCTACAGGAGAGCATACTGACTCATAAAAGCTATGGAGAGAACAACCAGAGAGAGCATTTAAAAAAAAAAAAGAAAAAGAAAAAAACAAAACAAACAAAAAAAAAGTGGTGGTTCAGAAAGAGGTAGTCCTTTGAGTTCTTCAGATCCCTACACATAAACATTTATTAAATTTATTTATTTCCAAATTAAAATAGTTCATAGCACAACATATGCAAGTCATTTAGGAGTTTGAGTTCTGCTGAAAATCACAGGGACAAGGGCTACCTTTAAAGGCACTTGAAAATGCTGCCCCTCTGTAGCAGAGTATTTTTTGCCTCACTCAAATTCTAGTGAAGATCTTGAAGGAAAGCCTGGATACTGCAAGGAACACCTCTGGTGGTAACTGCTGCATAAACCCCTGCTTCTGTGTCACCTTCTAAGCACGTCTTCACTGAGACAAGTAAGGATCTCTTCTTCAGGGAGCCATTGCTTTGTTTATTTAGAGTGTGGGGGAACTTCCTTTGGTATCTTGGCCCCATTTTTGTCATAGCACCAGTCAAAATTCTTCCTCCCACTGTTTTCATTAAAGCTGTCTGGGGGGTTCTGTTTCCTTTCTCTCATTGCAGTAGTGTTACATGTGCAGAGAATGTACAGATTAGGATGCAGTTTGACAGGATGTGTAGATAAGGTAATTCACATCATACAGAGTCTGTCTTTTAAGTGCCTTCATAGAAAGGCTTTTGTATAAATGCCCAGAAGACGTGTTTCTAATTAGCTTCATTGCAATGAAAATACCTTCTCGCAAATAGTGAAGAATGAAATTCCTGAGTTATCCGAATTTGCTGAATAACTTATAGTAAATTATCATAATGGTCCCACCTAGCATCACAATCTATGAAATACCAAATTTCAGTTTGAATTACTTATTAACCTTATGGAGGCAGATCTGCTCCTTTTCTGGGCCAGAGGCAGGGAACTTGACTCCTACCTTACCACAGCCAAAGCTTGAAGAGCTAGAGTCACTGTCTCAACCATGGCACCTGTGTGCTGGTTTAAAGATAAACTGGCAGGAGAAATGAACCTAACTCAAAAGAGATTATAAGTCAGAATTACAATTTAATGAAAATAATAAATACAATAATGCAGACAATTGGTTTTAACCCACAACACTCAGTACCCTGGGGCACGAACAGAATGGTGTTCGTTGGCCCCCGGCTGAGCCCCACGTGGTCCCCCTGAGTCCAAAGGAAAAGGAGAGAAAAAAAGCTGTTTGTGAGATTGGGAGTCACAGTCTGGTTGAGAGTGGTGGATGCAGTTCAGTCGAGGTTCTGGTCCTCCTGCCTGGCTCCCATGGGTGGAGTCAGAAGTCCCCAGACTCCAAGACTATATACACCCAGGTTCGGGCAGGAATGCCCAGTACCTCCCCCAGGGTGGGGAGTTCCACAATGGGTGATTGTGAGTCCTGGGTGTGAGGACAGGAACATCCTCTTATCTCACAGGCCTCTTAACACCCAGTTTATAGCCTGAGGGGTCAGGTGTGCTCTGGGCAGCTGCTGCAAATGGTCTATCATTAACAGTTTCTGGGAAATGACATAGAGGGTGCAGAAAACACAGTTTGGGTTACACCCACGCAGTGATGAATTGGTCCCGGCTGCTCTAACTAACTGGGACACACCTGGTATGTGGAAAGGACAGGGTATACTTATCTAAATACATTTTTATACCTGAGGCTTCTGAAGACATGTTCCACCCCTTCCCCTCATGGCTGCTGTGCCATCTAGATACTTGAGAGACAGGTGATGTCAGGATTAAGGAATAAAAATCTTGCACAACCTCCTTTGTTTCTGCGTATATGCTCAACACCTGTTCCCATCCTCCCACCCGCCCATCCCAAAGTTTCCTCCTATGTGGTGAGAAATTCGCATGCTGAGACCACAGGGCAGAGTTTCCAAGCTTGCAGGTGGCAACATTGCCACCTCTCTCTCTCTCTCTCCTTCCTCCTCACTTCTTCCCTCTGCCCTCATGCCTAATCCAGTGGAGCCAGCTGTGTGCCATCACACCTATATCATTCGTGCCTAGGGAGTGGAGGAAGGAAAGATGGACAACGTTTTTTACTCTCTATGGAAAATAACGTAATGATGCAGAGTTGGTGTGGACAGAGCAGCAGGCAGCCTGCCAACGATGTTGCAACCAGTAATTTTGAGGATAGGCGCCTCTATGAAACCACTTCTCTGCAAACACGCCTTCACTGGCTACCCCAGAAGCCCGTTATTGCTCACATTAATTTTCTCTGTAATGTCCCTGCTCCTGGAGAAACACAGAGTTCTAAGCAGTCTAGAAAAAAAATCCACTGGCTCTTCATGAGAAATTTAAATGCTGCCTTTTCCTAAGAGTGATATTTAATAAGTGGTCTGCTTACGAGAAGTCACTATCAGGACAATAGCAGTCCTAAGTCACTACACAAAGTAGTGTTGTTAAAAGGCCTGAATAATTTTCAAGACCTACCAGCATGCTGAAGGAAGGAGAGATTTGGATGTGGGGATTGTTATAGA
>VZRE01009513.1:0-48626 GCA_013396775.1 Cephalopterus ornatus
ACCTGACCTTGGATGTTTCCAGGGATGGGACACCTACCACCTTTCTGGGCCACTTGTGCCAGTGCTTCTCCACGCTCATCATAAAATATTTCTTGCCTATGTCTCTTCTAAACCAGTGCTTTTTTTTCTCCCTCATCTCTGACACTATTGGTTAAAGACAAGATATTTGATTATAACCGTTGTTTGAATACTGAACTGGGGTTGTTACGAGTCAGTTGAAGGCTGTGCACAAAGCCTTACTCCCAGAAAGGAGCTGAGCGGGAAGATACAGGTACTGGGCCCAGAAAGCAGCACTGGTGCTCCAGTGCTCCAAAGCTGGCACCCACAGGGTGAGACTCCCTGGCTTCCTCTCAAAGCTAATGATGCACCTCATGGCTTAGTGTAAGTCAAAAGCAAGCACAGTGCATTGCCATGTGAGCAGCAACACACATTTACAATCACCAAAAAAACCACCTGTAATTTCAAATTGCGATATATCAACACAATTGAGGACCACCAGAATCATAACAAAGATCAGCCATGGAACCTCTGTCTTCTTATTAAACTACCAAAGGACACTTCTTGGCTTTTCTTGCCTCTTGGCAAGGATTATATACTTATTCTGTGTTGGTGCACTGCCTAGCATAACAGGGACCTGGACCACCACAAGAGTTCCTAGATACTTCGGGTAGATAAATAATAATGGAAATCTGCAAGCAAGAAATTGCTTTGAGGGTTCGGGGCAGTGGAGTGTTTTCTGTGAACCAAAAAATGTAGCTTGTCTTCCCAAAAAAATCAGTTAAAATGCTCTGCATACGGATCTGCAGATCCCAAATGCAGGGAGGCCACTGGAAACAGCTAAAAGAATTTCTCTCTCCCCTCCCTGAGAGTTATCATCAAATATGTTTTTTGGAGGAAGAAGTGCAATCTTTGAGTGTATTTTTTCTGTTTCAGTTCTTTTTTAATGTTCTAAAGACAGTACTTATTTAAAACAAGCATCTCAAGCTTTGTCGTTAAGATAGCTGTTCTAATTTTTTTACGAGTCGTGCATTTTTAAACTCATTACGTCTGTATGCTGAGGCCTTCTGTGAATAAAAGTAAAGGCAAGCTTCATGAGAGCAATGTATTTTTTTCCTGGTTACCAACCTTGTACAAATTAAAAGCACATTAGCCACTTTGAAAATAAATCCGACTGCAGTTCAACCTCTTTGGAGTTTTAGTTTGAAGATAGCAGTGGCATTCCACTGGCTAAGCCACTTGAGTGAATTTCCTGATTTTGCTTGGTTGCTTAATTTCCTGTTGGGCTCACATTTTGCCTAATTCAAGACAAAAAGACCCCTATAAATGGGATAAATGATTGAAATTGCAGAGCTGGACATAGTAATTTGCTTGCAGTTCAGCATATGCCTCTCTGAACAGTGGTAGAATTTCCGAGACAGGCATATAAGTAACTCTAAAAATGTCTTTAATTCATTTTTAATTCATTGCTTTAAAGTATTTTCTCCCTTTATTGAATTACCTGTCTATGTATCCGATTATCTGTTATCAAAGGTCTTCTCCTTGTGTTCAGGGTTTAATGTGTGTCCATGACAAGTTTCCCCCTGTTATGACATCACTCCTGAGTCTCTAAAACAGCACAAAATGTAAAACAATAGGAAGTGCCATGGTCTGTTATTCATAAAAGCTCTCTAGCAGTAATTAGGACTACATTTGAAGCAGATCTCCTTCTCTGCCTCATTTTTGCAGGGGTAGGCTTAAGATTCAGCTTTTAAATACTCAGGATTGTGAATGGGACTAAATAATGCTTCAGTCAGAGCCTATGAAGAATGGGTATATATAAGATATATAGAATAGCAGTCTCTAACCTGATTGTTCCATACATCTTTCCTTTATGTGTTGCCAATCACACTGTACAAATTACTGGGCTATAAAAACTTAAGGTAGAACTGTTGGGTTTTTCTGATGTCCCTTCCCCAGTGGACACTGCCTGCGTGGGTTTATGTATCAGTTAGATCAGGGGGAGACTTTGTGAATTAAAAGATGCACTTTGCAGCTTTATCTGGACACCATCATCCTGGGCTCAGCTGGACCTTTTCAGAGAAGGCTTTCCAGGCAGCTCTGTCTAAGAGTACAGTCCTTCCACAGCATCAGCCATGGGAGCTAATGCCCAGAATGTCACCTGTACCGGGGCTGGAAGCTTTAGGGATTTGAACACTGTATAGATTAAGGCTAAAATAAAACCAATACAACACCCTGTTACAAGGTCAGTTCCTGTAATATCTGTTGTTCAAGTATCTTTTCTGCCAGAAACTTGGTGGTGGAATGGGTACCAAATAATGAAGACAGGTGAACTGAACCCCTGTATGTGTTAAACTAAAATGTTAGCTTGGCTTTGGATGCTTGGGCCCGACGATTCTGAAAGGGCTGTTGTGAACCACATTTCCAGCATCTTGATTTGCTTCAAATGTGACAGACAGATCCTGCAGGAAATGAAAATGCTGTGTCTTCTCCCCTGAAAAATATTATTATTATTGTTATTATTATTATTAAGCATTACTCTTGTATATGTCTTTTTTTTTATCAGATGGTCTGTTAGTGGCAGGGATCTTCTCACTCTGTTGTACATCTGGTTAATGACCTAGAACTTCATCACTGTTAACAGATATTTCTAATAGGAACTGAGATCAAAGATCAAGCTAATGGAAGAAAGAACAATGAAAGATGAGAGCCAGTCCTCTGTTAGGAGGGACTAGATTCTGCCCTTGCAGAGCTTTATCTGTTAAGTATTTTTCCACTTCTGACGACTATAAGACAGGTCCTGTGATCTTTATATTGACCAGCATTGTATTTCAAACTACATCAATTAGACCACATTTAATCTGGGCATATATTTAACCCACCACCCTTTCACTTTCTGAAAAATCCATTTTACCTAGCAAGAGCTATATAATAGTGCCTCTAAAAATACTGTGCCTGGGCATCCTCACATCCATGAACCAAGGGTACTAGCTCTTCCATGGCTGAGGAATTGGTCTGAAGGTTGCATCATCCTCTGGGTTCTTGCAAATAGAAGAATGTAGGTCAAGACGGGGAAAATAATCTTTCAGAAGAGCCAAGTATACATGGGTCCAACAGCCTCTTGAAACTTTACAAACTAGGTAGCTCTGAGAGTGGGCTTCAGGTTTCCATCTGTATAGCAGCAAATTTAACAATATGTATGTGTAGCATAAACATGACCAAGATACCACGACTGATTTGGGTGGCTCTATTTTTATGTTATTTTATTTTTAAGCTAGGTAGGAGCAGCCATGGTTTAAATTAAACTCATCGCTTCCACACAACCGAAGAGGGATTTACAGAAGATGCAGACACTTTTCCATGCCAAATGCTGTGCATGTACAGAGTGAGAACCAACAATCGCAGTTAATTTCCAAGCCCATACTCTGTACCCAGGAAGCAGCAACGTGCCTCCTTATCAGCACAAATGCATGGGGGAAGGGATTCTATAGGGGCGGGGGTATACCTTTTTTTTTTGCAATGCTGAAAGTTGTGAAATGCCTCGGATTTCTTTTTGCCTGCATTTGTCCAGGCTGGCAGGAAGGTGCTCTGTCTAGCAAGGTCTGCAGGCTGGGACAGCAAAGGGCCTGGCAGCATCTGAGAGCTTTAACTACAAGTCATGGCAGACAAAAGCAGCGCCTGTTGCATTCCACCTGTTATCTCTGGGAGTCAGCAGCGCTGCCTTTCCCCTCCAGCTGCCGGCAAGTCCTGGCAGCGCCGAGATAACATTTGGTTCGAGATCTGCTCGTGCCAGGTTATCGATAAAGCGAGAAAAACCAATACCTGGAGGGAGCAAGGCTGGATTTTCAGCTTGCCTAATTTATGCGCCAAGTCTAGCCTGGTGCGGTGGAAGTCCGGCTGTCAGCGTTCATGTCACCCAGCTTTCAGAGGATGTCATTTTGCTACGGCAGGACATGAAGGGGGGTTTGAAGAACACTTTGCAGTGATGGTGGCTGAATGCTGCATTTCTGGTTACAATTAACAGCACATTCTCACCAACTCTCCCCGATTCTGCTTGTTCACAGGCCCGGGGCAACTGGAATATCTTTCTTTTGTCCCACACTCCTTCATCACCATGGCAACAAATGGGCAAATATCATAGGTTTTTTTGTTTTTTGGGTTTTGGGTTTTTTTTGAATTTGCAAGTAGACTAGTGAGTTTTCAAGACCACACACACACAGAGTACACGACTCGGGGATTAGCACGTTAAAACCAGTGGGTTTAAGTAGTAACTTGTTCTGTGGCCTGGCTCCATGCCAGTGCCCACTGGAAAACATCCTCACCAAGTCACACAGCGCAGTGGTGACAACACAAGTGTGTGGGCCATGTCCAATGCCAGCCTGTGGTTGCTGTCACCAGCAATTACAGGGAGGTTGAGGTGCTCTCCAGGACCACCCTGAGCCCATCCCAAGTGTGCCACTGGTGGAAACAAAGGTCAGCTCTTGTGCACGGGTTTAAAAGATGAATTTGTACTCCCAAAGGGACACAGTAGCCCAGGGCCCACAGGGACACCACAATCACTAATCACTGTGGGCTGGGAATGAAAGTCACCATCTGCCTTAATAAGTGCTGGCCCCAAACAGAAGGGCGAAAGGACTAACACCAATCGCTCATCATACAGTGGGAGTTGAGGGAGAGGATTCACCTCTGCTTTTGTGCAGGTTGAAACCCCTGTTTCACCAAGAACCCCACCAGGCAATACCCTTGCATGCAGCAGTTAATTACAAGATTGGGGCTGTAAGCAAATGTGGACTTCCAGTTTCTGGATTGGAGTCTGGGAAGAGGTCCTTGCCAGCTGCAGCTGCTGCAAGGTACTGTGGTCTTGGCATGGTCATTAAGGCTGGTAGATCACCTGGCATGAGATCCCAGGGAGTTTGGAGGCTCTCATCTGCAGCCTCTGGATCTAGAAGGTAGCCAGAAGCTCTGTCTTTCCCTAACCTGGGGTTCCTTAAGCACCCTGCAACATCTGTATGACTTGGGTATTTCATGGGAAAGTTTTCTTTTTGTTAGTTACGTGTTGCTGCTTGCACATGTTTTTTTCCCTGTGTATCTAGACCATCTATTCTTTTCAAGTGACAGATACTAAAAGTAGTAAGCTGTAAAAACACGTACCACCAGAGTTATAAAGAAAATCTCTTGGGAGATGGTAAAACAAACCCGGTCCCAAACACCCTCCCCTTGCCCACGTTGCCAAACCACCTCCTTTTGTACCACCCTGCCAACAACTCAATTCTTCCACAATACCTACAGGGAGGGAGGTGGCAGCAGATTAAAAAGCCAGGTTCCTCCCTCGCCGAGGTTTCCCAGCACGTATTGCCGGCCTGGGGAATACGGGGGAAGGGCAGAGGAAAGGCTGGCTCTGACCTTAGTAGGGCCAAGCAAGTTTTCAGGCTGTATAAAATATATTAAGTCCCAATCTTGCTGGAGCCGGTGTTGAAAGATTTCAGCAAGGCCAACACTTGACCTTTCTCAGACAATAGCCCCGGCCCTAATTGGCAACTGCTCATTGTGCGGTTTCAGCTGTGCTGAACAGGCGGGTTTCATGCTCATTCCCCCGTGGGCTCAGGTCTGGGGCTGCGGGCGGGAAGCGGCGAAGGTTTGGTGATTCCTGATTGTTCTATAATGCCACCTGCTGACTCGAGGGCGACGGTAGCCAGTGTATCAAAAGTCCTTTCACGGAGCCCTGCTTTTAACTTTAGTGCTATTTATATTAATGGGATCATTCAATGCACTTCACTCATGTCCTGATTTAGAGTCCAAGGACAGCCCCAAGTTACAAATCCTGAGTGAGCACCGTAAGATATATTGGACACTAACTATACTGGCTTATTGTGCTTCTGTTGGGTTGTGACTACGAAATATAATGAGGAGGTGATTGAAAAGGTCTTGAAACCCAAAATATTAACATGTCTGTTTATAACACACTAGGCTTGTTCATGACTGATGCAAGCAGCAAACATCTGTGTGCCAGCACTACAATGCATCTTCACTGAGCAACCGAGATGATAAAAGGGGAGAGACATAAGTGTCTGCTCTCCTTCCAAGGGAGGCCCGGATCTTACTCCTGCTACAAGCATCCATAGCAATTCATGCAAAGATACATAGAGTAATAAAGAGGCTCCCACCCAGAAAAAGGCTCCCTATAACCTGCTTTGCAAAGCCTGGGAAAGTGCAAACACAGATCTGGAGTGAATGCCACACCGCTAATTTAATCTTTTTACAAATTGAAAAATCACGGCTCTTTTATCTAACAAAATCTGCACTTCCTGAACCCATCCCATTATTCTAGTTGGCCCTTGTTCTTCACCACTTCCCTGTCTTGACCAAAATCCTGTTTTCACCTCCATCTCTGGCTGAACCCTTTTACTGAAGGATCACCTCCCTTGCAGGACGTATGCTCCCAGCATACCTCACCTACTCCTGCTGCTCTGCCTGTGCTCCGCTGGTCCACTCACATCCTTTCAGCTTCTCTTTCCCTTAGCTTTCGCTCCTGGCACCAACCTTATTTATCAGCTCCATAAACAACTATTCATCCAGGTCTCTGTACCAGCACGTGCGGCAAATCTTTGTGTATCGCTTACGAGCTCCAGGTTGATGTTCAGGGTACATTTTTCAGAGGGCTCCCGACATGGGCAGTTTGACACTTTCCAGCGCAGCAGAGTCAGGCACTGCAGCGCCTTTGCACCACTCTGCTCCTTCTGGCACCTTAGTGGGGTCTAATTTTTTGTGCTGGCCTCCCACACACTTAATAAAAGACGCACATTCAAGCAGGCTTTGTGCCCAGAACGCAATTAAGCATCCAACTGTCCGATCTGTGTGGCCAAATCCTTGGCGTTCCCGGGGGTTCTCAGGTGCAGGTTCACACTGGTTCATCAGGTTTCCATAGGGGGGAGGAAATGTAATTTAGCTCTTTCAGTCTTAGTCATTGAAAATAAAAGGGGAGTAAGTGAAGCTTGTCTTTGGCTGTAGGAATGGCAAACAAACCAGTCATGATTCTTTATCTTAAAAGTGAAATTTGCAAGTGAACAAGGCATTATAATTGATGCAGATTTAAAGATATAAGGTGAGGCTATTCCAGTGTTTCAGTTTGAATGACAAACCTTATCTCGCTTTTCCCATCCCCTCCCTTTTTCTTCCCTTGCACAGCAAAATGCTCAGCAATAATTTCTTCAGGCCCAGTCCTCAGCACTGCCATTCCCCACTACTCCAGCAGTTTTTTTGAGCAGCTGGAGATATTTAGCAACCCCGAAAAAATCCCCCCATGGAACGAACCTCTCTTCCATCACACGCTGACACCAGAAATGTCACAATACCTGCGATGAGCGGTTTCACTATGTGCTCTGGGTCGGCCTGTGCCACTAACAAAAATATCACGTGTGATAAAAACAACCCAAAGCCGCAGCACAGAAAATAACTGGTGCATCAGCCCACATGAACATGTGGAGGGACACAGTCTACCCAACTGATATAAAGACATATATATATCTATATATCTATATCTATCTATCTATATCTGTATATATATATCTCTATATATATATCTCCTGGAGATAGATCAGATGTGTTTAATTCTGGAACCGAATCAAACTCAAGCTCTGGATTATTAACTGTGCACTCTGCTAAACTGGAAATGCCTTTCATCAAATAGCTGTGGCCTCTGTCCATCAGTACCTTTCCAGGAAATGCCTGGCATGGCAGTATGGACAGTCCACCCATGGTCCTTCAGCACTGTCTCAGCAAACTTTGCATCCTCGGGGATGTCTGGCCCCTCTTCATGCTGCAAGCCAGGGCTCACCAAAAATACGCACCTGCAGTTTCATACTATGAAAAACCATCTTGATGGGATACAGCACAGCCCTGGCGTTGATTGGGGCACTTTGAACCTCAGACTATGATGTCTTAGGGCCCAGAGGAAACCACAGCACCATAGACCTACTTATTTATGTAGCCAAGGTGTGCCAGAAAACAACATCCGCTCCATTGTATTTAGCAACATAGATATCACCAAGGAAAGGAACATTTTCACCTCCTAGGACTTACCAGGGGGCATTATTTCCCCATAAATAAAGTCTTATCCTGTAAATTCCGTTACAAGTTCAACCCTGGCTCTGAAACACTGTAAAACACAGTGGAAGATTTGATCTCTTCTGTTTCTTAAGGCAGTGAGAGCACGAGGCTTAGAAGGCAACAAGAAATGACTGATACCAGAAAAACAGCCTAGGATTAATGGAAAAGTAAAGAAAAATTATTTTATAACGGTGGTACTAAATGACAAAGAGCCACTGGCATATTAATGTGTTGTGTAATTACTCTGTGAGGGAGGTTCTTCAACTATCTAGAGACGGATCCACCTAGAGGTGGATTGTAACATTTACCTTTCTCACACCAGCTTCCTTTGCAGGTAGTTGGGCATTGCATTGATTTTATCCCTCGGATGTAACTAGGTAAGAAGAGATAAAGTGTGCAAAGCAATAAAAGCTGCAAAACCACTCAGACTTCAATCAAAGCCAGAGACTACAGGAGCTTTGGGTCCTCCCATTTTGATTTGCACTTTCCAGCTCTTCCGGAGGAAAATGAGATATCATCTGACTGAAGGGAGCGCTGTCCACCAGAATATTTGACTGCACAGAGAGGTGGATGAGCCTTTGGTGGATTAGCTCAGGTGCACAAAGAGGGAAACAACACATTGGAGAACAAGTGTAAGCTAAGCAAACCTTGGAATCCTGAGCTCCAGGGTTGGTGGATTTTTTGCTTAAACTAGGAATTGTTGAAATTGCTGCAGAATTGTTGAAATTGCTCTGGAAATGTTCTGTTGTATATAATAAAAGGACTACCTCAGTAATTAAGTGGGTCAGCCTTACTAGGTTACACATTTTAAGAGCAAGAAGAACCTAAGTCATGTTGGGATAACAAGATTTAAAACAGGGTATCTAAGAAATGTGTTTATTTTTTTTGGTCAGCGCATTCAGTGAAGAACAGTTCCTGTTGCACAAAAGTGGGAGGAGGTGGGAGTGAGAGGCAGTCAGAAAATTAAGAAAGCACGTTTCCCATTTTTTAAAAAGCTAGCAGCCTCTGCAAGGACTCCCAGGAGCTGCACCCAGCACCCCACTGCTTCTCCACCTTGCACTTTTCCAAATGACTATCACTTTCCTCCTTTCTCCATTCTCCATGGCTGTTGGAAGCCCATTCTGCCTCATTTTTCTACTCTCTTAAATATTCCTGCTGCCCTGCCCTTTCATTTTACCCAGAAATATCATCAACAGGTCTTTTCTTCGCTCCTCTACATCCTTAATACTGTCAAGTAAACCAAATAAACCAACTGTAGCATCCTCACTGTCGGAAGCTATGAAACACCAGGCTTGGGAGTCTGAAGTGATACAGGGCAGCCACACCACAGAAACAAAAAAATAATTAACAGACCGTGAAGATTTTAAGCAATTCCTAAGTAAAAACTTAAATTTTTAAACTCTTTTAAACACTTCTCTACAGCTGTTTGGTATTAATAGTTAATCTGAGTGATACATAGTACAAAGGTAAATTTGATTTAGTGGGCAGATCTCTTCTGAGTGAATCAGAAGGTTGTAGGTTTAATGAAGAGTCAGTTTTTAATTATATTTTCTATTTTATTTGTTATGTATTAATTATGTTTTCAGTGCTTGAAATGACAGTGAAAGAGAACATGAGAAAAACTTGTTCTTGGTATTTACTCTGAAGAACCAAGTCTGAAAACACACTTTGAAATAACAATTGCAAAAATTCTGCCCAATTCATTGGTGCAAATTAAAGCAATACTGACAGTTTCATTCCAGTTTGGAAATAAAGGGTGGACAAGGAGTCCTATTAGAGACCAAAATTAGCCACCTACTATTTGCAGGGAACACGAGATGGGATAGTTTTCAGAGAAAAGGGAAAGCACCAGCACAGGACAGCCTGCTGGCTTGTCTGGTTTAGAGCAGTTTCAAGCCTTTGCACGTTGCTAATCTTCCCAGCCCAACTCCAGATGTTAAGGCTGGCGGGCTGGAGGGAGGAAAGGAAGATATGGAGAAGAAAATGCACCAGATAACCAAGATTAGAAGTTATGCAGTCTCAGGCATTTATAAAAGATGGGAGCTCGCCAGCTCTTCCACAAACGGGATGGAGATTTGAAAGTGGAAAACAGCTGCTGTTGTCCTGTGCTGCCTCCCCAGGCCATGGAAGTTATGCCACTGGCCCACCACATCTAGAGACGATGAAAGACCCTCAGCAGAGAATCCAAGATGATGGAGTTAGAGGCGACAGAGGACAATCTCATCCGTGAGTATCATCCCTGACCACAAGACTACAGCTGACCTGTGATAATGTTACACCAACATCCCTCACCCGGGGCTGACGTTAACCACCACTGATATGTAAAGCCCAAGTGTGACTGTCACATGCGCTTTGTACAGCAAGAGTTCCCTGAATCCCTCCATATGACTGATTAGATTTTACATTTTCCCAAACATCTCCATAAGGAGCGTGAGCCTTTGTCTGGCTGCAGTCCCATATCCCAGCTCATTTCACAGGCAGCTCCAGCTGCTACTGTCTGCTACCCTGGGATGCTGAAATCTTGCACAACACACTGCCCTTTGATGTGGCATTGGCACAAGGAGGATGCTCCCCTCCAGCAATGCACAGTGAAACCATGCACTGAAATGCTGAGTCCAGGCAGGGTCAGGACAGATTCCACGGCTCCTGTGCTGCTGCTGCCTCCTCTTCACTTTTCCCTTCCTGTAGCAATTATTGCTCATCAGCACAGATTAACAATTGCACAAGCAAACCCAGGGAACAAATGAATTCAGGGCTGAGGGCCAGCCTTAGTCAGTGGAGCTGTGCCATTGACTTTAAACGGGATTGGGATTTAGCCCTGCAGCCTTTCCCTGCGTTTCCTCTTTTCACCCATTCATGTGCTGCACATGTGTGTAGCTCTCTGGCAGCTCCCCCGGCTTTTGGGATGAGGCACTCACAGGTACAAGCTCCAAAAGTTGCACCCATAACCTTCTGGCGTTCTTCTCCACCCACTCCCTGGCCCTGGCTTTCTGCTGAGAGTTATTCCAGCCATTTTATGGTTCCTTTTAAAAGGTAGGAGAATAAAGACAAAAATAGATCTCAATCCATTCATATGGGTTTCTGTTTGGCTGTGAATAATTCAGAGGTTCTATCACCTCACTTCTTGTTTATCTTGTAGCCTCAGGCCTCATCTACATGAAAGAGTTGCACCCATTCAACTAGATGTTAATTTAAACCAATTCATTAAACTAATACAAACCCCGGGAGCGAGCAGAGGGATGGATGCTCCTCCACCATATTAAAACCAGGCTTCTACCGGTTTGCTTTAACCTGTGAGAAACTAAACCAAAGTAAGGAGTGCCCGTGGACAGATTTGCTCTGGTTTTACTGAATACGTGGAACAGAGCGATGCAAATCACGCCAGGGAGCGCTCCCTGGGCAGAGCTCTGCTGCTCCCTCCCTGCAGAGACCAAGTCACCACTTGAAACCAACACCTTCCCCTGCGACCCGGCGTCTCCGGTGCAAGACTTTCCTCTCCTGCAGAAGAGAAAGCAATCTGTCTCTACCCAAACGCTTTAGAGAGGATTGATTCTTCGAGGCACTCAGATAAACCCCTTCAGCAGACACGCTCCAGCACTTTCAAGATACACAGCTGGAAGTGCTGCTGCTCCGCAGCTGCCAGGGAGCAGGCGGGTGGTGGGAGGGACACACATCCTGGGCTGCTCAGGTCACTGCCAAGGACGGGGAGGGGACAGTGGCAGCAGGTTTGGCAGGTTGGGTGGAAAGCCAGCACACAAGCCCTTGATGGATGTGCCGTGGCCTTCCACACCACAGGAAGCAGAAAGGAGTAGAAGCTTCTTGTCCCTCCTCCAGCAAAGTTCACCAGAGACGATTAGTCTGTGCCCTCGATCCCAGCTCTGAGCTCAGACTTTCAGCAGAGATCTGGAACCACCAAAAAACATGGCCATGAGCCTTCAACACACACTCAGGGCTGTAAATCTCTCTCTTGCCCTGGGCTGCGTTCTGGAGGCCTCATCCCTCATACCAATCCAGGGGCAAGTCTTTATGTCATGTGTCTTTTATTTTCAGTGTCCCTGCAGGTGGTAATAAAGCTGTAACAGTGTTTCCATACCACAGTAACAGGGGCTATATAAGAAGCCAGGCACAGTGAAGGTCACCTGAAAAAAACTGCCACGTCAGTGGGAGCCAAAAAAAAAAGGAAAGAAGTGCAAGGAACACCACCCTAAAGTCACACAGAAAGTCGCTATTCGATGAAAACAAACCAAAAAGGAGAGAGGGCGGAGGGACAGCTCTGCCCTCTTTTCAGGGAGTAGAAAGGACTACATCACCTGTTGTCAATATTGAATGAGGATTATGGAGAGCATGAAGCCAGACTCCTCTCACATGTGCCTAGTGGAGAGATGAGAGGTGATAGATCCAAGATGCATCAATGAAATTCCAATGGATATTAAGAAAAATTACTTCATGATGAGAGTGGTTAAATGGGGGGGCCAGAGAGATGGTGGTATCTCCATCCACAGAGATAATCAAAACTATACCAGACAAAACCCTGAGCAACTGATCTAATGTTGAAGCTAGCTGTCTTCTGGGTGGAGTGGAGCTTTGATCTGACGGTTGTAAGTCCCTATTAACCTAAATTATTCCGTTTTATTCAAGTAAAATAAGGCAGGAATTTCTTCTCTGAAGCCAGATTCCCATTTAGACTGGGGAAGTTACTAAGATGTTTGTTGGTGGTGATAATATCAGTTGGCTTTCCCCTGTGTTGGTAAACATTGGCAGTCGGGGTGTGGGTGGCTGCTGGATGGTTCTGGCACTTCAAAGCCACACCAGCAGCCCTACACCATGGTACCTACACCTCTAGCAGCAGCCGCAGCTCCTAAATTTCTGTCATTGCGAGAGCTCAAGGCAGGAGGAGAAACAGAGTCACTGTTAATATGGGCAAAACCCCTTAGGCTGTGTAGGGGCAGCGTAAATATAACAAGATTCCCATTATTTAAGAGGAAGAAGAGTAAAACAGAGAAATGGTTTTGCAAAAGGCATATGGATTTTACCAATACTTTAATATTTTTTGATTTGTTTTCATTTTTTTAATATATATATGTATATATAAAAATAGGAAAAACATTGTGTTGTTTACATGAATTTTTCATCATACTGGAAGAATCCTGGTGTCTTCCTGCAAGATCTGTTTTTATATCACTATGGTTCCTTTCACCCAAGGATCTTTTATCAATTATCATGCTGAAGTTTTCACGGATTCAAAGACATGAGAAATGAATTTCCTGGGGGAGGGCATGCCAAGGGCCGCAAAACACAAAGGCATGATGTCTAACTCTGGAAGCCTTTAAGCCACGGATAGCCGGGAGCTGGGATAGTGTACCAGAGAAATCTCAGCAGGTACTGCCGTCCTTGTCTTCTGCTGTAGCACCCAGCAGACAGGACACTGGCTACATAATGTCTTCATATCCTTAACCAGCTCCTTGCACCTCTTGTCCAAGTGGTGCTCCCTCGGTTTCACTGATCTGTTCTCCCCAGGGTTAGATTCCTGGGCTTTGTCCACGCTGCAGCACCTTCCCCTCACACAGATTGGGGGTACAGCCTCTCCTTTCTCCCCACCCCTCCCTCACACTGTGTGTGATGACCCTTCTCTACGTTCATTCAGATCCCTTTGAGATGCAAACTTCTCTTCTATTCCCTGCTTTTTTGCCTGTTACAGCCATGTGTGCAAGAGCTGGCCCAAGGGAGAGGAAGGGAAAGCACAGCTGGAAGCAGAAGGAAGAAGAGCAATGTTTTCCCTCACCATGACCCGCTGTTCAGTTTGCTTTTGCCATAACAGAACTTCTGCCCTCAGGCACAGCTCCACCCCACCTGAAGATCTCTGGTGCATCTCCAGTGCTTTCCCTCAGCCTCCTGCTCCTCCTTTTTTTGCACAGGCTCTAGCTCTTTTTGTGACCTTCACTGAGCTAAATCAACTGGCTGATGCACCAGTTTTTTGGCTTACAAAGGGGTCTGACAACAACGATTGATGGTACAAAATAAGTAGCAGGACCATGTGGTTGTCTCGGGGTCTATTCCAGCTTTAAATGATGTTGGGCATTACCTAGACCTTGTTTCAGCTGTTGAATTTGATTCACCTCTTCCACAAAACAGATGGCGCTATAAATTATAGCCAGATTAGAAGGATCAGTGAAGACCATAAGAATTGCAAGAGCAACTAAGAGATTTGGAATTCTGTTGGGTTGTGACTTAGGTAAACAGTTTTCAAGTGGCTCTGACCTTCGGCACAACAGAGTCCTCAGGGGCTGTGCAATGTGGACAGAAGAGAACTCTGCTCTGCTACACTTCTTTGATAATGCAAGGTAACTGTGAAGGATGAGGAGCAAGTGCCCAGAGATCTCACAGAGCTCCCGAAAAGTCCACGGATAATTGCTGTGAGATGCCTCACAGACATCCTCACCTTGCCCCTAGATGTTCATGGGAGATGCTCAAGTCAATCAAATTGATTGTAGATGCAAGAATTCAAATCCTACCACGCAGGTGGGTGCTGGTGAAGCCCTGTGTTTTGAAACAATATTCAGCACATCTAGCAGATGAGCAGCCCAGCACAATTAATACATCTAGAATGAGGAATCAGACAGAGGCAGAAAACCTTGTGTAACACAACTTGAGTCACTTCTGTATCACAGGTGGTGTTTGTGGCCTTCCCCAACACCTAATCTGGGAGCCATCTGAAATCAGTAGGTTTCCATTTACTGCAGCAGGTCTCACGTCAGACAAGTTATCTACAAAGCACTGAGATACAAGTATCTTTCAGTCCTTGACATTTATAGAACTTGCCACGGGGTCAAATTTGTACAGATGCTGAAGTTAATTTCTAGTATGAGGTCTAGGCATAGTTGAGGGGAGAGGGTGCTTGGAGAAGGAATGTTTGTGAAATTATTTTCAAAAGTATAAAAGTGATCCTCCTTTTTCCAGGGAAACTTCATGGTTTTTCATGCTCCATCTGGTCTGAACACCAGTTTTTATTTTCTGATAAAGCGCTGCAGAAAGTTGACCAGAGGCTTTAAGAAATTATACTGAAACAGGTACTGTAGTTATCACCGGGCTTGTCTTTTGTTTGGTTAAAGAAATTAGAACTTGGGCAGTGGTAAGCTCTGCATGGCAAAGAGAAACTTTTCTTCAGGTTTCTGCACACAAGAGACCTCTCTGTATTTCAGGTCTACTCCATAAAATATACTCACCTTGATACAAGAGATCAAATCCTTGGACACAGAAGACAAAATTTATTTAAATTGTATTTAAGATATGGTGCCGCTATTGCATACTCACAGCTGTAAAATAAAGAAAATGAGTGAGAATTTTCTTCCAGTCACATGCTGACAGAAGAAACCAGAACCTGTATCTCGTCTTGTTTGGACAGCATGGGAAAGATGAGACGGGGGGCAGCCAGAGCAGCTGCAAATAACTATGTCTGTTTCAAATTCAGAACAAATCATCTTCTTGCTGTAATTCCTGACGAATAATTTTCTTGTCCAAAAATTTTTAGGTTGATCCCACAGGACTGCTGGGATAATCATCCTGACACTGCAGATAACAGGATTGTGATCATAAATCTTAAGATTCAAGCACATTCACCATGGTTGAGTGACCACCAGCATTTCGAGAGAGTGAGAATATTTTTCCCCTGAAAAGATGACTGCACGAAGGGCACATGTGCAGAAAGTGAAGCCTCGGCATTACAGAACAATGCATCATTTTTATTTTCAATTTGCCATGCACTCCTTATCATTTCACCCACATTCTGCCCACTAATCAAGGGAAGAGGCTTGGCTGGTGCAACTGGTTCTGGATAGATCTATTTGTGGCTGTTGCCATTGAAGCAACAGCAAAACTGCCTTTTATATAGAAGAATCTGTCACAGAACATAAGTGACTTATTCTGTGAACAATTATTTTTATCTACAGAGTGAAAGAAGCTTTACTCCAGACTGGTTTTGTGTGGGGCTATTCCAGTCATGCACATGTGAGTGATGAAGGGAAACTCAGTTCTTCTCGTTATTTGTCCCCGGTTGGTACAATTCTGCCTTTTCCCCGTGGAAGAAGAGAAATCAGTTATTTAAGCAATAGTAATATTACAGAACTATGGGGCTATTTTTTTTCCTTTTGAAGCTAGTTTGTCTTCTGCAAACTAAATGAGAAAAAACACAAAGTAGCACCGAGCTGTTTATCAATATAAAACACTCAGCTCATGAGATGCCCTAATCCACAGCTAAACCCTGATAAAGGCCCAGCTGACTTGTATTTAAGCCACCACCTTACTCCACGGGTGTTTAAACGTAAATGCACCCAAATCCTTGACAATACCTGCAGTTTGAGCCAATTCCACAGTTAACCACAGCCCTGCACATCCATGTCTATTAAAAAGAACGCTCACCTTCCAATATGTGAGGAATTTGACATTAATAAAGGCGTGCTGCTCCCTGCTAGGCAATACAGGAATGGCGCAGACATGCCACATTATATCACCTGCAAACTGGCAGCATCACAGGGCAAGTGCATTAACTGAGACCTTGCTGTGCAAAGGGCAAGGGCCTGCATGTCTGGATTTACTTTCTTCCCCAAGGACTTCTCCAGCAAGCAACATCTTCTTCTTAAATGGCTGCCCCATATCACATATAATCCTCTTTTACCAGAAACGCCTGGTAGGTCTTTTAATTTCTTGTAATTTGCAGACTGCTCTCCCCTCCGGTGCTCTGCACTCCCACATCATTGTTCTCCGCAGGCCACACAAGACACCCTCTTTAAAAGAACACAAACAGAACTAAAAACCAGGAGAGGTAGAAGCAAAGGACTCCCCAAAAAAAGGCTATAAGCTCTGCTGCAGTCTCAGCCAACGGGGTCCAACGTGTCCCCTGGACTGCAGGCAGGCTGGTAAAGCAAACAGGCCTCTACAAACAAAGCACTGCTGCTGCACAGGATGCCCAAGCTTTTCTGGGAAAAGTTGATTGAGCCGAAGAGTTAACAGCTTTTATTTAATTTATTTATTAGTTTTATTTATATTTATTTTATTTATTTATATTAGTTTTATTTAATTGCAACAACAGTGATTCAGAGAACAGCGAAAGCCTCTTACCTTCCCTCTTTGCAATTGCAAAGCTCACGCAACAGGACCCTCGTACCCTTGGCTGGATGGTTTATGTTATTCCATGTGCGTGGGGGTGAGTGCTCAGGGATTTGAGAAGGGAGGGGGAAAAGGGGAAAAGTCCAAACAAAACATTTAAATGTAATTCCTTCGATGGCACAGCTGTGAGAGAGCAACTGAGATGATTTTGCTGCGATATTTCAGAAGCTGCAAAGTTTTCCTGTCCTTCATTAAATAGAAAGAATGTTTCCGTGGGCAGCCTCTCTTCGAGTCATCTCTCCTGCCTGGAGAGCAGACCTCTGTTCTAAATTCCCACACACCACCGACCAATGCTTTGTCTTCTAAATTCCCATGCAACACCAACTGGTGTTCCATTTTGCCTCCTTGTGACTCCCTCTGTTTTCCACCTTCTCTCCCAAACATGGCACACAGGAGGCATTTCAGTGCAAATGAAACAGTACAAATGAGCCCTATTTGCTTTGCAAGAAAACTGCACAGTAGCCCCCAAATGAGAATGGTAAGTCGGCAACTGGCCTCATGGTTCATTCCCAATTCCCTTCCGTGCTTGGACACTCCTTTACATGGTGCTGTTGTGTGCACCACTGAATCCTGGTCTCCACAGCACCAGGAGCACAGAGCAGACACCACAGCTGAGGGTGATCCAGCAGCACCAGGAGTTGTGGCAGTGCAGTCGGATAATGCAGCCGTGCTGCTCCTGATCCACGCAGCTCCTCCAAGTGCAGGTCACTGCCCACTTCAGCGTGTCTGCAGCACAGAGCAGGCGTGTCCCCACCTGCTCCATCAAACAGGATAAAACACTTGCCCTGTCAGACAGGAGTGATGGTGCTAAGAGACTTTACAGGAGATGTTTCCAGAACAACACCCACTGCAAGGCTGTGCTCTGCCTGTGCCCCAGAGTTCCCTTCCGTCAACCTGCAGCCCCCAGAGCTCACAAACCATCCAACCCTTCTCCCTCTAATCCTAGTTACATCAGGAGCTAAGGTGACAAAGTGCTGCTGGTGTCACTGGACTGCAGATGAACGACCACAGGCAAGGCAAAGAGTGTGACATTGTTTTATTCCAGCGGCAACGGCGGGGGGAGGCAGGGGAGGGTTTGCAGTTCCCCCCTTTACCCTCCGCACCCAATAACACACATGAAGGTTTTTCAGTCCCTCTTCCAGAATAAATAGAACAGTTGAGCCTTTCCCTGGAGGGCTAAACCATTCAAAAAAGGCAAAGAAAGGACAAGAGGGTGCAGAAGTATCTCCTCAACTGCGAACCCCTGACAAGCAGTGGCATGACAGGCCTGACGTGATTACAGAGCACAGTTTAGACACCCTCCCTCCCAAACCATTCATCCTCATCCTCCCAGCCCAGCACCTGGCTCCCTGGCTAAGCTCCCCCACCACCTCTGTTATTTGCATCATTACTGTCACGTCTGTGAAGACAAGAAACTTGTGTCACACTCTGAGCTGCATCTTAGAGCATCCAGAAAGGGGGAGGGACAGGGTTACCTAGGAGCTCCAGGATTTTCTCCGATAGACTTGGTTCATTTTCTCTGAAGCTTCTGTGTTTTCTTTTTTTTTTTTTCCCCTTTCGCCCCACTTCTCTCAATGGTCTGGTGCCCTCAGAGAGTCCAGGAGCAGACACCAGCTGGCCCTAGCAAAGGCCACATCCCCCACTGCCTGTGTTGTTCTCCCCAGCTCGCCTATATGGATCCCTTAATTGCATGCATGTCTTTCAGGCTATTCTCCATGCATGAGCTGTCAGCAAAACCTTGCTGGAAACACTGGAATTTCACATTTTTCATGGAGATTTTCCATATCAAATGGGCAGTTTCACATTTTCCATGAAATTCCTAATGACTACAAAAAAACCCCCCAAAAACATACAGCCCCAGTGTTTGGAAGGGACTTGCTCAGCTTGCCTTCGGGCACCATTTGCCTGTTAAATGCATATGTGTGTGAATTTACTTAGCATATCATTTCAGGGATGGGATTGGAATACTTTTTTTTCTTGTTGTTGCTGTTGGGGATGACAGGAGAGAAGCATGCATTCATCCACTCATTCATAAACTCAACTTGTGGCACGGCACGCCGGGGAAGGGATCTCTCGCATCATTTTTAAAACAGAGAGAGTGCAAAGCCCTGTCAACTGACAATATCCATCCAAGCTGTCATTGCCAATCACTTGAATGGACTGCAGCAGAGAGTATTTTCCACAATGAGATACCAATGGGGGTGACCATTAGGTCAGGAATCTTATTTTCTCAGCTCACCAACCCCTGCAAATAAATTCTCACCAAAAGGAGAGAAAAGCCTCATTGATTTGACAAGCGATCAGACACTGCAGTTGTCATTTTCCCAGCAGTTGCTAGCATATTTTTTTGCCTGGTGTGCAAGATATGAATTTTCTGACTTAACCTATCAAGCTCTTAAAGGGATCATCCCTTTTTCATATGCATCCTCACGAAAAGCAGAATACTGTTCTCAGCTTTAATATGCTATTAATTAATTTATAACAAAGTTCACATGAGGGCTCTACTTTGTTGTTAATTGTTGACCTTCAAGAATGGGTTCTCCCCCCCCCATCAATACCCATTTTAATTCGTAAAACACTTTTGGTGGGGTTTTTCCTCCTATAAACGCATCACAGCCAAACCAAGAGAGGCTATAAAAGCAAGAAAAACCATGTTCGTCAATGAGAGAAGTCACAATTTTCAGATATGTGTTCTTAGACATAGCAGTTTTCAAAACTTTTATAAAATACTTCACTAATGTAAAAAAAAAACCCCAAAATAACTCAATGCTGAACTCCAGCCAAGGGCCTAAATTCTACCCGTGGCTCAGGTCAAACAAATTGGTGCTGGCAGACAAAGTATATCTTACTCCATGCTACCCATATCCACTTGACCTCTTAGAATTAGAGCTTGAAAAATCATGTTAGATTTGCTGAGGAGTTTTTTTTTAGGGAATATTTTAGCATCATCCAGAAGTCATTTATTTACTGGGGTAAAAACACAGACTTGGTGACATTTTTACAGGAAGGTTCTCTGGGAATATCTTCTGAGCCTGGTCCCCAACTAAGAGCAAGTAAGAGCCAGCAGGGAGGTAAGTCCCAGGTTTAGCTGCCTTCTCCACAACAGGCACAGCAAGGATCCGAATCCAAGTTCCTCAGAGTGACAACTTCGCTTTTTTTCGTTAAAACCAGAGCTTTGGTGTACAGAAATTTTTTTACGCCATGAGAAGCTTATCCCTGCCCAGTTCTAGACACTTTCTGAAGAGCTCACCACCTGTTTGAATACAACTGCTTCAAGCAGCCCGGACTGTGATTTGCAAAACCTGCAGTTCCATCCACTCAGCCTTTTAGTTCCCAACAATAAAATAAAACTGCACTGTGTCTCAGTCTATGAAATTATCATTATTATGAAAAATAATGGGATCCACTCATACCAGAAGCACTTCTGTCAACATTTCAGAAAATTTTTTAGAACATTATATGTCTACACAAATATTTTAATCCCAGTAACTGATATATCTGTATTTACTACTGGGAGGAGAACATGACCAAGTTAGATTTTTTTTTTTTTAAACTATTCTATAGAATGGTCAGAATTCCATTAAAAATAGGTTAAAAACCAGGCGAAGCCTCACCTCTGTGCTTTACACTACGTGCCATACTTGGTCTAGCACCAAGACTGTTCCTGGCAGTTTAGTTTCTCCAATAAGAATAAAGCGAAGTTTTGTGATCAAATGTCAGAAAAATAGTAAATGATTATTTTGTAAATTTACATGTTTCTAGACTTAGTATCAAATGCTTCTAAGCGTCGCTAGACCATTCTTTGTTAGTCAATGCTACACATTTCTTATCTTTTACAGAAATTCTAGCTGCGTATCAAGGCATTGAGTCCCCTTCCAGATAAGCCTGGCTGGCTTAACTTTTCTTCTTTTTTTTTTTTCATTCAAGGTAAGTACTCTAGTGCAGGGAATGACCAAAATGTCATTTTATTCTTTATATATCTATTAATTTGCCACATCCTTGCGTACAACATTCTATGAGGAGTCTCTAGATGAGACTGGCTCTCTCTATATTCCTTTTTCTGACTTGCTTTCCCCTGTGCACCACACGTGGTAACCTCACCAGCATAGTCCTTTCAGGTGCTGCTAATTCCCTGCTTTGATTTCCCTTCCAACACTCCAGCTACAATGTGTAATTTTAATTCAGACAGCAATGCTACTAGGGCAGTGAGGGTTTAGTAGGTGTAAGAGACAAACGCATTCTAACACGTATCAATATGGATTCAACGGTCAGGAATATTCTGAAACTAGTTAGCTGTGGATAAAATCCTGAAATTAATTCTCCCTCAGAAATCTCAAATTCTCACGGGAAAAAAAAAAGTTTTCTCTCAAACAATTTAAAAACACACTTTCAGATACTTCCACTGTAGAGCACTAAAGATTTTAAATACAGGCAGGACTATACTATCCTGTCAGGAGGACTTTTTTCTTCCCCTAAAGTCCATTTTTCCTGTCTCTGCTGTTAAGTTACTATTATCTTCCTTTCCTTGTAATAATGGGCTTAAGATCAAGTGAAACTGGAAATGGAAAGAACAGTGAAAGATGACAGACTTGAAGGGGCTTTATTGGGACTATGGGTTGCTCCTGAGGTCAGAATCAGTAAGTATAATTAGATTCCTGGCATTTACAACAAATGTAAAGCAACTCAGAGCTCCCTTTTGTGTGTCTGTAATTAAACATGCACTTTTACTGCCCTCTGCAGTGCTCCAAAGTATCTTTGATTCCAGCACATGAAAGTGCAATGAAAGAGCAGGCACAAATCTTCATCTCTATATCGCACTCATATTTCTGAAAACAAAGTATTTCTCAGCAGAAATGGAAAAGCCCCTTTCTAAAGGAACACAAAAGAGAACGTTGTTTTTGTTAATAATTAGAGCCATTCCTGTACCTCCCAGGAACTTTCTCAATAGAAACTTGGATAGGCAGAAAGGCCCCAACACAGACAGCTGGGCCCCACTTTAGCCCACAAATATAAGCTCCAACTTTTCCACTCAAAATGAAATTATTTCTCAAGTCTATGAACCAACACCTTTTGGATAAATTAGTTTTTTCTTGTGTTTAAACACAATCCAAGAGGTAAGAGACAAGCTCAAAGAATGAATAAGACTGGTAATCCAAAAATACAGAGGGGGCCAGAAGTGGCAGATGTTACATCTTGGTTCCTTGTATGTTTTGTATTACCCAGATGCCACAAAAGTAAATGCAACACAACTAGGATAAGTTCTGCTCAACAATACCACTTTCCCTCCTAAATAAAGTATATATACCACATCTTAACTACACAGTTTTCCTTGAAAATAAAATGGATTTTTGACACTTCCAAAAGTAACTTCAATCTCTTAACTATCTATATAATACTTTGGCAAAATTTTCCCTAATTGTCAGCAAGCACTCAAACTTAATATTGAACAGCTAGTAAATAATAATCTTCCCACATCTTGAGAAACAATATAGAAGAAAACAACACAGAAGAGTAAGAATGTCCAGTAAGGTCAAAGTTCTTTCAAAAGGGCTCTTGTACCAGCCCACTTTTGATAAACAAGTGCCTGATCCCCAAGTTTTCCTCAGAGATCCATACTCAGGCATCTGCAGTTGCTCTACATATGCTTTGCTTCCACACCAGGACTTTTATTTACAGTAGAAACAAAACAAAGCAGATAATCCTGAAAATAACTCTAGTAAATATGTGCACAAAAAAAAGGTTGTTTGAATGGTATTTTGGACTTAAAAGCAGATTCATGGAACAAAGGTGGTTTTAGCTTGTCTTCCTTAGAGGCTTAAGCAGGTGTACTGGCAAATCTTTCCCAAAATCTGTCCTGCCCCCTCTAATTTTTGAATTGTCTGTCCAGATACTGAACAGAAAGGTACATATGTTCCTTGAAGCTTTATGTGACAACAGCTAAGCCATGAAGGAAGACCCAATTAATGTCCAAGTGAAGGAAAAGTTGGGACAGCTCAGCTCTTCAGTGTTCTGCTTGCCACCCTATCCACACATGTACCAACAGCCCGTCCAAAAACAGATGGAGCTTTAAATTATCCATAGCCATGAGTGCTGTCAGTTAGGCAGGCTTGGCATGAGGATGCTACGAGAGGACAAGGCTTGGTGTAAAGGGAGTAAGAGAAACATAAACCAGAAGGCACAGGTCTATAAAAAGCAGGGTTGACAGGTTCTGCTACCCACGGAACAACCTGTTCAGTTTTTATTTTTAAAGGAATTTAACCTAATAAGGCTAAAAAGTTTGACAGCAGCACTTGCCCATTCTCCATCTGAAGCAAACTCCATTGCATACATCTATGCACAACCGAACATATGGATGTTGTTTTCTCACGAGATCTATCACTAAGTGCATGGGGTAAGCCCACATTTAACCACTAGAGGGCTTTATTCTATCGCAAAAAACAACAGCTTTCCAATTCGGTGTTCAGTACCTGTGGAAAAACATCCAAACTCGGATAACAAGAGTGTTCTCTTCAAATGCCAACCATAAAATCTAAGTTCTCTAAGTAGTTGAGGCAAAGGGGAATAACTTGTAGGATTAAATACACTACTATGGATGGCCAGCTCCTTCAGGAAAAATCAGCAAATCTGAGCCTGTTTCCTAAGCAGCTACTGAACATGGACCAGTTACATTTCCAGGCTGGGAGAAGTGTGTATGCCGAATAGCACAGACCTGAAGAGGTGAGCAATTTCCCCACACCAACAGCAGAATCCTTTAGTCAGAGAGACTCCTACATTTCTTCCTCCAATACAGACTCCAAAGAACACACATCACACAAAATCCTAAGGACTGTCACGGAGAACTCAAATTACTCAAAAAGAGCAGGGTTTTTTTGTTTGTTTTAATAGCATTTGTTCATGTATTACACCTTCTCACAAAGAACCATATTAGCAGTCTCAGATAATCATTTCTAGATGATTTCTGGAATCATTATTTTTGCTGAAGCTATGGATAATTTTAGTAATAAAAATTGATTTTCAGAGACATGGAATCTTTCAGATTAGTTATAGATGTTTGTACAATAAAGCTCTGAAATGTGTGTCTCCTCTAGTTATCTCAGTGGATAATTATGGGTTCAATAGAGAATAATAGAATGGTTTGTATTGGAAGGGATATTTAAAGATCATTGTGTTCCAACTCTCCCTGCCATATACAGGGACACCTTCCACTATCCCAGGTTGCTCAAAGGCCCATCCAACCTGGCCTTGAACACTTCCAGGGATAGGGCAGCCACAGCTGGGCAACCTGTGCCAGGGCTTCACCATCCTCATACTAAAAAATTAACTTCCAATACCTAGTCTAAACCCCTCCTCTTTCAGTTTAAAACCATTCCTCTTTGTCAAAGGTCCCTCTCCAGCTCTCTTGTAAGCCCCTTTAGGGACTGAAAGCTGCTGTAAGGTCTCCCTGGAGCCTTCTCTTCTCCAGGCTGAACACTCCCAGCTCTCCCAGGCTATCTCCATTGGAGAGATACTCCGGCCCTGTGAGTATCTTCATGCTCTAAAATGGTCCATGTCCTCCTTGCGCTGGGGGTCCCAGAGCAGGATGCAGCACTCCAGGTGGGGTCTCACAAGAGCAGAGGGGCAGAGTCCATTCCCTTGCCCTGCTGGCCACACTGATTTTGGTGCAGCCCGGGACACAGTTGGCTGTTCATTCCCCAGCCTGGATTTGTGCTTGAGAGATTGCCCTGACCCACATGCTTTCTTATTTCAAAACCAGGTCTAAGTAGCCTTTACCTTATGAAGGCTCTAAACAATCTCCTGATTATTCCACTGACCCAACGTGTTTGGGTAGCTATAATGGGGCAGAAAAACTTATTTTAAAAAAAAAAAAAAACAATTTTACTGGCTGTTCTGATGCTCAAGTATAGACTGATATACCACCAGCCCCTGCCTTGCCTCCCTTTAAAAATATTAAATGTTTTTTTCTCTTCTAGCATAGATACTGTGTCATTCTGGTTCTCTACCAGAATGGACGAGTTATAATTTATTCCAGGGTTATATTTAAGGTTTCCCCATCAAATCAAGCTACCAGATTTTAAGAGTGCCTAACTGAGATAGCAGAATTGCACCAAGCGACAGCCAGCACTCTCCACCCCCCAAGGTCCACAAGGCCTCACTCCTCCACACGAGCAGAGCTGATAGCAGAGAAATTGCTCCCAGATCCACCAGAAAGGAAAAGGGGGGGAAGAGGCTTTTCCCCCTTCTTATTTATATTGTGGTTTATGTAAAAAAATTGTATGGAATACTGGGAACATGACCACTTCCTCGGTTACAACCCGGTCACCAAGGAAGGCCTAGAATCAAAACCACTACACTAATAGATTAGACAGCTGTAAGCAGTATTTACAGCTAAGATACTCACTTGAGTTGAAGAGTTTAAGTGTCTCCACTGAGCCTGAGTGTTGTAATATCAACACCCAGAAGTTTTGTTTTAGAGATAAACCCACATGAGGTGACTGTAAAACAGGCCCTGTTAGTAAACAAGGCTGAAGTGTTCACCCAGCTCTTCCAGTTTTTCCTAGAGAACAGAATTTGGTAACCAGCTAATCGGCATCTACTAAACTAAAGCTGCTTCTAAGGAGTCTGAAAAAGGTCAACAAGAGGCTTACCCATTTTAACTCAGACTCAAATTCACTCTGGTACCCCGCACAGAAAATAAACAGTTTTTAAGGTCCTGCTCAAAGTCAGAGGATGGTGCTGACACACAGCTTTCAGTCTTCTCCTGCATTTTGTTATCCACAGAATGTTGCCAGTAGGAAATGAAGCTGAAGAGTCGTAAGTAAAAGTAAACACAATTCCATTTATTCTCCAGCAACATCCCACGCAAAAGCAATAGAAACATTAACTGCTCTCAGCAGAAAATCTGTACAGTTGTTATCATTTACAACAGTTTTACAATTAAAACCAGTGAATCAGAAAAAACAAGAACTTTCCCCAGACATTGTTTTCTTGACTGTATTAATAAATGACTGATGACTATATACAAATTTCAAATTCAGGCTACTGCTTCCAAAAAAAGGCATTATTGCATAGGCTTTAGCATATTGACCTCCAATTTCTTGAGAGTATTTAATTTCCAATTGTTTCTGAAATGTTTTTTTGCAAATAGAAGTTTTTTTTTAATGTAGTAGTTAATCTTAAAGTAACTGCAGTAGATGAGTTAACTAGTTACTAATCACCTACATGGTTCAGCTGTTACTTCAAGTCAGATCTTTGCAGAAGAGCCAGATGTAATAGCTGAGGAACATACAAAAATATCTCCCTACTTTGCTCTATCTGCAGGTGGGCAACTGAAATCACGGACACAGCAGGGGAGGTGGTGGTGGGGAAAGCGGTGAGACCTTGCTGTACTATTTATAATTACTTGAGGATAGCACTGCCTTTGGCTAGTTTTTCTATTGAAGAGTTTTATAAAAAAGAAAATCTGATATACATAAATTAAAAGTTAAAAAGAAGTCACACAACTTAATCGCAATTTTACATAAGTCTGGTCTGGAGAACATGTAGACCAACCACAACTTTAAAAACAGTCTTCAACTTTGCTTAAGCTTTCTTACTATTAACAGGTTATGAATCAAGCTAACCTCTCAAATTTAAAGGAAACATTCTCTAAAACAGTTTGCATAAGACTATTTAACTCACAGTATCAAATTCTTTCAGTGGTTCACTCAAACACACTTCCAAGTCAAATTCACCTTCTGCTTGATAGTCAGCATGTCTAACTTTGGTGGGAGTGCCAGAACAGGTATCCTGAAAGACAAAGGCAGTTAATAATTAGCAGTTAAGTACAGGTTTAGTTATGCAATAACCCAATGAACTTCTGTAATCCATTTAGACCACCCTATAACAGAGGCTTATAAACACTTTAAAAGGCCACACAAAAACCCAAGGCTGGTCCTAAGATTACAGAGATTTAAATGCAGGCTTCTGCCCATTCAACCACATTTGAAGATTTCTTGCAAGTGTTTTAAGGACCTATACATGCAAACATGAAAAAACATTATACAGATTTAATATTCATCAGGAAGAAAAAATCCAGTAAGAAAAGCATTCTTAGATCTTTACTGAAGGTTACTGCTCAGCTGTACCAAGCGCTTCGTGGATAAAAAAGGAGCCTAATTCTGTGTGCTAAGAAAATCACACACCCTATTTTAACATTACGTACTGCAATCTAAAGCATTATTTCCACTCTGTGTTACAATTCACAACTGATTTGCTTTCCACAGATACAATTTTCTTTCGTAGGCTATGAAAAATCAGATATTTGGAATTTGAGGTGATCTAAAATTCTAACTCTCTAAACCCAAAACTACAGAGAGATATCGGCCATAGCTGGAAAATATCCAAACTTAAAGATTGCTCAACCTAATAAACAGTCCCTAAAACACAGCACATGTTGGAATTTGTCAGGTATTCAGGCTACTTGGGATAAAGTTCTATGTAATGAAACAATTATAAACAAAATTTTAACAAATATTTATGCAAATGACATATGCTTACATCATTATCTTGACAACTGGTTTGAGATTCAGAATTGCTTCCAACAGATTCTGTCTCCATCTCACCAAGGTCAACAGGACAGCTGTAAAATCATTTAAAAGAATACAACACAAAACAAATTTATTTTTTAGTGTTCAGTTTTGCAAAGAAGGTTTAATATCCACTGTACACAGACCCAGATCCCAGCATCCAAAGATAAGACTAGTATTTCCACACCAAAGCTTTGCTTTTAGATCCCATTGTTCCGCATTGGTTTTAAAATCAGCACTGCTGGGGGAAACAGCACTTCATTAACACAAAACTGCTTCCTGAGGAATTAAGTTAAATCTGTGCCCCCTTCATTCCTTTAGCACCACAGTTTTTATTTTGGATGTTCCCAGATCAGCTGTATTGCTTCCTACAGAGGAACATAAGTGGTTGCCTTACTCTGCACCTTTTAGAGCTTCTACAGCTTGGACTGTGAGCACTTGTGGCCATGCTTTGAGTTTAATGGCACCTGAGATGATTTCACAAGTTCTTCTCTCCTCCTCTCTGCTCAAGAAACAACATTTTATGCCACTGTTCTTGAACTAGCAAGTGGAAAGGGTGTGAGGCACGTCCTTGTACACTGTGCTGGTTCAAGCTCAATATTCAGGGGATCTGCCCTTGGTGGGAACTCTCCAGCACTGCTCCTACCACAAATCAATCCGCGAACTGCTCTGAAAGAACCAGCTCGCCTCGATGGTGTGATGTTTTCTTTTGTGGAGCACTGCAGAATGAACTGTTTATTTTTTAAGACATGAGGCTCGACATATTAGTTTCTATAAAAGCACCTTGAACGCTCTGTACGTACATTTCTTGCAGATCACATCCTCCTTCAGTCGGTGGATCCCAGGAATGCAGTGCAACTTTCCACAGTTTAATCTGCTGGTCCCATGACCTGCGGCTGTACTTCTTGAATTTATTGGGAGTTCTGGGATGAACCCCTGGTACACGATGGCATCTATTCGGATATTAGAAGTGAAAAGTTAGTGGTTTTCACACTGACATAACATAGTTTTAAATGCTGAGTCTTACAGCCTGTATTATTTGAGAAGAGACTACCGGGCAACTCCAGCACTCAAGAAGAGGTTTGCCCACTCCATGTGAACTTTGTAGTTTCTCTGATTTCAAGTCAAATTAAAAAAAAAAAAAGTTATCAATCACAGGTGTGAAAACCTCATTCCAGACTCAAGAGCAGCCATAGCCCATTTTGTCTTGTAGTTAACTCAGGAGAAAAATCGACTGCAAAAAGCAGTTTCATTTTCTCTCGTTGACAAGCACAACCAAAAGAGCTTTCGTTTCCACTTCTGCAGCACGAGGTATTTCTCATAGACTGCATAGTTAAAAGAAAACCATACCTCATCTGATTGTTAGTGTGACTTAACAGTTAAAAAATGTCTTAAAACCTTAATTTTTAGATGCTTTCTGTTTGAATGTATGTTGGATACCAAGTTTAGTATATTAACCTGCTTACAGAGAACAGCTATGACTCACAGTTTGGTTTTCCAGGTCAGGCAGCTTACCTAGGAACTTCTTTGACGTATCTATCATATGCAATTGTGTTTTTCCCGTAATTTATCTGTTTCTGTCTTCGCATCAAAACCACTTCATCTGTCTCGAGTTCTACTGTCACAGTGGACTCCTTTGAATCGGAACTGAAGGAAACAACATTGTAGATTTGGGACTGCTAGAGAGCAAGCCACACCTCAGACAAACCCACTTGTAAAAGGCTACAAACAAACACGTTAAAAACTTCTCAAACAAATGCTCTGGGTGTTACTAAATTTCAGTGTAGGAGGAGACTTAAAAATGAACGATTTTAAACCAAGCGTTTCAAGAAACAACAGGGTGCATGGGAAAATTCAGACTTGTTTTCAAAATTTCCCCAGCTAAGCTGGAAATTTAACCTACCTTCCTGAGGAGGACTTCCTTTCTCTTGAAAATTCATTTATCAGGAGTTTTCTTCTGTATCTGTAAGAGTCCAAATCAGGATTAAGAATACACATAACACAGAGATAATATTAAGGCTCAGCCTCCCAGTTGATTTTACTTTTTGGCAAAGCAGCTGCAGCACCCAGACACTGTAAACACCTTTCCACTATGCAATGGACGTTTCAGTTTTCCCTAATTAAAAATATTTCCTCTATTCTTATAGCAATGATACGAAAAAACCAGCCATTAGTGAGACGGTACTTAGAAGTATTTCAGCCTAGGAGATTCAGGAAAAGCTTCATCCAAAAGGGAGATATTTAGTGATACACATCCACTCTCCAGTGAGTATCCCATGACATTCCTGCAGGACTTAAGCCAAAGCTGACCTAAAAGCGGCAGACAATAGGCTAAGGTGGGCCTGATTTTACTACAGTGGTAAAGTTAAAAATACAAGTCAGTACAGATCCTACAAGACAACTACCATCTCCCCTCCTTTACCCACTTCATCCTAAACACCCAGGGGTACCTTGCAATTTCTTTGTTGACGCTGGTCCTCATTTCGTCTTCTTCCACAGCAGTTCCCCAGTCTGAACACCGGGAGAGGGGTCCAGGGCCTTCTGGTGTTGTAAAACTAGAATGAAAAGGAAAAAAAAATAGAACCCCTATGTTAAAATTCTGTTTTATTGTATTTCCCACCCCCAGCATCTCCTCCAACCACAGGCCGATCCCTATTTAATGTGTTTATTTACAGTACTCACAGTGGCTGTGAAAATCTTGTGCTGTTCTATTAAAATGTCATCACTGTCAAATTGAGCATCAGCTCAGAGTTCCACCTTGAGGTTGCGTGGTTTGTGTTGGGTATTTTTTCTTAAAAACTTTATGTAGGTATCTAGAGAAACACAGCACTGTAGCATGTAACCCAGCCCACCTTTTCAATAACTTTCTTCAGCTGGTGTCCTTCAGAAAACAGTACATGAAACAGCAGCTTTTCTCCCTCACTTATTTTCACTCCACTAAATGACTTAACAGTTATTTATTTTTTCATGATTGCAAGCCCATTAGCTATGTAAGAGACAACCTGGAACACAGAATTAAGCTGTAAAGCTAACGAATTAAAATTACACCACAGCACCAGGAGTTTCTCCATGTGAAAATATGCCTCACAGGGAAGGCAAAGGCACAAAACCCGTCATATTTTAACCAGTAAATTGAGATTTGCTGTGACTTTGCAAACTGGTTTAACAACTTTATTGCAGCCCATTAGCATCACAAGCAGGTTCAGAGCCTTGCAGGGGAATAAGCTCAGATCCCTTCCCAGCCATCTATAGCTGCCTACATTTAGACTATTCAGTGTTTTCCAGTTTCTGTCCTCCTGATGACCAATTTTTCTTAAGTACAAACTAGAAACTGCATTCTACAGAGCAGAGCTTTTTCAGAGGATCTCAAAACGCTCTAGGGACTTAGCAGGATTCTGGGCAAACAGAAGCCAGGGAATTAGATCCATCTGCACTAAAATCAGCTCCGACTCCCTCCCTGCTCCCAAACTGCCTTGCACGACTTCAACTTTTAGTTAAATTCAAACTGAAAATTCTTTTTAAATGAAACCCAGTTAGCAACTCGGCAAAACTAAAAAATTTAGAGCAAACACTACAGGTCCCTTTGCAAATATCTGTTCAATCTGTATGGATTCTTAGCATTTTCTGATACTGATTTCTAGTTTTGCAGCGAGCACAGGCCACATTCAATTATTGCTCTCCAGTGCTAGAGAACCAAGAGCACAAACCCAGCACTCCACAGTCAGTCCCAACCCCTGAGCTTCTTCCTCAACACCGATGTACCTTTTTAAACTTGTTTGATTCTGCACCTGAGCTGTGATTACAGAGGATGAGGGACAACTGGCGGGGCTCTACAGCTTTTTCTCTTCATTAATTTGCTCTGGTGCCAGACATTGTGAGCTCAGCCATCTTACTCAAGACTCTCATCCTCATTTCACACCTGGTGAGAGGTTCTGTTGCTGTGCTAGGACTGCAAATGGTGCTCAAACACTGCCAGAGGAGCAAAAAAACAAGGCTATAACCAGCCCCACCTGGGTCTGATGTATGACCCAGCCTCTATCCTGCTCTTCTTTGCTTTTTAGCAAAGAATTTTGACAACGTTGAATTGGCATTAACAAAAAAATTAGTTTTAGCATAGGAAGAGAACAATTTCAGTCAGAGCTGAATCCAAACTGAAATGAAAAAGTATGCCTGCTCCATTAAATACTGCAAGACACACAGAAACATTGCTTATTTAGGTTGAAGCTGATAAAACTATCTGTAGTTTCATTCTTGTAGTCCTATTCAAACATGCTTTCTGAAATTAAGTTACTTTGGATATTGTAAGTTGAGCCGTTGACCAACATCTTCTCTGCTCACTATCAGGAAAGGAAAACGGGCAGTTATAGGGCACAACCCACATCAATTTAGATTCGAAACCTAAATTCAATCTACTGGGGCTGTGGTCACAACTCCCATCCACTGATCAAAGTCACTAAAGGGACCTGTGGTGTGAGTAGCTCAGACTGTAGATGTGATATAAAATAAGATACTTCCACTAAAATGAATTCCAGCTGTGCTGGGCAATGGTAAGGAAGGTAGAAGAGCAGCAGTGGGAGACCTCAGAAAGTGGATGCCCCCACAACCCGTGCTGACACAACTTCTCAAGGCGGTCTGTACTGCCTCCAAAAACATGAAGGCAGATGACTCCTAAAAACTGCATTTTTGTCATCTCTTTTAATTTTACCACAACGGTTTGTGCAACCTACATCTACAAACACAACTGTCCCGTGCAACTATCGCTTTGCGATAAATAGCAATAAGCAACCAGGAAGCAGCAGAAAATTATCAAGACTGTAATTCAAGAGATAAGAACTAGATATTCACTCTTCAGAAGTGACTCCAAGGTTAGGAGCACTGCCCTAGATCCTTTTCCCTCCTTGAAGGCCAACTATTTATGGCTGATAAGCGACTGATAAACAGGCAGGGCTTCGAAAACTCAGTAGAACAGCCAGTCCACAGCTGCTGGCGAACAAAAGAGCCGGGAGCCGCTCCCGTGGCCAGCACCGCTCACCTGTCCTGCCGGCTCTCCGCAGGACGGGGCTTGTTTTCCTCAAAAACCGAGGATTCGGGCTCGTTCTGCCGCCGCCGCCTCCCATCGGCGCCGCGCTTCCGCGCCTGGGCCCAGCGCGGGGGGTGCTGCGGGCTGGGGAAAAAGAACACAGAGAAACACAAGGTGAGCGCGAACCAGGCGGGCTTTAGCGCGTTAAAGCCTCCTCCAGACATCGCAGGTATTTGTTTGCTCATTTCGCTCCCACAAGCCCAGCGAGGCGGCTCCACTCGCCCCCTCCGAGGGGGCTCCTCCCCGCCCCACCACCACCACCACCACCACACACCTCAGGGAACGCGGGGAACGAGGGCTGGGCCGCCACCCCTCACGCCGCCTCATCCCAGCGGCACTACCTGCTCTTCGTGCTGCCGTGAGGGCTCCGCTGGCGGAAGGACATGGCGAGGGCTGGGTGTCCTCGGCAGGGAGAGCCGGGCGCTGAGCGGGGGAGCGGAGCGGGCCCTGAGGGAGAGCCGGGAGGGGAGGGAGGAGCGGAGCGGACGCTGCGGGCAGACAAGGACCGAGAGAACGCCGCCGCCGCCTTCCCGCTCGGCCCCTTCACATCTCCCGCCGGCGCTGAGCGGCACCGGCCGCCCCGCCCCCCCCGCACGACGCCTCCAAGAGGACAGGTGCGGGAGGGGGGAGAAGGGGAAAGGCCAACTCCCCGCCCCGCGCCTCTCCACTCCGATACACACCCCACACCCCCCCCCGCCGGCAGCGTGGTGGTTCAGCCCGCTCCGCCCGGCCCCGCCCCCGGGGCGTGTTGGCGGGAGAACCGGTTTTTGGCGCGCGCTGACGGCAGCGCGCGTCACGCGTGAAACAACAGCCGGAAAAAACCTCAATAAACCCACGCAAAAACCCAGCCCAAAAAAAAAAGGAAAAAAACCCACGGGTTCCCGCAATTTAAATATGAAGGATGGCCGGTCACCGGCACGGCTCTTAAGTACCTCTTCAGGGTATTTCAAGGTACAAATCCTACGGCAGACGGTTACATTTATGCTGTTTAAAAAGACATGGCGTTAAATAGTATTTCATATTAATAATGAAGGAAGTTGGGTAATGCCACGAGGTTGCTATGCCCTGCTAAGCAGAGCGTTCAGGTGTTCTTAACAGCACTTGAATGCACAGTGAGATCCTGTTCATCCTGAGATCACATTTTGCAAGAGTAATTGATAAACAACCCAGAGAACTCCTGCAACAGAACACACAGAGCTTTAAACAAAAATACCTTTGCAGCCTCTGTGGCCTGAACTCTGGTGGGACACTTCAGAAAGATGCAGCACACTGAGTTTTCTTCTGGTCTTACAATCACAGGATCATTAAAGGCTGGAAGAGATCTTTAAGATCTATCAGTCCATCCATTAACCCAGCACTGCCAAAGCCACCACCAAACCGTGGCCCCAGGTGCCACATCTGGTAAAACAGATGTCAGAATTAGCAAACAAAAATTGTCTGGGTTTCTTTTTTTTTTTTTTAATATCAGTTTAAAACACAAAAGCAACTATTGAAGTGCAGCAATGCTTTTGGAGAGACCTTCTGAGCACAGCGACAGCGTGGTGCTTGGTTTTGATATTTTAAAAATAAAGCTACACTTCAGCCTTGCGACGCACAAAGGATGGTGAGAGGAGGATTTGCATCTCCACTGTGGAAATGAAGCAGAGTTTCACAAACTACAGATTTCTCATGTAATTCTTCACAGAAATGGAAGAGGCCTGGTACTGTAACTGGTGTTTCCAGCCATCATGTACACAGCTACATGCCTAGTGCTCCTGACTGAAATCAGTACTGTTTTGAGAACAGGTAAGCAAGAACTGGGTTTAGTTCCCACTCATTTTTTCCCTGAAGGCTGTACACACGTCCTGTACTTTCTTCCTCAGAGCATCTCTGCTGTAGGATATATCCACAACGCCTGGCTCTGGGTGGTAACAGCCGGGCTGGCTCCCACTAAGATCTGAAAATAGTACCATGAATTTACCTTGAAAATTCCTTTCCTGTTGCCTGGCCTTACTGTAATTGTACAAGCTCACATCTTTCTGGGTGGCATCTGCATGGACATCCACACTGCTGCAGGAAAGTCTGCTCTGCCAGCACCTCTCTCCTTTCCCACACCCCGCTGTGGAAAACAGAACTGTGTTCCTGAACCAAGGACACGCTTGAAGCACAGCACATGTGAAAACAAACTCCACTCCCTTCAGCCAGCCTCGGAGATAAGCTGACTGGAACAGCATGTTTACCTGAACACATCCAAGCAAGCCAGAGAGGACAGCTCCAGCCTGGAAGCCACACAGTGCTTTTAGCTCAACGTTATGTACAGATTAAATTCAGTTTATCCAGTAGAACTATTTGCTGTGACACAGCTCAGGGATTGCAGCTGCCTTGCATCTTTCTGTCATTGTCAGCAATAAAAATCCTTCAGAAAAGCAGTTTCACACCACAGTGGGAATTTCAGGGAGGAGCTATTCTCGACTGTGATCTCAAGGCAGGAGTTTTACAAACAAAAAGTACACACAAGCCATGGCATTTCAGAACTGCCAGTGAAAGAAGGTTTCCACAAACACAGATAATGTATCAACTGTAAGGAGATGCTCCCAATAGAAACATGCCAACACAAGATGCTTGCCACTTCCAGAAGAAATTTAAACCTGGCTGTTGAAGTTCGGGGTGTGTTTTGGCTTAATTACAAACTGAGCACAGATTTAGGCAAAGGAGATTTAATTAGGTTGGGTAAAATAAAAGAAAGAGTATCAAATACAAACTGGGGGTGGAGTGCCAGACTCCTGCTTCACATACCTCAATTGTAAACTCTAAAATAGCCTTGGGTAGGTAAACAAGTACATGGACAGGCTGCATTCCAGTACTGGCTGCTCTGTCTGGACTGATGAGGTTACTGTTAATAATAAGAACACACGGTGATCCTACATCCAGTGGCAGCACTGAAGTGACTTTAGCAGACCTCAAACCTCACCTGCTCAGTTTCATTCCTTTCCTTGTCCAAGCATACAGAACCCGGATTAGGCAATAGATCAGCCCAAAATTTCACAGCCACAGGCAGGTTAGTTACTCTATTTGTGCCCATCAATTCACTGCAGGCCTTGTCCATCTTGGGCAAAAGCTTAAGGGCTCTTAATACTCACGAAATACTTAAGCAGAGTTTCTAAGCATTTCATGACAGCCTATTACTCTCGCCTGGCAGTTCCATCTTCTCCATGGTATAACAGGTGCTGGGGCTTCAACTGCTCCCTTCTGCTAGGTTACAATACCCTAAACAAAAGTTCATAAGATGCCAAAATACAAACTGAGGGGTTGGACACAACCTGAACTGTAAACTGCATTCAGGAGTCTGATTTAATCTCTGAAGACTCCTCCTTCCCCCTTTTAGCAAGGGCTAATAAACCAAAGGCACCACCCAAAATAAACAGAACACCCTAAAACAAATTGAAAAGGACTACTGAACCTACATATTCCTTTTATAATCAAACTCTGAGAACGTAATAGCAAAAGCAGACTAACAACGATTTTTAAAGTCTTTAATTCTTCTGCATAAAGGCAAAATGCCAGAAATGTAACACATTCCCTTATTTACAATCATCATAAATCACATGAAAGCATGCACATTGGAACAACAAGGTTCTAAATATTACTTCTTAAAAAAAGTGCTGTACAGATGTGTCCCTTGCATACACACCCTCTGTGCTCTGTGGTGTGTGACTGAGCCACCCTTGTGCTGGGACAAATGCCTGAGCATGCCTGGAAATAACATTTTGGGACTAGGAGTAGTTTCTGGGGAACGAGCTTACTTCCAAATCAGCAGCACAATGGGATTTTAGCCCTTGGGTACTGCCAGCCCCACAGCAAGGCTGCGGCAAAAACGCAAAACCAAACTCCTGCGGAGAGACAACTCCCAGCTCTAGCAGACAATGGGTATCCCAGGACACGCTACACAAAATGCCACAAGGACTATAAAGTTCCTGTAACTGGCATGTGAATTTTGTAGAAACCACTGTAGCCACAGCTCTCACTTCAATCTTCTGAGCACAGTGCTAGAAGAGCAAAACAAAGGAGAACCTATCCCAACATCACCACAATCCTCAGCTTGGACAAGAGCAGCTCCACATCTGCAAATACTGCTGCTCATCCCCAATTTTTGTAGGAACAGCAGGCACTGAATTCATCCTATTACACTCTTTAACAGGAGACTGGCTCTTTGGGTCAGGATGCAAAACACATAAAAGCAAAATCTGGGTATTTAAGCTGTGCTGCTGTTCTAACAGTCACTCAGCCCCTTCAAGAAAAGGATCTGATTTTTGATAAACAATCTCCTTTTCCTTTTTCTTCTCTCTCTTGGCTTAGGAAAATGCTATCTTAATACATCTCAGAGAACAATAAAGAGGCCAGACGGATGATCACCCACTCCAAAAGTTCTGAACAGCTTGTCTTTAACAACTGGAGAAAGGTTGAAGTTATCTACATTCTCTTGAAGCAGTTCTTCAGGCTGGATGTACAATTCTGGTCCAATAAAGCAAAGGGACTCCTTGGTTTTAGGGCTGACATTCCTCAGTTTGACTGAATATTGAACCAATTCCCTGGTGTAACATTTAGGAGCAAGATCTCCATATGGAATGGCAGGATCCATCACCTGAAGCAGCCTTTGCAATGTGATGCACGTGTCACCTGCCAATGCAGGTACAGCAGAAGTGTTCTCACAGAAGCTGTAAGGAACATCCATTGTCACTGTAGCACGGGCTTCATGAAATCTGAAGTTTTACACTTGAGGCACAGCTTGCGGAAAACAATCTATCCTTATAAAGATCTGGAGAAACCTAAACAAAAAAGCCAGGTAACAGTGTTTTATAAATATCCTCTATATATTCCTAAAGTATTTGTCCAAGAGAAAAGGAAGCACCTGAGCCTACCATTCCCAACCCATCGCGGAATTTTCATCTAGATGTCATTATTAATTCATAAAATACATTTTTCTCTCAATTCTAATTAGTGAATTTCTGCCGTAACTTACGTGTTCTACTGACTAACATTTTCACCTAGAAGGGAACCAGATACGTTCATATTTATGGACATCTAACTGCGCTCCAAAAAAGCCACATTTGTTTTTCCCGTTTAAGACAGAAATTTTAACAAAAAGGCAAGTGGTGTGGAATTCTACCACGTAACTCACTCTCTGGTTTTAAAGCAAAATTAACCTTCCACAGATAAAGTTCCTGCCATTTGAGAATTGGAGCTCATCAAACCTAAAAGCCATGATAAAGGCGGTGTCATTCTAAATATTGATCTTCGCATCCCAGGAAACCGATGTGCTGCTACATAAAGAAGCTTTTTAATTCACTTTGTATATTTTACATCTAACACAGATGTTTCTTCAATTAGAAAGAGTGACTACACACCCCTTGAAAATATACACTCCTTAACAGAGCCTTATTTACAACAAAGACCACGGCAAAGCGGTTAAATATCAGGTATCTAGAAACCAGAAAGGCTCTGGGGAGTGTCATGTAGAGAGAAATGCTTCTTTTACCTGAATAATTTCACCTTGTGTTGATTGCACGTTTGCTGACTGTAAATCTCTTCCTCTTGCAGTGCAGATCCCACATGACAGCACCAGTTTTCCAAGACTTGATCTGCTGATCTCAGATTACATCCCTATTCTTCAAGTCTTTTTCTGTCACAGGAGAAATTCCTTCTTCAGTACTTCTATATACAAAGAGAGACTAGATATTTTCAAATACTGAATTAGCACTTTGGCAGAGTTGAATGCATATTAAATCTTATTCACTCTCAAAGAATTTAAATTAAAAATCAATCAAATCAAGAGAAAAATGCTATCAGCATTTTTAAAAGCTCTATCTGCCTTTTCCTCCTATTGCTAGAATGCAAAATCTGAGTGTAAAACTGATTTTGTGCCATATTCTTAATGTGTTTCATTGTGCAAAATATTCAATATATTTTCAATATTCAATTCTGTGCAATACTCAATATCATGCCAAATATTCAAAATATTTAAAGATCACTGTTTATACCTTAGTCCACGATTCCAAGCCTGCACCAAACATAGATCAAAGACAATCTAATTACACAAAAGACTCCCCGCTAATAAAACCTGTTCGACCCAAGATTACCACCCAATCCTATTAACGTACCACAGGAATCTACAGTCCAAGAGGAAATTTTCACTAAAATTTACTGCTGCAAAACTCAAAGTTGTGACTTCATTACAAAAATATTAAGAGATAGAAAAGGTGCTACTGTAATAATTAAAAAAACTGGCACTTTTCATTTGAGTGCTAAAACACATTTTCTGGCTGACAGATAAATATTTCAATTTAGCAAGTGCGAATCATTAAATCTCTTCATTCAGGTGCTGCATTAAATACAAGAGCATGGGATAAAATACTAATATAATAAAGGCATAAAAAAAGATCTGCTTGAACTGAACAGTTTGATTGTGTAGAATGATACTGTGGATGGGCTACTAAAACAGAACAGGTTAAATAAGTAGCCAGCACAAACTCACCTTGGTATTTAAATTTTTTTCCTCATTATTGTATCTTCAGCATTTGCACTTCCCCATCCTCTTTCAGGGTATTCTGACTGATGTCCTTCCAAGAAACTGCTACAAAGTTTAAGCCTATAAAAAAAAAAAAAACCAAAGAGCAAGTGGCTTTATTATGGTAACTTTTTAACCTTTTTACATTATATAGGGCTACAATCTATCTATTCTAATAGAGACTGTAACATGAGAACTTAATGACAGAATTTTACCACACAACAAACAAATATCGGCCAAGACATCCCTAAGAAGAACAGTAAAAAAAAATACTAAAAATCTATCTTTACAATAAAGGCTTGGATTGAAATACAGCATTAATCAACAAAGCTTCTAAATAAATATAAAAAAGAACCCCCAAACCCTGATCGAGGAGCTCAGTTTTATACCTCTCCAGCCTGCAGTCTGTGTCTCTGCAAGTTTTGCTGTCAGGCAGAAAGAAGTCGGATTTCTTCTGTTTCGGATTGTTCCACCCTGAAGAACAACTGTCTGGAATTGGGTCACTGCACAAGAACAAATAACCAGCGTTGATGTCAGCTACAAACCACTCTCTTAGGAAACAGAGAGGAAGCTTCCAGTTCCCAAGCCGAGGAAGTGAGAGGTGAGTAACAACCACGGGGACCAACTCTGCAAACTGCCACTGCTCTTCATAAGACAAGGAGTGTGAAAGGGGCTCATCTTTTGGCATTACTTAATGGCACATGCGGCAGAAAGCAACAGATGGAGAGTCAGACTGGAAAAAGCCAAGGAAAGTCAAAGAACAAAAATAACAACCAAATATATCACGCGCTGGAGGAAATGTAAGGAAGGGAAAAAACAGCAGTATTAACCAATGAAGGAAAAGATTACGAAGAAAAGCAAAGGGCACCTTCACAGCATAAGCAATAAACAGAAACAATGTCATAATCTTTGTGGTATTTACCTTGTTATTTCTATACCTTGCTGTACTGTCATTACTTCATCATCTTCACCAAAGGCTTCCCACTCTGAGCATTTTGAAAAAGCCTCCTGATGTCCTGAGTCAGTAAGGCTGGAAATAAAATGAAAAGGTCTGAATCCATGCACCTTTGTAACACAGTTCCTCTTAATTTTTCTGAAGATAAGGGGACATAAGTAGACAGAAAAAAGCCAACCTGTATAAACGTTTTTACTAAGGTTAGTGTGGAAAGCCTAGTAACCTCCCAAAAAACTTTAAATGATTGGTCCAGTTTTCCGGTGGTCTTGACAAAACTTTGTATAGAGTTAAACCATGCTCTCCTCTACACAGTCTGTCATTTCTTAGTTGTAGGAAAACTTCTTATGCAGCAGATAAGAAAGAGGAAAAAAGGAAACATGATACGAATAGCTATAGAAGTAGCTTAAATCTTGAACAACTTAGAATAAAGGTGTTAGCCTGAAAAACTCTATACCCTTGTATTACTCATTTTTTAACATTAATCTCCCTCTGTCCCAGTCCCAGGTTGGGTGACCAACTCCCTGTTGATCCAACAAGCATTTTCTTCCGCATCATCTTTCACAAGGCAGGAAAAGGCTTAATCAAAATACATAAAGCTTCTTTCACATCCCTTCAGGGATACATTTAATACATATAGTACAGAGAAAATGTAACTTGGTAATAATTAAACAGGCAGTGAGTTTCAGTAGTCCATGAGAAATTAAGAGCAACATATTAGTGTTGCCTAAATCTACACACAAAAAGAAAAACCCTCTGTGCTGTGTCTTGTGACACTGAAGTTTTCTTCATCTTTGCAATGGACCTCTGTAAATATCTGCTATCATACAACACAATTATTCGGCATGATTTCCCTTCCTCATTAAATCGCACACACATTTAGATAAAATTAAAGCTATTAACAAATGGAGGGATAAAAACCAGTCATATTCCAAAAGTCAGTTCATATTATCAATGAATTTCCACACAGAGAGTCATTTCATACCTTTCCAGTGTGTGGTACATCTGCACATAAGGGGCTTTGCTCTCTGAAACCACAGAGGACTCAGAATTGTTTCTTTTTCTGCGTTTCCATACTGGAGAAGAGTCAGATGAACAGGGACTACAAAAATAAGACATATATTTTACACACATAACATTTTTCATCTGTGTTGAAATGCTTAGAGTTCTGCTAAATAACGGCACATGCTACACAGGACGACTCTCTTTGAGGTACGATTCTTGAGTCACACACAGGAGCACAGAAAAAATGGCTCAAATTTTGGTAACCATGCCATCGTATTATGGAACGTGAACACAACTGCAGAAGCAGCTTGGAAGCAGAACCATTTTGAGCTCCACACACATCCCCCCAGGACAAGATATCTTAGTAAACAGGGAAGTGCACATGGTGCTTCGCTGTCAGTCTCCCTGCTGTTCTGCAGACAGGCATAATACTATTAAGGATGGTGACTCCTGCTTCTGAAGAGGTTCCCCTACTTTCAGCACCTGCCAACCGTGGTCAAAGAAACCTCAGTACCCCACTGTATAAACAGAGAAGCCGAAAAAACACCGGCTTTTCCTCCTGTTAGTCATGTAATTCTGCAGTGCTGGTAATTTGTTCACACTCAATGCTCTGTACCACTGATGGATCACATTCAACAGCAAAAGTGTCAAACTCCACAGCTGCATTTTAACTGCTCTTCCACAGAAAACATTTCCTACAAAAACCTGACAATTCACTGAATTATTTCCCCATGTTAACCAGAAAAGTTTCATCTCATACCTCTCAGGTGTGTAGTCAGTTTGCCTGCATTCATCTTCACATTCATTTCTCTTCTGCTTTTCGTCAAACATAAAGGAGCCAGAAACATCCTGATCTTTGCAGAACCATTCCTGGGAACTGCCTGATGGTTCTGTACTACTAAAAACAGGATGGGGAAAAAAAAAAAAAAGGTTTAAAACAGCACCCATCTGGCTTACTGCTCCAAGCAGACAACAGTTAAGCTGTGGTAACAATTAACAGTTCATCTCATATGACATCCAAATGGTGTAAAAACTGCAACTTCCACCAAAGGTCAATAACAACAGAGTAAAATTATTTACACAGGGCAATAACAGAGCCAACAGAATTCCATTCCCTCTTTTCCTTCCAATTTACTATTCTAAATCTTGTAAAGTATGAAGTGGCAAAGAAGGAAAGGTTATCAAAGTCAAGGAACAATAACTAAATTTCTGCTTATGTCTATCCCTTTCTAGAAAAATAATGTGACCTTGTGCTCAGCAGTGTAAATACACAGGGGAAGGGAATGTGCTACTGCAGACAGACCAAATGCCTCCCTCTCCAGAACACCTGGTTAAAGATGAACTTAGACTAAGTAACAGGAATTTCTTGAAGACTAACAGAATTAAAAAGGAAAACAAGGCATTCAAGGAGACTCCCACTTCTGAGCCTGATCTCCTCTCTTGCTCCCAGTCAGGAATGCTCTAAAAGAAATACAGAGCCCTCCTTAATTCCTTAATCCCTAGCTTAATTCACCCATATACACACACTGGCTGCAGATCCCAGGTCTCTTCAGCAGGAGGATCCCAGGCATGCAGTGCTATTTTCCACAGCCTGATCTGCTGGTCCCAGGATCTACGGCTGTACTTCTTAAATTTGTTGGGAGTTCTGGGATGAACTCCTGGTATTCGCTGATTCCTGTAAATACACAGTAACATTTATTATTTCAGATCATTATTTTCATTCTTAAAAAGAAAATTCTCAGTCCCTCAGATCCCACTGGCATCAGTGGTCTAATAAATAAAACATTCCTATGTCTAACTGAAAAGTGTATATTGTAAAAAATAGAACAAAAAAGCATCAACTAACAATAACATGCTGAGTCAGATTTGAGGTTCATGCAGTCCAGCACTCTGACAGCTGCCAAAAGCAGATTCCTAATGCCCATGGACAAGTAGGAAACTGAAGAAGCATAACTCATACCCCCTCATTAGTATCTTAACCTCCAGCTACTCCTACTCAGTTTTCCTGAGTCAAGTGCAGTTTCTTTGTATTTAGTATTGTACTGAGTCTGGCTGAGATGGAGTTAACTTCCTTCATAGCAGTCCCTGTAGAGCTGTGTTTTGGATTTACGGCTAAAACAGTGCCAATAACACACTAATTTCTGGCTGTTGCTGAGCAGTGCTTGCACTTCAAGGCCTTCTCTTCTCCCCACTCAGCCCTGCCCCATCCCACAGCCATTAGGTTTGAGAAGGGAAGCCACTGAGACAACTGACTCGAACTACCCAAAGTGATACTCCACACCACATAATGTCATGCTCAGTAATAAAAAGCAAGAAAGAGGAAGAAAGGGAGGTGTCTTCCAAAGTGGTACTTGCTCAGAGTTTTCAGAGAACCAGCCTGCTCGTGGGAGGTAGTGAGTGATTGCATTTGCATCGTTTGGTTCTTCCCCTCTTTCTTTTCTTCACCTATTAAATTGCCCTTATCTCAATCCAAGGGTTTTCTCACTGTTGATCTTCCCATTCTTTATCCATCCCACTGGGGAGAGGGAGGGAGCAAGCAGCTGTATTGTACTTGGCTGCTGGCAGGGGTCAACCCCCAAGTATCTTCAGTGAACTCTTTCTCCACCATTGTTCATATGTTATAACAAAAGGGACTGCTGCAATTCTGAACAACACTTGTCTTTTGGGAGAACAGCAAACAAAGTATCCCAACTCTCTGGGTAAAATGTAATCAATCCACCTTTCCACAGAACCTACATGGTTCTGGACACTGTAACAACGCTGTCACAAAGCAACCCAAGACTCTTTATAGAAAAAGGCATTACTGAAGATTTGACCATGCTGCTGTGCCACAGTCCTCAGCCAAAGCTGACGTTTCCTGATACCAATTAACTTCATGCTGGCGTAGCAACAGTCCCCAGAATCACAGGGAGCTGATTAACACAGAACTTATTTAAAGTATACTTGCTACTAACAAAATCAATGCACAAAGGGAACATTTAGCTTTAAATGTTCCCTATCTATATTTGCTCATATGCAGCAAAATACCTGACTTCTCTTTAAAACATCAATTGATTTAAGTTTTCTTCACTTGCTGTTCACAGAATTTAAAGAGAACTAAAGCTCTGTGCTGATCTACACACACAGACATCAGGAACATGTAAGAATTTACTTGGAAATCTGCAACACAGGGCAACTTACTTTGGAACTTCTTTAATGTATCTGTCATATGCAAGGGTATTCTTTCCAAAATTGATCTGTTTTTGCCTTCTCCTCAGAACCACTTCATCTGTTTCCCTTTCAGCTGGATTAGCAGAATCACTTGAAGACAAAAATTATAATTAGGTTGAAAGGAACCTTAAGAGCTTTACAAGAAGTTAGATAAACAAACACTTTAGAACTTCCTGTATTTTACTCTGATAGACAGTAAGAAGAACCCTTACCTCACAAGTTTACAGAAGTGAAAGTTGTGCTAACCAAACCTGAATCTGAAATGATTACACAAGTAGCTTTTGAGATAAAACTTCTCAGTGCTACTCTCTCCTTTAGGCTTCCTTCAGGCTCAGTATGAAACAGCCTGGCTGTGCTTCCAATCTTCTTTAATGCATGTAAAGTAGCCAGAGATCATCAGATGGCTATTGCTAACACCAATGCAACAATACTTGGTAATTGTTCAGTACTTACTTTGTCATTTTTTTATTTGATGTCCTCATTGTTTTGCCTTCTTCAATTCTACCTTCCCAGCTGGGGCAGCTAGAAAGAGGCCTGGAATGTTCTGGTGCTGGAGAGCTAGAAAATAAAGGAAATTCAATATGAATGTCTGCTTCTTGTAACATATTTAATGAACAGCAACTTCAACAGTGGACAAAACCAGCTCCATAACCATAAAACCACAAGCATGCCTCTAACTCCAGTTCAAAATCACCTTCAGCAGTGATGTAAGATTATCAGTTTTACTTTAAAGGAAAGAAAATGGTCTTGAAGTTAATTTCCTGTCACAACACCTCACCTCTCAAAATACTTTCAGCTCAGCTCTCTCTACTACTTGAGGACCTTCTCGATACACCACTTCCATCAGATAGCCCAATTCACAGAATTATTTGAGGTTAAAACTAGTCTCGTCCCTGCTCTCCGTTGTCAGCTAAGGTCTTTGTAAAGGAACAGGGAGATACTTAAGAAATAGAAAAACATCCATCACATGAGCAGAACTAGTATTTTGTCCAAAGCCTTCATATCCCAATATCATAATTTCAAAACGCAAACTCTGCTATGCAAAGCCAAAAAAGCAATCAGGAAGCTCTTACTTAAATCATCAGTTGTATCACTGATGTTCTCCAAGTGTTACCAACTTTAAAAATTACAGCATTATACAGTTTCCATTTATGTAAGCGCTGAAAACTTCTCCTTTCAGTCCGTCCTCTTCTGCCAACATTAATGCCTCAACATTTAACATAAGTAATACAGAAGTAGATTGAGCTTATAGTCTTACTTTCCATAAATAGTTTTGGATCAACAGATGAAACTACCATTCACGCTGACAGTGTCATTTTAACACAGAATGTAAAGACTTCACACTAAAAAGGAACGTATCTACTCAGCAAAACAGAAACATAAAGCACTGCTGGCACATCCACTTAGACCTACACTCACAACATACTGTTAATATTTTTTATGACAGCATCAAAGGCATAGAAAACACTCCTGAATACAAGGGCTTTCCTAAGCTCTTCAAAAGATTTATTTATTAACAAAGCAATATGCAACATGCCATCAGAAATTACAATCAGCTTCATACAATGTAATACTAAGAAATGCATGAATTATATTAAAAAAAAAAAGGCATTTTCATGTACCTTCAGTAAAATATTTCCTCTCTTCTAACTTACATTCTGCTCGGTTTTCTGCACATATCCAGTCCCTCACTACTTTTCACCTTGCTGTCAGACATTAATATACCAGTCTCAACCACTTCCTCCACAATAAGATACCACTTCCTCCACCTTAAGTCTTTAGTCCGGAGTATCCAAAAGCAAAGCAAAGTCTTTCTGTTCTTAGTACTGGACTATGAAAAAAAAAAAAAGGTGCTTCCAAAAAACTGCAATACAGCTGAAGATACCAAGTGCACTGTCAAGTGAAGAGACAAAGATGGTTTGCCCACATTTACACAAAGATGCATAAGCAAAGCATGAGAGTAACAGCATATGGCTTCAGTGGGAACTTTATACTAATACTGAAGACTTCAGCAATAAAGGGCTTAGACTACTGCCTCAGTATATACCATTTCTCCCTTTCATGTGGAATACTTACTAATACTATGGCTTGTATTTCAATCAGACAAAATCAGTTGTCTCTTGGCAGGATGCAGGTATTACTTCCTAACTCTATACTACTGTATTATTAGAAAACATTTAATCTAATCATGTCCAAGCTTTTCTTGAGTCCTAAAGAAGAATGCAAGAAAGCAAAGATTTAAAGACACATTTAAAGAACACATTTATTCCTTACCTCTCCAGCCAGTGGTCTGAATGCTCACATCGATACTCCTCAAACACCAAAGAATCTGAATCATTCCAGCTTCTACATTCCTGTTCTTGGTGCCAGCAGTGTGGATGTTGCACAGAACTAGAAAACAAGAAATCAAGTCACTGGTAGTCACTGAACATTGCTTATACAAAACAAATATGGACAATCTTATTTGGCAAACAGGTGATTTGCAAGAACTTACTCATTCAGGCAACACTTACTTAACAAAGGTGTTAGACAATGCAATTGCTGAGAAAAGGCCTTTGACTAATGCAATTAGGACATCAGAGTTTTCAAATATTGATATTTAGATAATTAATATTAATATTTAGACAACAAATATTATTAATATTTGGATAACAAAAATATACTCTATTTGCAAACAAAAAGATGGGGGGAAAAACCCTAATTGAGGAGTGTCACCAATCTTTATGGACCTGTGCCAAAGTTCAAAGACTGTCCTCTGTCAGCAATGCATTATTTGACAATTATTTATTGTCTCATCCAGTAGTAAACTGGTGGAAAAGTCAAATGCAGAAACATCACCTCAACACAAGGAAACAATATGACTAAGCAGAAGTAGGTCATGTGGAACCACTTTTACACAGGAAATCCTTTACCAGACACTGCAGAGCCCTCACAAGGAACAAGGAGCTGACTCTACTGCTTGCAACACACTGGCAGGACAAGCCACAGGTTGCTTAAGGGTTAAGAGTTCTCTACATTTTCTTCCTCAGTTCTGGCGGCTGGGACCTCTTAAATGACAGGTTACTAAACAAAACTCCCTCACAGCGTCTGCTGACACCAGACTTGGCTCCTGGGCCAAAGACCACACCTGCAGATCCACCGCCACCACCTGCCGGGGAGAAAGACCCGGTACTGCAGCCTCTGCACGGCAAACACACCGCACCTGTGGACCTGCGAGTAACAGCAAACACGGGGCTCCGTGTGCGCCACGTCTCCGTGGCTTAAGTCAACAAGTGAGAGGGAAGGAAGGTTTTTGATATTTTAATCCTGCCTTAGCCACCGATGTTTACCTTCCCTTCCTCCTCCACCCCGCCTGGCTTTGGGAGTTTCCCACTCCCAGAGGGCTCCAAGTTACCACCAAGACACAGCACAGACAGCTCGCCCCGAATCGCGGATTCAGGCAAGAGAACACTTCCAACGCGCTCGGTTTTTGCAAAGGCAGTGGATGGGTAAAACCCTTCTCTAACAGCCTTCAACAGCAATTAACTCGATTTAAGGACTTGAAAGAAACAGCGGGGAAAAAAAGGTAAAATGCCCACCAGCTTAGGTACAACAAGACAACACATGCCACTGTTTGAAAATGCAGGAGGGAATGCTAAGCGAAAACGCTGACCTTTGAGAAACACTGCAGTGTTTGCCTTGCACTGCCCGCCCACTCCAGCCTGAGGACAAGCCCAGTACCCCCACCGGGATGGGGCACCGAGTCCCAGCCCACACGCCCTGCCAAGGCTGCTGGTCCCTCACTCCCCACCGGCATGGACACCAAGGCAGCCTCTGCACGGGAAGCGAGGGCGCAGGAGAAACCAGGACGTTTGGCGAAGGCTCCCAACCTTCCAGCAGCTCCTCTCGGAGCCGCCCCACAACAGGCGCCCTGGGACGGGCAGCGCCACACCCGCTCCCGCCCACACCCACAGCGGAGCCGCGGGAGCTCCAGAGGCGCCCCGAGGGAGCGATGCCCGCCCGCCC
>VZRE01009513.1:48658-62642 GCA_013396775.1 Cephalopterus ornatus
CCGGCCGGATCCCCGCCGCCCGGGCGCCGCCGCCCGCCGGACATGGCTGAGGGGAGCGGTGGCTCCGCGGCCGAACATGGCCCCGGCTCCGCCGCCAGCGCAGGCGCGACCCGGCCTCCTGGAACGGGAGGGCAGCGCAGGCGCCTTCCGCGCTGTGCCGCAGCCGGGAAAGAGCCCTGTGTGGGGAGGGCAGAAGTGCGCTATTCCCGCCGGAAAGCCGATCGGGAGTTACAGGGGGAGGCGAAGGGTCCTGCAGCCCGCGCTCCTGTCAGGCGCAAGGCGAGACTCCCTCACGCCAAGGGCGCCACTGCCCTCACGTGCTGTCCTCACCCAGCGTGGGGGCGGCTGGAGCCCCCGAGCCACTGGGCTCGCTAATCCAGGGAAAACCCGGCTCCCACATCACAGCGTGACCTCACGCTTTGAGTCGAGGGTTGGGTTTGGGCCAAGTTAGCCTTCTGTTAGATGTCGTGAGCTAAATCATCTCAGCAAAGGTGGACGCCACAATGTACGCTCCAGAGAAACGTGTCCCACATTTCACACCATTAAAGGAATCACAGAACAGTTTGGGTTGGAAGGGTGCTTAAAAATCACATTGTTCCAACGCCCCTGCTGTGGGAATGGACACCTTCCACAAGGCCACGGTTGCTCAAAGTCCCATCCAACCAGCCCTTGATCACTTCCAGGGATGGGGCATCCACAGATTCTCGGTGGATTCACTGTTCCAGTGCCTCACCACCCTCACAGTCAAGAATTTCTTCCCAATAGCTAACCTAAACCTATTCTCTTTTAGTTTAAAGCCATTGCCTTTGCCCTGTCGCTCCATGCCCTTGTCAAAAGTCCCTCTCCAGCCCTCCTGTAGGTACTAAAAGGTGCTCCAAGAGCCCTCTCTTCTCCAGGCTGAACAACTCCAGCTCTTGCAGTTTGTTTCCACAGCAGAGGTGCTCCAGCCTTTGAAGCATCTTTTTGGTTCTCCTCTGGACTCACTCCAACAGATCCACTGCTACAGGAATGCACTACATTCTTTATGCCTGTGCTTGGTAATAAATCTGAGCAAGGTCACAATAAAATAAATGTTTTATACAGGACACAGCATTGTCTTGTGCCAGTGCTCCCTCGGAAGGACAAATTTTTAGTTATTGTCCCTGCTGATTCCATGAAGCCCAGTGTCACTCCTTTCCATCTAACAGTTATGAAAAGTATTTGGAGGTTTTTTCCCTGAGATTCTTACACAGATTTCACATACACCTTTTTCCATTTATACAACCCTCTGCATTCAGGTTGTAGTAGGAAAATTCATCCACGAAAGCCTTATCATGTACACCCTCAGGTGAATTTAAACCCTCTTTGTATTCATGTGTTCTCAGATAAAACATTGTATAGAGATAAGTCAGACTGATTCCCACCCATTTAAAGTTTTATCTGGTAAACATAACTTTAAAATTAAAACCAGAAGTCTTACATAAAATCAATTGTATTTTTATTCAGTTCTTCAGAGAGTTTTAAGATTAACTGCATGTATTCATTAAACCTTTTCCTTAAAGGCTACCTAAATAATACTGTCCATTTTAAAAGAGGTAAGCTATCTAGAAAACAAAAATCAGAAACCACTAAGAAACCTCGCAGTAAGTCTTTGGAAGAAAATGTCTTGTAATATATGTAAGAGCTTGAATATTTATATCTTAACTCTTTAAACAGTTCAAAGTCAATAAATATTTCTTAAGAAATGGCACTCAGACCTTTAGTCTTATTGAGGTTTATCCTGACTGGAATGGTACTTAGCTGCAGTCTAACAAGTAAAATCACAGAATGGTTTGGGTTGGAAAGAACCTTAAAGATCATGTAGTTCCAAAACCCTGCTATGAGCAGGGACACATACTACTAGACCAGGTTGCTCAGAGCCCCATCCAACCTGGCTCTGAAGACTCCCAGGGATAGGGCAGCCACAGCTTCTCTGGACAACCTGGTCCAGTTTCAATATAGCAAAAATACTCATATTGAAGAGATCATGCAATAATCTGGTGTTTTAGGTTCAAGTTATGCCAAGCCTCGTGGTAAAAAAAAACCCCATCATTCATATAATTGATCCAAATTATATCTTGCTTGGGAAAAAAAAAAAGTCTTTTTTTGGGTTAGCAAACTATGTTAACCTAAAAAAATCAAGAGATAACATATTTTCCTAGTATTTTCTGGAATGCTCAAATTACAGAAATAACACAACTGTGGAAATAAATATAGCCACCTATTGAGCTGCAGCACAGAGGGAAATTTGGGCTATGCATGTACACACACATATGGCATATCTATACTGACAGTGTGAACCCACAGATACATTGCCTTTAGTGACATCACATTTATACCAAGTACTTCAGATTACTCACATCGCAAGTCAGTGATGTGGAAAAGCATACACACTGCTGAAAATGCAACACTGAATCACTAACAGTGATTTACACGCAATAATAAAATTCCTTAGTAAATATTTTAGCCCATCACATTACTTGTTTGGTTTTTTTGGTTTTGGTGTGTTTTTTTTGTTTTGTTTTTTGTTTTTTACAAAATGCTGTAAAAAGACCAATTCTAAACTCTATCTTCATTTTTAAGAAACATATCAAGATCGTGTGGGAGGCAGTGTTGTTTTCTTTGCTGCAAACAGAGAGGATCTTCTCCACAAATGGCCCTATATGTGCATGTGGTTCTTTGGAGGATGACCTGAAGCTGTGACAAAGACAAATGCCTATTTCTGTATTCTATTATTTTCTTGTTCAGTGGTTTATTCACATCTCATATGACTGTTCAGGGAGAAGTCACAGTTTCTCCTTCTACTGCCTCTAAGAAGGATATGTCATATGGATTTTTAACAAGTTGTTTCTCTAACACAGCCTTCAAGCTTACAAACTTTGGAGGCATGCCAGACTACTTTGAGAATTTAAACTTGGGAAATAATGGTTGTTTTAAGGAATTTAAGCTAGGCAGTATTATTAACATAAATCATAATTTCATTTTGGTAATTATTACTAAGTTTCCTAGGAGGCACTTCTGTGGATAGAGCATTAAAAGATGCAAGGGTATCTTACATTTATGACGGTTATTCCATCACACTGTTATTCTGGTAAAAGAGGTAAGATGAATAAAACCAAAGTTCCACTGAAATTAAAACCTCCAGTCAATTCAGAGTAGATTTCTGTAAGGAACAGCTCCAATTGCACAAGCAATTAGGAGTCTAAAGCTCTTATTACATGAGATACTATTGGCAACTGACCTGTTTTTCTTCTTTAAAACCATCTGCGGCTACATGCATCTATTATCTAAGTTTCTCAAGGCCTTTACAATTTTAACTTCACACATCTTTACAATAAATAGTTTAATTCTGAACAGGCAAAGAGCTGTAGGAATTGAATGACTGACAGTGGCAAAACCACAGGTCCAAAATCCTACCCCCTACTTCTGCAACTACTGCAAGGATCACATCCCACGTGTCTGTGCCACGTTATGTAAACTTTCCAGAAGTAAATGTTGCAAAATGCTTATTTGTAAAGGCTGCTGTGTAGTGACAGATGCATTGCCAGATGACACTTCATGGCCCTGTGAGAGTGTTCTGAAAGTTAAAAAAACCTGCAGAGACCGTTTTAAACTTGCAAATAACTTTCCCGCAGAAGTACTGGAAAATATTTTAAATTCAATCACTGATCAGCTCCTTGATTTTTTCATTAATTTTCAGACTTGTCAACAAATCTGTCTGAAACTCTGGAACTCAATTCAGTCCTATTCAGATGAAGAGGGACGTGCCACTTAAGGTCTCTGGGAAAGATAAATCCATACTACCTGTCTCAGCATCAAATTTTCACTCTATACAATGCAAAACAACAGGTAATGAAAAACAGAAAAAGCACCGTTATTAATAGGTAGTTTAGATAATTGCATAGCAGATGTTCTATATATAGCAACTGAGATATGCTGAAACAATTAATGTCCTTAAACCTAGTTTGGACTTTAATAAGTGCTTATTATTTGAAAAATCCAAAGGTAAACCCCAACACCAACAGTATAACATAAATATTAGTTTTTAAGTGATGCTGTCTAATCTGTTTTCAATTCCTTATACCTCTCTAAATTATGGATAGCAGCCCCATTCATAACCATTTCCTGGCTGGTTTAAAGTGTAGCTTGGTGCAATTCACCATCTGTAGCTCAGCTGAGACTCATGAAATGTTTCATGGTTGCGCTTCCAGTACTTGTATCATTTTTGCATCCTGTCACCTATTCCTGCTCAAAGCAGTTGTCTGTCAGGGTAATCAAGAGGTTTTCATGGAATCACTGGCATGTCATCTCTGCTAGTGATTTACTGGCAAGATCCTTCTTATTATTCACGTGGGAGATATTCGGGCTTTTATTCTCCTAGAACAAAGCATTAAAGTATTCCTTTCTCTCTTTTTTCCTTTTTCCCCCTCTGTGATTTTAATTTACAAATTAAAGCTCAGACGTTTGCTGCACTCCCTTCAAATGTAATAACAAATGTCCCATCACCTAAAACCCATCAAAACCCTAAGCAATGTAGCTCCTAGAAACCAACAGATTTCAGGATGCATAGCATTAGCACTGTAGGTAAATGGGTTATGTTTCTGAATCCTCCTGTTGTTTGAAATAAAGACATCCATCAAAATGTAAGCTAGAGGCAAATTAATGGAACAAAAGGTCCCTATGGGAGTTGTAAATCTTCAGAGATTAGATTTTTTAGCCTACTGAAACCTTTTGGACCAGCAGAAGGACCACAACTGGTACACTTGTTCAGTGAGCAACTGCAAAGACTAATAAGAACTTTATAAATGGATTAAAGACTAACAAAAGCATCAATGAAGTCTAAACAAAGTAATTTTCTCAGTTAGCCCTTTATTAAAGAATCAAAACCCAAGTTAATTTTAAAAATGTAAAGAATTTAACCTACGTTAAAACTTGAAAAGAGAATAGCACTGCAAATATAGAAGGATAACCTTCCAAGACATAAGAAAGGAAAATTCGGGTTAAAAAAAATTAAAATCCAGAAACCGACATTAGGTGAGTAAAAACCAAAGATACGAAGTAAACGTGGAAAGGAACTGAAAAGATTTACATCTGTTTTCAACACTGTAAAAGAAACCTTTGGAGTTTGTACCCTTGTAGAACATGAAGTCTCAGAAACAAACCTAGGAGGCCTTTGACCAAACCCACTGTGAAATACATTCAAATTAAAAAAAGTTAAAACGTACCCAAGTACCACTCATCGTATTAGGCAAACATCTAAAATGCAAAATTTGGCTCTGCAAGTCGGACAAGGCACTTGGCTCGACAGCCAGGTCTCTGGGTGCTGCTGGTCCTGTCGACTGGCAAACCACTTGCCCATGCAGGTGAGGCACCACATGGGGCGGCAGTAGCACTGCTGGCACTCCCCTTCGTTTGGCTCCTGGCAGTTCTTGATGAGCTTGATGTTAGCGATAGTCTGCATACACCCTATGCATGGCTCCAGCTCCTGAAGGAGGAGAAAAACGCCCAAATTGTGAACTGCACAGAATGGTTGCTGTGATCGCTCTTCAGAGGCTTTTAGAAAGCTATCTGCGGCAGAATAATCAAGGCAGAACTGCCCCACCAGAAGATATCAAATGGTTTTATTAGAACCCTTTCTAATGAATGAGAGCAAAGTTTCTCTTTAAACAGAAAACCCAGAACTGCTGCATGAGACTAGTGATTAAACAAAAATGACTGAAAATAAACAGTCTTTCTGTCTTCAAAGAGCTCCACCTATTTCCAGAGCACAGCAGCCACAGCAAGGTAAGCACACAGCCAGCTTTATCATTCACACAAGATATTTTTTGAAAAACATGCCAATATAAAATAAGGAAAACAAAAAAGCAAACAGTTTTTGCCACTTGCTACAGCAAATGGCTGTTCCTATCTCCCATCTTTATAGGTAAGATATATAAAAGGGGAAACCGGGGCTGTACTGAACATAAGGACAATAATCTTGAAGGACCAGAAACTTAAGTTTTCTTGGATAATACTGTAATAATGAATATTTCCCCACAGTTCATTATGCCACATGAACTTGCAGTTGCATATAGGGACATCATCTTGCTATGAAGTGTTTTACAATCAATAAACAATAATTAGCATTGCTCCTGTTTCTTCCAGCTGTCCAAGAACTTGACAAAGTTCAAATGACAGCACAGTGAACAGGCACAGAGACCTGAATCCTCTTCATACTTCTACTGGTGTAACAAAAAGCAGCTCTGTTCTGTGGTCTCTAGTTCCCAACTCCAGTGTCTCTTCCCTGTCAGCTCAAGTGCCGTCTCAGCCACACTGGCAGCTTGGCTGTGGAGCAGATCCAGAGGAACACAAACACAGCTTGCTTTGCCTCTTTCCACCCTGACAGTTTCCCACAACCAGGTTCACCACAGACAAAGTCTTGTGTCAACATGGGGATCAGGAGTGTGCAGGAAGCAGGACTGCTTCTTTCAGAAGCTGCATCAGCTTTAACTTGTGAAATTAGGGCTTATCTTAGTTTTTAGGCAGGAAAAGCTCTAACATAGAAAGATTAACTTTTTCGACTTACTCATGGAGCTTCAGAATAGGAAAAAATTCAGCGTTGTATTTTTTATCATAATTTGTGATGACACTTATCACTCAATGTCAAACCAAAGATCAGTAGCTCAGCTGACACTTAAATGTGTCACAAATTAATTAATTTTAATTAAAATGAAAAATTATCAAGTTCTATCTTGTCTTTATTTTGAACATCTGATTTCACGATAAGCTGGCACTGCAACCAGGACGTAAACAACATCATGTGCAGGCAAATCTGATCCAGTTTTATTTTAGCTAGTTCATGGAAGCATACAGTGAACACATCATGACACTACCACAGATACCAATTAGTCCCTGCATTAGCTGAAACATCAGACAGAGACTCCCTGCAGGGTCACCAGAACTGGTTTAATTACTTTCCTCTGGTAAACTGGACAGTGGTATAGTCACACTTCTGATCGCTGCACAAGTGTAATAATGACCAGGTCTCTGTGAGTATGACAGCAGGCAGGACTCTATGGTATTATTTACAACTAAAGCAAGCCCAAATTAATATTCATTTGTTTATTTTAGCAGAAGAACCAGCAAAACCTGGCTGTCTAGAAAAGCAAGCTGTAATGGAGCAAACTGCCTAAAGAACACCAACAACAGCTGTGACTCCCCGTAAACCTTCTGGAAGCACAATGTCATCGTTTCCAAATGTTTTCATGTAATACTCTTGTGGGAATTATTACAGGGGAATTTATTTCACTGCGTTATTTCTCACGTCTCAAAAATGCTGACAATACAGTTCATCTCCTCGTAGAAGGAACAGAAGCAGCAGCCAGAACTACATTTACGACGTGTTTACTGAGACGGCAGGTGAACCCCTGTGAGGGATGCACCCACCTCGAGCAAACAGCACTTTTGCTCTGGCATCACCCACAAGGAGGCCTGACTGGAGTCAGGGTGGCTGAGCAGACTGGAAGGAACTGTGATAGGCTGTATCTCCTCAGGAAGTTAAGGAATCTAGGCCATGTCTTATCAGGAGGTAACTAGATGACATTTTAAGTCCTATAGCCGCGCACCCACACCAAGGGGCAGTCTGACCACCAGTCACTCACTCTAAGTAAGTGACTGCAGCCCCCCAAGCCCATTGAGCTCCCCTGTAGGGCAGCAGGCTGTCTCAGGAAGGCAGGACACCTCTCAAGGTTACTTCTCAAGGCTTAGAAATTCCTTACCCTCTAACTATTTTCCATAGCCAGGTAAGCGACTGTTTTTATTAGATCTAAAGCATAATTAGTATACAATTATTAGAAGTAGCCCGTAGCATGAGTGTTTGACTGCTGTTAAATACCATTTAATTACTGATTGATTACTGTTTAATTACCATGTGATTACTGCTTAATAATCCTCAATTAATAATTATAATTTAATCATCATTCATAGTTTAATTAATATTTTTAATAAAACCATTTTGTTAACCTCACAACAATGAATTCGCTTAATAATTCACCTGAGACGGCCCTAAGTAAACATTTACCAATTACACAGTAATCACAGGCTCACCTATATTGAAAGTATAATTATTACAGTGTCACATGGATAGAAAGTCTCACCTGAGTGCTTGGAACATGATATGGCTGGTTAATTTCCACCAGAGACGTAAAAGTTTCTAAAAATAAATCACTAAGGCTTTGATGGATCACAACATTAGCTGCATTGCTGATAGGAGCACGGAGCTTTTCTCGGAGCTCCCCGTACTCTGTGGAGTTCAACCTGAAGGAGAAAAGATGGAACAAAATATTACCATAATTATCCACTCCAATACCTTGATAGTACATTGCAGAGGTTGACATCAGAGGAGTGAATCCACAGAAAAGCTATTTAGGCTGGTTCATGAGTCAGAATAAATAAACAGTGAGCATTTTATTTTCTTTTGCTGTTTAGTGATTGGCTTTGACACAACTTGGCCAACAGAACACACTGTCCTACTTCACATCCGTGTCAGACTGCCAGCAGGATATGCTGGAGATCAGCTAAAACATCACACAAAATAAAGCAAGGCTTTTGAAGTGATCAGCACGAACAAAAGCAATACAGGTATGTAAATCATGCATTAACTGTAAAGTATTGCATGCACAATTTCTGCCCATCTTTTTAATGCCTATTTACTTAGATCATATATAAATTCTTGTTTATAAACTCCCAAGAACAGAAATCAGTTATATCATGTAGCACATATCACAAGGTGATATAGTACACATAAGTAGCAGAAGAATGTCAATTTATCAGGTTCTGTGATTTTATGATCCAATTTTAGACAAAGCCAGAAATTTCACAAAGGTTACAAACTGCTGCTGATTTAAGGCTGTAACAGGATGGATTTCACACCAGCTGCTTCTGCTAAAGTAAATATAAACGATGCCCACAGACCTCAAGTGGCACTTGAGGCCTCGCAAAGATCCTGCAGCGACAACATCCCTGTTGTTACCCCTTTTTACTGTAACAGTTCAGAACTGTAGCATCAGAACTCCCCAGCTCAGTGCTTCCACTCATTAAACAGCTTTCATGGAACAGTCCCGGGAATGCTGCCCTCCTTCTTCCTACCAGTGAGTTCCCAGAGCATAGCACAATGCAATGCTGGCTCAGCTCTAGCTCCCAGTGGTCTCCGTTGTTTTAGCTACTAAAGGATATTTAACAGATTATTTATCTGTTTGTTAACAGACTCTACCCGTGCAAATAACAGAGACCTTTCTATCCAGAGCAAAAATTCACATTGAACACGCAGGGAAATGTGGCCCACCTGCACAAAAAGATTTTTCTTCCAGAAACGTCCCACTATATCTGATTCTGGATATATAATATGATCCTATATGATTTTGCTACATTCTAGCAGAGATTTACTATTTCTGATATCTTATTAGAGGAGCTTTTAAACACTGTTCTTGATGCTGTGCTGTTTAGCCACAAAATAAAGTTCGGGGGAGTTGGATTTTTTTTTTCCCCTAAAAGGAACTGTCAAAGAAGTCATGATTTTCTCAGCTGGGGGTGTAGTTTTATCACTCTGGCACTGATGCACTTACAGAAGAAAATCATTAATTGTTTAATATTCATTTGGTCACCACTCTCACAGGTCTATACAAGTCTCTTAGGATTGTCACTCTTACCTTAACTAACCTCTTCTTCTGAGCTCTGTTCACCTGGATCTCTAACACAATCACCTCTATGCCTTCCTCGTGCTTGCCCTACAGCACACCTACAAGTCTGGTGATCTGCCTGCTTTTAATTACCTAGTAAATAAATGCTGCTGACATACACATTTACAGCAAAAAGACACTCGCAGTGCCTTTTCAAATATATAGTTTTAGGAGCCGTAACACAGCTTTGAGTACGCCTCTCAATGACACAACAAAAAGGAAGACTTTAGCACCCTTCTACTCAGTGTTAGATGATTCTGCAGAACTTGTGCTGTTGCCCAGCTACATGGACAGACTGCTGAAAACACCCAGCATGGGCCCTTGCAAAACAAGTTCATGTGTGCTAAGATTTACTGCTGTGAGAACACATAAATCAGAAACAGACCAAAATTACTTCCTTGCTTTAAGGGCAGTTGTTTCACAGCAGCTCAGTGAGAACCCTTCTGAGCAGTGACAGAATTCTGAGCCTTAAGCAGAAGGAAAAAACCAAAGTCATGGGTGAACAACAGCCAGTTTTGGACTAACAACTATTTCTCGTCACCCAAAATTTGGAAGACCAAAGGCTGTCCTTTTCATTCCTGTTCTCCATCTTTGACCTAAATTTCTCCAGTTACTTCTTCTCCAACACAATCCTCTCATTAAGAATGGATCAAACACGATAGTCTCTCTATTTAACCGCTGTGCATTCAATGCTGTGTGTATCTTTCTAAACAACCCTTCTTCATTGCACTGCATGGCAGAACTGCACACACAGCATCTCTGAACACCAGGCAGGGAGCAAAAGGGAAGGGACAACATGAGGGAGTCTTCAGATCGGACACAGAAGTAACTCCATCAGCACCATCAAATAGTATATACGTAACAAAACGGGGTTAACACAGTTGTTTTACCGGATATCAAACGCCTTCACGTAGGGATTGATACTGGAAACTCGGATGGTGAGGAACTGCACAGGCACGTTTGAGTCTGGGGTGAGTTCATGCTGCCTGGAGTCTGTCACTGTCAAATGAATGTCCTGCTGCTGGGCCACGTGTAAACAGTAGGTAGTCACTTTAATCACCCATGTGTCTGTAACAATCACCCTGGCTCCTGGGGCTCCAGTGGCAAATTTGTCGATTCTCCTGAATTCTGTATTGATGGAGGAAGCTACTGCCCTCCAACCTGACTGCGGGAGAGCATGGACAGCGAGTGTTCGGGCTAACGGGTGATTATTCCAACCTTTCCGTGACCAGTAATATGCCAGGGCACTGGTGACTGCCGGAAGGAGAACTGCGAAGAAGAAGAAAGTTTTCCATTCTTTTGAAGCCAGGTAGAAAAAGCAAAGATGTTTTTCAGGTGCAGCAAAGCACATACCAAGGTAATAACCTGCAAGGGAAAAAAAACAACTTGCTTTCAGAAACCAGACAAGTACATGCATAAACACATACCTCTAAATCATACGGTATCTAACCAGTGAGCTCACCTCCAGGAGAGCTACTGTACTTCTGGATGACTTCAAATTCAAGCCCCTTGTCTTAAGCAATCTGAGGTAAATGCTTACACATCACTGATTTTTATCAGAATTGCTCAGCTAAATGAAGCTGATTTGAATCCTCAGGTTGAATAATTACTTGTAAGATGCCAATTTTACCAGATTTATATAGCTAAAAGAAGGTGATTTGAATTTGTTGAATAAAATTGCCTGCAAGATAATACTTTTACCAGAATTATATAGCTAAAGGAAAGCGATTTGAATTTGCCGGTTGAATGAAATTACCTGCGAGATGCCACTTTTGCCAGAATGATACACCTGAAGGTGACCCGAATTTGCTGAATAAAATTACCTATGAGACATCACTTTTGCCAGAATTATGTACCCAAAGGAAGGCAATTTGAATATGCTGGTTGAATAAAATTACCTACGAGATGCCACTTTTACCAGAATGATATACCTGGACGAAGGTGATCTGAATTTGCTGAATAAAATTACCTGTGAGATAACACCTTTTGCCAGAATTATATAGCTAAAGGAAGGTGAGTTGAATTTGTCGGTCGAATAAAATTACCTGCGAAATGCCACTTTTGCCAGAATGATATACCTAAAGGAAGGTGATCTGAATTGGAATAAAATCACCTGCGAGATGCCACTTTTGCCAGAATGATATACCTAAAGGAAGGTGATCTGAATTTGAATAAAATCACCTGCGAGATGCCACTTTTGCAAGAACCACACACCTAAAGGAAGACGACTCGCATCTGTTGGTTGAATAAAACGACCTGTGAGACGCCAGAACCACACACCTCGAAGAAGATGCCCGGAATTTGCTGAACAGCATTGCCTGCAAGGCGCCACCTAATTTGCAGCAGAACTACACGGCTAAAAGGACGCCGAGCCGAATTCCCCACTCCTCGGTTGACTGCGTGTGCTCCGGGTGCAGCCGGCCGGCTGCCAAGCCCGGGGTGCGCACGGGGAAGGGACTCACTCACCCAGGGGCAGCAGGGAGTGTGCCAGCAGCGTGCCGGTGCTGCGCCGCAGGTGGTACTGCACGAAGGCCGCGTCCTCGCTGCCCAGCCAGGCCGAGAGCAGGCTCTGCACCGTCAGCCCCGCCGAGCGCACCTCGTCGGGCGGGAACACGAAGCACACGGCGAACACCACGTAGGCCAGAGTGAAGGTCACCGCGGGGCTCTCCATGCTGCGCCCCTCCCGGGCACGGCGGGCCCGGGGAGATGCCGCCGCGCCCCCGGGTGCTGCGGGGCGGGGTGGGGTGGGGGGGCAGCGGTAATTCCGACCGCTCCGGCGGCACTTCCCGCCGCAGCCCCGGATGCCGGGGCGGGGACCGGCAGAGCGAGGGGAGGCGGGTCCCGTGCCTCCATCCGGCGGGTCCCTCCCTTCTGTCGGCTGCCTGCCTTCCATCCATCCGTTCCCGCCCCTCCATCCCTCTGCGCCTGCCGGGCCACGGGATCCGGACACCGCGCTCATCCCGCGGCTGCCCAGCCTGGCCGGGACACGCAGCCCCTCCCGCGGCCTTCAGGCTTTGTACGAGGTCGTGCTCCGCAGGCCTGGCAGAAGGAACCCATCCCAGTCCCTTACAAACGTGAAAGAACTCTCTTGTTGGGTGAGGGCAGCGTTTCCCTCCGAAGCAGGGAAATGGACTGTTTTGCTTGAGGGTCCGAAAAAACTTCCCTTTGTTTTTCTTTGTCTATTTTATGTCACATTTTCTAATTTTTTTCCCTGACATTTTCTAATATTTTTGTAATATTTCCTAATATTTTCTAGCATTTTTAATATTTTTTCTGATATTTTCCAATTCTTAAATATTTTTTAATATTTTCTAGTATTATTCTAATGTTTTTCTAATACTTATATTTTCTTTTTAAAAAAATATTTTCTAATATTTTTCTGATGTTTTCTAATATTTCAAGACGGGCATGGAAGATCTTAAACGGCTTTAAGGGGAGACAGATTTTTAAGATATCTTTGTACAACCACTCCCCCCCAACGCCGTAAAAGGATCCTTTAACTGGGATCTCTGGTTACTACTGAAGCACAAATAATAGCTAATAGCCACAAGATTTGCCGTTTCTCATGGAATGGAACAAAGCCCTTGCATGAACCCTGTAATTATCATGAATTTCCATATTTGCCTCTTTCGGAGAAAGGGCAGATTGTGTAACTGGGAAGGCACAGCAAGAGAAAAAAGCATCATGTGATGGCGTACGCTACTACTGATGGGGAAACAAGTCCAAAGGAAATGCCACCCACAGAATGTGACATCTGGCAGGTGGTTGATGTGTTACTGTTGTGATGGAGATCAGGAATTCATAGCGGTTTAGTGACTCTTGGAGGTGGTTACATCAGTAAAATCATGCTTCGATTCTGGGCTTCTTCCTTCATTCTAAAAGGCGTCCTTGTTAGCAAGTTTATTGTTTGAGCAACCAATCTGACGACTCAACACTAAGGACCGTTTTAGTTCGCTGAATGGGCCACGAAGATCAACAATAAAAAGCAGGCTGCGAAGCAGCAAGTTTTCTTTCCGTGATTTTACGCAAGAGATTATTGAAAAGCAGAACCACAGAACGGGTTGAGAGGGGCCTTAAAAGATCCTCCATTTCCAACCTCCCCTGCCATGGGCAGGGACACTTTGCGCTAGATGGGGTGGGGCGGTGCATCTTCCCCCTGGGGCGGGTCCCCCTCTAGGGTTTACCCTTAATGCCCCCCTCAGGTTAATCCCCCCTCAGGTTAATCCCCCCTCAGGTTTACCCCCTCCCCC
>VZRE01009516.1:177-14626 GCA_013396775.1 Cephalopterus ornatus
TTTGAGCATTGTTGTCTGACAGCTGTCTTCTTCACGGCAAAACTAGAAGACGCAACAGACTGCTTCCCTGGATTACATATTTTAGTGAAGCCCCAGTTTAAGTTTTAATATGCATTCCTAAGTAATTCTTTGGGTTGGGTTCTACCTTGCCTTGTTTCCTTTCTCAGCATTTTAACCTTTTTCACTTCTCTCACCAGTCACTCATGACTTATCAATCCCAACCTTTCTGATACCTCCCTCTCTTCTCTCCATTGATTTGGTCATAAATTCTTCCCCTGGTTCTTGTTGCACGCTTTTATCTCCGTGTTCACCCTTCTCACCTGTTCCAGTGTTTCAGTTCTTTTTGTAGCCTTCAAGAGCGTCATCATTACCAAGCAGACTTTCGCCATTCATGCTCTCACTGCTATTGTCCTACCTCTTCTAGAAATTTAGGCCAGAAGCTGCCGCTTAGCATTTCACAGAGCTGTTTTAACCAAGCTGTCTCAGACACATTTGAAATGCCATGTTTCACACAAGAACTTAGAAATGAGAACTTAATGACTTCTTTTATGTCAGAGTGACGTGTCTGCAGTTCTTATGTTCATAGCCTTTATAACACCTTTTTTTTGGCCATGTTGACTACTCTGTCCTCAGGGCTTCCACAATCTCTCTTTACTTCTTCCCAGCTCTACAATTCTGTGTTTACTGCCAACATTTTATCTGGTCTGTACTTGTTCTTCCACATTTCCTATATGTAGATGTTTCCTCCTTTTCCAGTTGTTGTCTCTGTTAGAAATTTTGCTCAGACTTCTATTTCTCTCCATCTATGGTGGAGTGTTATTGCCAAATCCATTTGTGGATTTGTAAACTGGTTTCAGGCAAATGCCATACATAGGTATCAGAGACCTCTGACCCAAGTCTTGGATGGAAAGTTGTGCTTCTGCTTTGGTTGCTGACACTCTAGGATTTTGAAAATTAAATGAAAGCTGAGGATGAGTATCTGTAATTCTGAATGCTAATCTTTTGGTAAGTGACTTGATAATGTGAAGTGCAAAATTGTAATAATGGACATTCCTATTTGACTGAAAGTAATTACCAAATATATTTAATTCTTAGTTGCCCTGTTGTCTAAGCCATTAAGTAGGATTTACTGCTTTTTATATTCCTTTTGCTAGTAAGATATGTTTAGAAATAAATATGCTTTAACTAGAGAATTTTAAAAATATTTGTCACTTCTGCTCCACAATTTGAAGTCCAAGTGTAAAATGTAACATGTATAAATACTGAAATTTTCTAGTTTCAATAGAGTTCTAATATTTGCTGTATATCAAAGAATCAAAGAATCATAGAATGATTTGCTTTGGAAGGGACCTTTAAAGATCATCTAGTCCAACCTCCCTCTGAAATAAGCAGAGACGTCGTAAATCAGGTTGCTCAAAGCTTTGTCCAACCTGACCAACCATCACCCTGGGCAACCTGTGTCAGTGTTTCACCACCCTCATTCTAAAATGGTTCTTCATTGTAGCTAGTCTAAATCTGCCTTCTTTCAGATTAAAATCCTTTCAGCTTAAAATCCATTTTACTACAGGCCCCTGTAAAAAGTTTTGCTTCATCTTTCTTGTATGCTCCCTTCAGGTGCTGGAAGGCCATAATTAGGTCACATGGAGCCTTCTTTTCTCCAGGCTAAGCAATCCCAGCTTTCTCAGGCTGCCTTTCCTCATAGAAGAGGTGTTTCAGGCCTCTGATAATTTTTGTGTCCCTCCTCTGGAATCACTCCAACAGGCCCCTGTCCTTCCTGTGCTGGGGACTCCAGAGCTGAATGAAGTACTCCAGGTGGGGTCTCAACAGAGCAGAGTAGTGGTGCAGAATCCACTCCCTCGCCCTGCTGGCTACATTGCTTTTGATGCAGCCCAGGATACACTTGGCTGTCTGGGCTGCAAGTGTACGTTGGTGGGTCATGTCCATCCTGTCACCCACCAGCACCCCCAAGTCCTCGGCAGGGCTGCTTTCCATCAGTTCATCCCCCAACCTGTATTGGTACCGGGCGGTTTTCCTTGACCCAGGTGCAGCACCTTTGGCCTTGTGAACCTCATGAGCTTCTTGAACTTGTCCAGGTCCCTCTGGATGACATCCCAGCTCTTGAGCCTGTCAACTGCATCATGTAGCTTGGTGTTATCTAAAAATTTGCTGAAGGTGCACCCTGTGACAAAATGTTTTCTGTCTACTCCTTTTATTTCCAATACTCAGAAAAACACCTATTTGCACATAACTGACATCACTGTTTCTCTTCTGCTTTTTTGGCCTTCTCTTTACTTTATATGTGCACAGAGGAGGATAAAGTAAAATTTAGATTTAGATTTTAAAATTTGGTTTCGGCAAAAACAGGTAGTTTTTAGCTCAGTTGAATGTTTTGTAACATCAAGCCTACATGGAACTAATTTTTCTTCATTACAAATGAATATTTTGAATTCAAATTTTATGGTAAAACTGAAAGACATTCACACTAGTATTTGCAGCAGTGCACATTGTGAATCATTGTGCATGAATTATACAGATTAGAATTATTTTGTACATCATGTGGTTAGATAAAAGCTTCATATGTTTTTTAATCTTGAAGAACAGGCTGGTAATTTTAACTTCAGTAGATGCCCACTATATCTGTGATTTGCAGACAGATTAATCACTAAGAACTATAATATTTTACAGAGAAAACAACCAAAACAAAACAAATTCTTCTTTCTCCATATTATGACTTCTAAAAAATTGTTCAGGTTTTTTTCTTTTACAGGGAAGAAGAATGAAATTAATCTTACAGCCCACAAAGGAGGAAAAAATGCCTTCACTGCTGGGCAGTGGCATGGGATGTGATCCTGGTGGGTTTTTTTCTCACAACATTATACTGTTCTAAAAGGAAGGATATGTAATTTTTGTCCTGAATTACATCTCTTACAAAATCAGCAAAGTAGAAGTAGATCTTGTTACCTAATGTGAAGAGTAACAGTTTACGCAATGAAAAGTGGGCACTTAACATACTTATATCTTACATACTTCATAGTTTACACTATCTGTGTACTCTGGCAAAATGATTCAATGAAGTCTCAGGCTCTGGAAAAGAGAAGTATTTAGTTTATATACCATTTCACAGGCAATTATTTGGGATAAGAATTGAAAAAAAGAGGAAGATGTGAGCATGCAGTGGTAAATGGCTTCACAGAAGCTAAACTCATCTTTCTCAGTGTGCTCATTCATCAGTGGCATTACAGTTTAGAGGATTGTCTAATTAGGTGTAATCAACTGCCAGTTGATGAGTGTAATATTCAGTTTGCATTTATTGGAGCACTAATGAATGATCCTTCTCATGCTTACACTGACCATAAGATTGTAGAAATTATAGGTTATTTCACATATTGCCTTTATTATGTTTATAAGACTCCTGCATGACATTTTAAATAAATGTTGTCTGCACAAGCCTGGGAATGCCAATCTTGGGCTGTGGTCAACACAGACCAGATGTGCTATGCTTTTTGCTAGTATGAAAACTGAGCATACAAAAGTCAAGTTAAGCTAATTATTCTTTCTTTAATTTTAATAAGAACTGTCAAAAAGTCCACTATCTAAATTCAGAATTTCTGCAAAAAAGATTGCCTGGTACTTGAGGGGTTTCAGTCTCACATTTCTTAGTCTCTGGTTGCAATTATTCCGTTTCTTTGTAGCTGACTCCCTGAAAATGGAGAATGGGAGGTGGAAGAAACCATGGTTTTTTATATGAGCATTTTTATGTTGCTGGATTATGCATTGGCATCCTAAGGAAAAGTGATAATATAAATTCCTTGTAGCAGAGTTATGTTATCTGCAGTGAAGATGTAAAGCATCAAAGGTAAAGAGGGAAGTGAGGAAAGTTGTTACAGAAAGTAGTAGTGAATGACTGTGATACTGCCTTTGCCCTGAGGGTTTTAGTTTTTGTTGGAAATACTCTGTGGTATTGTTGGCATCAGTTAGCATCATTTATCTCAGTGGGAGATGCTTCTGAGGTAAGCCAAAGCTGCAGTGCAGCTAGTATTTCAGAACTGGCAGCTGTGTCCTGAGATCATCTCTGCAGCTCAGCTGTTCAGAAAAATATTTTAATATCCCTGAAGGTTTGAGTCTTCCTGTTTATATCGGGTAAAGATATTTTGCTTGTGAATGAGGCAAGAATACAGGACTTCATCTGTGATGCCATTGTTTTATGCACAGAGAGCATTGCGGGTTTATTTTTTTTTTATTTTTTTTTTGACTTGGACAACTCTCCAGAACATCATCAGAACCCTGATGATTGTTCCTGTGAATAAAGGATTTATTAGCAAATAATTTTAGAAGGGCAGTGAGTGTCTTTGAAATTTGTATATGGCATCTTTCCAACTGCCATACATCTCTAAGGAGCCATGCATTTGGCAGTTCTGTTCCCACAGGCCATATTTAGACAATGGCAGTGTCACCATATTACATAACTGCATCCCAAGAGCACCTTGGATGCCAGGAGAATATATGTATACACACATCCACACATATATATATATATATTTATATGGTCTGTGCAGGGTTCATACCTTTATATTTCATCTCACAAACTTGTTTCCCAAGGGCACTCTTAGCATATCAGGTAAAAGAGTTACTGGTTTAACAGTCTGGATTACCATTCTGGTAGATCTTTTTTCCAAACTCTTCTCTATAAATTCTTATAAAGAAAGTGGGTTTAGATGTAGAAGAGGATGTCAAAAATACAGGCCAGATTACAGCTGGTTCTGTGACTTAGAAGAGTTTCGGAGTCTTCCCTGAAGTTTGTTAGGGCTGCTTCCCTTTCTGGAATATTTCAGAATAGGGTGACACTTCATCTGTCACCTACTGCCATGTGAATTTGATATTGCACGTTGAGACTAAGCTGCATAGAAACTCATACTGTCTTTCATAGGTTAGAGACCCATGTTTCATGAGCTTCGTATTCTTCCAGAAGAAGACTCAAAATCTGTGTGTTGGACTGTCATCTGTTACCTTCTGTCATTCCAGATGCCGCTAAAGAAAAAAAAAGGAAATGTGATACGCAGCATTTTTCAGCTGTCACAAATAGTTATCTAACCACTAGCTACCAGGTAGCAAGTAACTTCCTTATCTTTTACAGATTTTGATCTTAATAATCTCAGGTGATCTTGTCCTCCTTTTCTTTATTTTCCAAATGTGATTTATTAGCATAATGAGAAGGAGAAGAGACCAAAATGTCTAGGGAAGGGACAGCAAGGAAGTTGACTGTTTCAAAATAGTTTAAAATAAAAGTTTCAATAATGCAGATGATGTTTCTTATTAATATTTACTCAAAACATTCTTTTTTAAAAGTCACTTCATTTTTCAGGAAGCAAATTATTGTGGCCTTCCCTGTTTTTGCTTAAAAAGATCACTTTCCCTGGTGCATTCTCTGTTTTTTTACTGATACAACCTGATAAAAGTTCAATCCCTAAAGCAGTACAAGGAAATTGAAATTGATTTTCATTACAGCAGTGAATAGTATTCCTAGTATGATGGGTTTGCAAGATGACTTCCTGACACTGTAAGTGAACAGCATAAACCTTATGAAGCATACTCTTCGTCTCTTGAAATTCTTAATTATGGTGATTCTGTTTTATTTAAATAACAGTAGGACTAAATAATTTTGCAGGAATGTCTTACAACTAAGCTAACTTCTGGGTCCTACACAGGCACTGAGCAGCTGTAGTTTCCTAGCTGAATGGTACCATTTTGAAGACTTGCCAGAAATATTCAGTCTATTTTCTTGGGAAATATCAGCAGGATTACAAGTCAGTTTGCATATTAAAGAGTAAATTGGGGAACATTATTGCTAGAGAGGATTAAACATTGATAATCCCTTTGAGAAATCAAAATTTGGAGATGCATACTGTGGAGAAAAATTTAGCTTTGACATTTGATTTCAAGCTTCACATACTATATTGGACTGAAGGCATAAAGTATTTTCAAACCTGTCAATGATTATTTTGGCTTCTTTGGAAAGTCAGGTATATTGTGATTAACATGAATAAATGGTAAATATAATTTGATTTCTTTTAAAAAATGTCATGGCAGCTAACTTATAATTACATTACCAGGTAATTAGGAGAATAGAAAATGAAATTATGGAAGTCAACATGAGACATACCTAGGATCAGTATTTTAATATTGATTAGATTATAGCATGTTTAATGAAACTATATGTTCAAATAACATTTATAGGTGGGAAAATTACCCTATGATATTTAAAGTTCTCCTGTCTTGAATAACATTTGGCACATACTATTCTGAGAGTGTTGTTTAGAAATAACAGATAAAAGTATTTTGGCTCTATGCTTTGTACTCTCTTGTGGCATTCAGTGCTAGTAAACTGATAAAAATGGATGCGGAGAAGGCTCACAATATTTTTGCCTCAATCTTCAGTGGCAACCTCTCTTCTGGAGTGTGGGGTGGGGACAGGAGGAGCGAAGTCTCTCACACTGATCAGATTCATGACCACTTGAGGATCCCAAGAGTACATGTGTCTGTAGAACCTAATGAGATGCATCCCAGAGTTCTGAGGATACTAGGTCATGTATTTGCCAAGCCACTCTCCATGATAGTCTTGGCAGCCAGGTGTAGTCCCAGAGGACTGGAAAAGGGAAACATAGTACCCATCGTTAAAAAGGGTGGAAAGGATATTGCTTGCTCGTGGGAAGTAGAGAATTGAGTCTTTGTTTTTAACCTTTGTGTATGCACAACCTTTTTCTTTTGCCTTATCTCAGCCTACGAGTTATTTCCCAATATTCTCTTCCCTATCCAGCTGAGGAGGGGGAGTGACAGAGTGTCTTGGTGGGCACCTATCATCCAGCCAATATCAACGCACCACACAATATTTTTGTTATGCTACATACTACATTATGTTTTGTAAAGTTATATTATTTTTACCAGTTTCCTTCATCCAAACACTTAAAATTTACATGTGCATAGTGCTATAATTTAACCCCAGCCAGGAGCTAAGCAGCTCATAGCCAGTCACTCAAATTACTCTGATGGGGTGGCAGAATAAATCAGAATGGTAAAATTAGGAAAACTCATACGTTGAGATAAAGACAGTTTAATAGGTAGAGCAAAAGCTGCACACACCAAAACAAGGAATTCATTCACCACTTCCCATCTGCAGGCAGGTGTTCAGACATCTCCAGGAAAGTAGAGCTCTATCAGGCATAACAGTTATTTGGGAAGGACAAACACCATCGCTTGGAATGTTGCCTCCTTTCATCTCCTCCGAGCTTTGTATGTGGAGCATAATGCCATATGATGTGGGATATCTCTAGAGGGCAGTTGGAATCAGCTGTTCCCAGCTGTGTCACCTCCCAACTCTCTGTGCAACCCCAGCCTCCTCGCTCGTGGGGTGGGCTGAGGAGCAGAAAAGGCCTTGGCTCTGTGCCCTGTTTGGCAATAGTACTGAAAACATCCCTGTTTCACTACTATTGTCCGTTTTCCAGCTCAAATACAATGCACAGCTCCATAGTAGATTGAAGAAAATCAACTCTATCCCAGCCAAAAGTAGCACGAGTAGATATTGATTTCCTGTCGCTATGGAAGTGGGACAGAATTATTGAAATTCAGCTTGAATTGCAATGTGGCTGGTGCACAACATGGAGACTCACTGTACCCACTTAGTGGTTTCTCCCAGTGCAGCAAACTCAGGGGACCTGTGCTGCTCCTGTCATCTCCTTCACAGCACTTAGTGCCTCCTGCTTCCAGTGCAGTCCAGCCCAGGAATCCCAAAGGTGTTTTTATTGGACCAGACATTAACTTGAAACATGAAAATTTCCAGACAGGTCTCTATATGTCATCTCATACATCAAATGACAAAGATAGCTCTGGCTGCCTTAGCACGCTCAGATGGCACATTGTTTTTGGCACACCAGGGGCCAGGCTCACCGACAGCTATTGTTTTTTTTCATTGCCTAACAAGAACGTGATTAATACAGTCAATGCATTTATTACTGCCAAGTTGGGGAGGAGTAAAATCCTGCTGTATTCATTAACCTATGTTTTGTTGGAAGTCTGAAAATGGCTGTGTAGAATTGATAATGATTAGAGACAGTGATGGTTATTACATACTACCCTGCCACAGGTGTCACTCTCTTGTAATGCTGGATTCAAATCAGTAAACTCAGTCTTTAAAAACTGGAATATCAGATTTTCAAGAGCATGTTTGATTGTGTGAGAATGTCTTTAGCTGGTGGATTACTACAGGCAGGACACTTTTTGTTTATTTCTTTGACTAATTTTTCAATAATTGTTATATTTTTGGAGGACAAAAAAAAAAGAATGAGCATACAGGAAAACTTAAATGAGCACTTATCCCTCCTTGTGAAGGCAGTTAAGAGCCACTTGCCCATTCTTGTGCTGGTACTGAATTTGCTGTCATCAATCTCTGGCTTTTAATTCGAGCATCAATATGTTGGACTTTTTGCTGCCTTGGTGAAAAATAGCTGTTAGAATGAGAGAGGGGAGAGTGGCTGTCAAAGTGTGCATGTGAGTGCTGCTCAGCCACTGCACTGGTAACGTCTTCCACCTCCTGAGAGACTTGTGGGCAGAGTAAAGCACAGGTAACTGGCTGTGGAGAAAGTCAATCTTCTGTAAAAACAGCTAGTGACACAACAGAATATACAGGCAGTATCAGCAAGGTTCATCTTGGATGCCTATGAATGAACCATTTTTGGCGGGGTTTGTCGTGGGTTTTTCCCCCTAAATAAATTGTTTCTAGTTAGCTAGAAAGGGTTACTTAACAAAATTTTATACCTTTTTGAGTTACCATTTTTTCATGGTATAGTGCATAGTCTGAAAGAAATCGTCAGGATAAAAATGTTTAAGTAAAAAAAGTGACAAATCAATGTTATTTTTAAAATCTTTCAAACATATAATTTCCTCCTTGAAACTCATAATGAAACTTTTCAGTTTGCCCATTCCCTTTTCTGTGCCTTGCTTCTCCTCACCTCACCTCTCATCTGACAAAGTATGCCGGAAAAGTCTCTTACACTTTTCGTTCAGATTCTTGTGTATTTTGTGGAAAATTTCAGGTTCTGTTGCAGGGAATAAATCTTCTTGGTACAAGAACTATACTACCCATTAGAAGTGAGCAAGGTTTTTAATGAGATTAGTAGGAGGCAGATGTGCTATCAAGAAGAGAAAACAATTTCCTGTGTGTCGTATCTAGTGAGCCAGTTTTACAAAATGGGTCTTAACTTAGACCTTCAGGATAACAAAAAACTGTTATGTCTTCTTCAAATTTTAAACATCCTCTCAATTGCTGAAATTTTAGACACAAAGAACAGTGGGGAAGTTCTTTTGCAAATTGATATTTAGGATACAAACAACAGTTGAATAAGCTCCATCAAAATACTTAGATTCAATTTTGATGCATAAAGTGATTTTAAACTGTTTTGAAATATTAACTAAAATTAGCTAAATAAGGAATAAAGAACACGTGTAAAACCTAAGTTTTCCGCTAGAACGTAGCAAAACTGCCTTCTTGCAGAAAGAAAAGCTTCTTTCTTCTTCTCACTTCCCCCATCAAGCTACTAAAACAAAAACAACTCCCATCAGACGTGTTGTGTCTTTTTAAGGACATGGGTTTGTATTACTCACTTTGCATGTTATGTAGCCACAGTAAAGGGCAAAATCTCTTGGCAGGGCAGAATGGCAGTGGCCACAGGGAAGAAACGGGGAGCAGGCATCAGCTGCATATGAGTGTGCATTCATGCTTCAAAGCGAAATAAGAACCAGTGGACCCATGCTAGAATTCAGTTAATTACTGTTGTTTTGGCTAATAGATTGATTGAGTAATTGCAGAGGGCAAGTTTTTTATGTTCCTAAAGCTAAACTTGGTGAGAAATTGTACCGTCAAGCAGAAAAGAAAAGAAAAAAGCTTTGTTTGCTGCCGTACTTAACCATAGCTTAGAATAGAGGCAACTTTTGTGTGTGTATTTATTATGTAAAATGAAGAGGAAAATGAAGAAATTTTTAAAATTAAGAAATATGCTGAATTCTATCAAAGAAATCTTTAAATACCAGGACAAGATGGAGGGGAGAAACAAAGGGGCAATTGAAAATAAAATCCTACTATATAGAAACAATCTTCTTCAATGTGAAAGCAGTGTCTTTAAAAAGCAATTTGTATAAATTGGATTTCTACAAAGCTACATCTGTGGATTATTGGTTATTTACAGAGCAGTTTGCTTTTACCACTCTGTAGAGCCTTTGAACCATCAAGCAGACTGATGCTCCTGCCCAACTTGGTGTTGTCTGCAAACTGGTCGAGGCTACACTCAGTCCCCTCATACAAATGGTTGATAAAGATATTAAAGAGCAGTGATCCATTAGTGTGCATTGCAGCAGGGAAACTTACTACATTTATGTTAATAATAATTAAAAAGCAGTCAGTCATTTAATCTTGCTATCACTGATTTATAAGAGATCCTTCTGTGTGTTTGAGCACAGAAATGTCAAGGATTTTCTTAAAAACTGTTACTTTAGGTGTTCACTAATGTAAACTCTAAAATAATAGAAAGGAAGCAACAACTTCAGACAAAATCTGTCTTCTCCTAAGATCTACCTGTTTAACATGTCTACCATGGTTCAGAATTACACTAAATAATGCCCAGAGCGACAGACTCTGTATCAAACATGCACCCTCAAGAGCAGGACTACAGTTTGTGTAGCTAGACAACAGCCCATATCTGGTGTGCTGCACAGAGAATTGCACAGGTTATGTGATGATTTTTATGCAGATGCATTGAGGATGCTCCCCTCAGTAAACTTGCAACCCTTCCTCAGGCTCTGTTTTATCTGACATACTGAATAGTATGTGCTGTTATTCATGTCTCTAAAATAGTGGGGAAATACCTACCAGAGAGGGAGGTCTGTGCAGTGACAATTCTCATAAAAATGTTCAGAGACAGGAGAGCCTAAGTATGTGCACGCATTTGTACACAAAATGAGCAAAATCATTTTGCTTCACTTGTCAGTGTGAGACCTAAACCAAGAGATTGTGTGACAGCCTGTGAAGTGCAAGTTATAACTGGCTGATAACAAGATATTTCACTGGAAATATTTATGCAACCTCAATTGAGTAGTCATGCCTAATATTTTGTACACTCTATGTTGAATTATGCATCAAATATCTATCTGCCAAAGCTAATAAATTCAGAATTGCAAAGGCCAGTGAATCATCTGGAACTATCAATGCATGCATACTCCAGTTATGGTGGAGAGACAAGGGAGATCCCATGTGGTGAGGATACATAAGAAGTTAGAGAGCTAGTACCTTATTTCAGTTCTCAAAGAAATAAAAGTGTTTCTTATTAGGAAACTTTCTGGACATGATTGTGAGAGTTCAACCCTTTAAGAGAACAATATGTGCCCATCTACTTGAAGGAGCACAAGGAAAATTCACTTTGCATTATGGTAAGGCCAAGAAGATTTTCCTGAGTTTCTAGATCAATGTTAAATGTCCATCAAATACATAAAACTATTTTCATTAATTTGTAACATTACTGTTCTACAAGGTTAGTTTAGTCAAGCAGCGGTCAGATTTATAGCCACTTGATCTTCCACGAGTTTTACTTGCAGTCATTTGTTTGTAAGTGTACTACTTGGCATTTGAATAACGAAACAGCTCTAAAAATGATTAAGATTCTTCAGAGAAATTCTGAGAAATCATGTCTCTTTCTAACACAGTGGCATTGAAGGGCAGCATATAAGCCTTTTGTGGCTGTAAGCATCTTTTCACTCTTGGAGTGTAGTTTGCTTTGGTATCACATCAAATGGTGACTATCCTGTTGTATCGCTTAGAAATGAAAATGGAATACTTCAGTATGGTAAAGAAGTGAAATTTAGGGAGAATTTGTCCTGTGTTATACACCAGTTAGGTACAGCACCTTCATACTGCATTTAGAATACTTCCCTCCAATGATCTGATAAGAAGTTCCTCTGTTCAGGGGCAGGGAGGAAGAATTTGGATTCTTACTGCGTTGCTTATTGAGGTTTATGCTGTAAATATTTGTGAATATGCAGAGACATGTACCTGTAATGTATGTGTAGCTTTTTCTGTTTCCTTCAACCAAAGCTTTAAATGTAGCTGGGCAAAAATATCAGCTAAGGTATTGCTTATCCTGTATAAATAATATTTTCATAAAAACAGCTTTTGGTTAAAACTTGGCTTGAATATTCACTTCATACAGAGAAAGCATTTGCAGGCACACAGTTTACAGCGCTACTGACTGAGAGCTCTGTTGTGTTGGATAGGTTTTCTTCTGTAGGTGTTCTATGGCCAGTGAATATTTAAGAGTGAGAAGCTGAGCTCCTGCACACAGGAGTTTCTGAACAGCCTTTTTGCATCAAGCCATGCATACCCACGTGTGCACACCCACCCAGTCGGAGCCAGTAGTCTCACCAAAAGGTTGCAAACCTCTTCTATGTCTTTTAGTGAAAAACATTGATGCCATAGAGATACCAACCTGAAACCAGATTGCAATAATGTAAAAATAGCTGGAAGAAGCTAGTGAACTGGATTATCTGAAATGGGATCACTTGCAGGGCACATTACATAAAGACACAAATGATGATTTTATTTTCTGTTAGAAAGGATGGCTGATTTTTGTCTGTCTGTTTTTGTTTCTTTTTAAAGCCTCAGCTGCAGAATTAATTGATACCATTCTCTTTCTGTAATTGTTGGGTTTTCTAGCTCAGCATCTTGGAAGATCATGCCGCTGAATTAGAAGCTTAACTCAAAACATTTAAATATAAATTGTGATGTTGTGAATTTTAACTTCATGAAGGTCCCACCTTTCTCATCTTTCCCTTCTGATCCCCAAATACCTTAAAGATATGTAAAGAAATAATCTCACAAACTGAATAGCCAAGAGAGTTTTGGCTTCCTGTAGAAAATGTGGGCACTATGCGCTTTTCCTTCATGTGCGGTTTTTTTGCAACTTAATGATGATTAGAGCATTTCTAAAGTTGATGTAAAACATTACAGAAGAATAATTACATTTTCTTGCTCTAATGCACAGCCATTTAAAATAGTTATTATAATTTGGAAATTTGTTTATTACAGAGAAGTTGCTGAGGAAAAAAAATTTCTTGGCTCTGTGGTGTTTTCAATTCAAGAAAAGCAGTAACAGCCTACTGTTGGATTTATTGTACTTTTCGTTAAAGCAGCTGGTATTGGCCATTCTCAGAGTAAGGATATGAACTATTGTTCTGATGCAATAATTACTACCTTCATATGCAACCATCTGGTTTTACCTCTGTTCACAGTATTTTTAACATGGTGAGAAAAAATGAATATTCATAAAAGCTCTGAATTTTTATGTAAGTTTCAAATAATTAGATTTATGTGTTTTGGTTCAGTTAATTTAATACAGGAGACTAAACTTAATTTTTAACCTTGTCTCCAACAAAAAATAAGAATTTTTAAGGATAGTCTCTGAATACGATTGGATGGTTTAGCAGAAACTTAATGCAATTTGTGCCATTTTGTTGGGTTGGGATTTTTTTTTTTGTCAGTTTGTTTGTGTACTTGTTTCTTTTATTTTGGTGGAGTTTAGGGGTTTTGTGTGTGTGTTATTTTTTTGTTGTTGTTGGTTGGTTGGTTTGTTGTTTTTTCTTTTTTCTTTTTTAATTTGAATTGAAACATTATGTTAACATTTGACATTAGAAGTACACCTCATAGTGTGCCCAGCACCTTACGTCAAATAGTCATGTAGTGCTTTTTCACAGTTTCACCAGAAATAAGTACCCAGTTGAGTCAGGTGAAAAGTATCCTCTTTAAGATGGATTTAGAACCTGCCTTAGATCAAAAGATATAAAAATCTAAGTTCTCCATTCACAAGTTGATAGAGTAGTGCCAAACTTCTGATTTCAAGATTCTGATAATAATTTATTTCCTCACTCCCAATGTAAATGCAGTCCCTAATCTCACATGCTTGGAGGAATGAGGAATATGTCAAGGCTATTGGCTTTTTCCAGCACTAGTCACAAAACTAGCACAAATCTCTGAAATTGCTGTAGTTAAAACACTCCTAATGACTAATTTCTTTCAAAAGGATTTTGTTACTTCACAGTTTAACATTTTAAGACAGCCCTGGTTATTAAATGAGCTCCTCTTCCTTGTCTTTTAGTGTTTATCCTTCCCAGATACTGTAGGGAACATTTCATAGTTTCAAGGGCATTCCTGCCAGAAAGTACATAATAATATTAATTGAAAAACTCTCCAGGTACTTGTCAAAGTCCTGAAGAGATCAGCCTGCACTGGCATTGTGTATTCAGATAATGCTCTGCAAGCAGCAGGATGCTTGGATTTACTGCTGCTGCCAGAAAGTGAGGACTGTGGTTTGTCAACAGTGCTGTGCACTTTTGGAAGCTGCTGGTAATTTTATTT
>VZRE01009518.1:3352-33246 GCA_013396775.1 Cephalopterus ornatus
TGTGTCCAGTTCTGGGCCCCTCAGTTCAGGTGCTGGAGCAGGTCCAGAGAAGAGCAACAAGGCTGGTGAAGGGACTTGAACACAAGTCCTGTGAAGAGAGGCTGAGGGAGCTGGGGTTGTTTAGCCTGGAGAAGAGGAGGCTCAGGGAGACCTCATCACTCTCTACAACTCCCTGAAAGGAGGTTGTAGCCAGGTGGGGGTTGGTCTCTTCTCCAAGGCAACCAGCAGTAAGACAAGAGGGCATGGTCTTAAGCTCTGCCAGGGGAGGTTTAAGTTGGATGTTAGGAAGAAATTCTTTACAGAGAGGGTAATCAGACATTGGAATGGGCTGCCCAGGGAAGTGGTGGATTCTCTGTCCCTGGAGGTATTCAAGAAGAGACTGGATGTGGCACTTAGTGCCATGGTCTAGTAACTGTGGTGGTAGTGGATCATGGGTTGGACCTGATGACCTCAGAGATCCCTTCCAACCCGCATGATTCTATGATTCTATGAGACACAACTAACTAATCTTCCATGAGAATTTGCAGAACTGATCGTGGATTATGGATAGAGGAATTATTTACTTTTGTTGACCTCATAGTTATACTCTTTTATTTTAAGTCAGGAATTTTTTATTCATAAGATTTGAGTGCTAGGTGACTTTGATGATATATGATATGTTATTAGTAGCTTACTGGTGAGGGTCAGGCATGCAGATTCTCTACTTGGAGGGCAAAATAGTCCCACTATAGCTACCAGAGAATAAGGGAGGCACAAATGGACAATTATTCTTATAGTCCTCTGAAATGACTGCAGGATCAACAAACTTCCTGCTGTTACTGCTGCTACAATGGCTACATTGAGCACTTTCCAAGAAAAAAGAATTGTACAGCTGGTCATCTCTTGTCTGTATGGGGGATTTACTTCAAAGCAGAATGCTGCATCCACGAGGGGACTGGTATTCCCTGCATTGCACTGCAGGAAAGTTAAACCACACCCATTCTGTGTCCTGCTTAGTTTGGACAATCACAGAGCAGGAGGGCATGGTGCATCACGACCTTCTAAAATTGAAGGCAATCAGTAATCTGTATGCTTTTCTCAGTCTATGGACATATCTATGTTACCATGTGTTTAAGCAGCATGAATCTTTTCTTACATCTGTGCATTTAATTTCAATTAATTAGAAATAGTGCTAATGCTAGCTGGATTAGGCATGGATTAAATACATAGTACAACCTCTAGTAAGAAGGCTGATGTTTTTCAGTGCCATGTTTCACCACCTAATAACTGAGCACTCCCTCTGGGTTGTATATATGATCAGCACAGAGTCACACTTACAAGGTCAAAGCATACAGTAAGATTTAAGAGGAATGATTTAGTTTTAGATACTAGGAAAAAAAACCCCCACACATATTTTGACTTTTTTCCCCTGAGAAAAAATATCATTTCAGAGACAAAAAAACCAACCATTCCCAGAGACGTTAGTGAAAACTTAATGAATGTACTTGAAAAAGTATAATAAACTAAGGAATAAGTGCCCCGTGGACAAAAAAAGTAATGTTTCCCTACCTGTGTATCTATTTTAGGAGAATTTTGCTGTTTAATGATCTTAGCCTATTTCTATTTCTAGTTTTGCAAGTACTGCTTTTTGGGAGTCTCACAGCATTTGATACTTTACACTGGTGTGTGCTGTCCCAGATGTGTCATTCTACATGCTGAAATATATTTGCAGCGTTGCAGGTTTTTTCTGCTGACTCTTAGTACAATATCAAAGGCAGGTGCATGCAGAAGTCAGTTAAAAAATTGTTAACTACCCTATAGTGCTTTTTTTTTTCTTTTTTTTTCTTTTTTTTTTTTGTAAATATACAGACATTTTAAATACTTCATAGGCTGCAGGGATGAAAAATGCAAAGGCTCAATATTGGAATTGTTTCAGTAAAATTCCAGGGAGTCACTTGTTCAAACACATTTTACTATTTTGTTAATCTTATGGATGAAACAGATGCTCAGGAAAAGACTATTTGGATAGCAGATTTAAAGGTTGGATTGTATTGTGAAAGCTGCCACATGCTCTCTGCAGCTTTTTTATTAATGCCCATAACTTTAGAGATGAGGATACATGACTTGTAAATTCTTATAGGAAGATAGAAGTAATTACCAAGCCAGACCCAGTCCTCAATACTGTTACTATTTTAGCTCATCTTTCTTGAACCAGATCATCTGATATGTACAAAAATGTGGGTTTAGCCTGAATCTCTCTAAGCACTCACATTGAAATTGTTCTGTTTCTGAGCGCTTCCTGAATGAGAACATCTAGTTATTAAATTACTACTTTTGTGTTCTACTTTAAGCACAAAAAACTAATTGTGGCTAAATCAAATGTTAAAGGAACATCTTCAGAGAAGATGAAGATCAGCTCAGCTGTTCATGTCTTCACCATAGGCAGTTTTAAAGACAGTTGATAAAAACATATTTAGCAATACCAAACCATAACGACAAAGAACAGATTTTTTATATAGGTATTTAGACATCTTTTGTCTAAAACTCTCTGGTCATTAAAAAATATCATCTACATAATAATGAGAACAAATTGAAAAAATCTTTCCTGGTTACATCAGCCCTTGTAGTAACTTTCCCTTCCCCTTCTCTCCTCTCCCCGCGACACATGCTTGGCTCCGGTTCATCCTAATTCTCTTATATGATAAATTCCTACAGCTTCTCGAAGCTGTTGGCAGGGAGAGATGTAATGAAAACAACAGAGGGGAGAGGTCATTAGTGCTTATAATAACACTGTCACCAAATGACTTCCACCCCTGCTGAACAGTTGAAAACACATTCTCGAGGAGGGGTTTGTCAGGCTGCTTACCTCTACCCACAGCATGTCTGGAGGTAAAGATTAGCTGCACAACAAGAGAGAAACTGATAGAGCAAACGGGGGAAACAAACATAAATCTAGTAAACACAGTAGAGAAACAAGGAAGAAGTCACGATCCCATTAGCCTGCCCCTATGTTGATTTACCTAGCAAGCAAGTATTGTGCGCACACATTTGTCACAACTTCATAGAAAATCCCTCCCACAAAGATGAGCCCAGTAGCTCCCAGGTTCTGTTGAGTTTTCTTTGAGAACTTCGAAAGTTTCTGAAAACTTTGGGGTTTTTTCGGACTGTATATGAATCATCACATGTTCAGCAATGGAATTGAAAAAAGTTAGGTGTCTTACTTTCCATTCTTACTTTTCATCTGACTCTAACGAACTCTAACTTGGTTTTATAAATGTGAAAAGTACTGTTAAGAGTTTGATGTTATAAACCATTGTGAAAATGTATATGTTCACCCTGTGATGGGCGAGCTGTGATCTGGTGTTATAAATGTAGTTGAAGATACTGTTGAGAGTTTGCTGAGAAAGAGTAAGTATTCAATACAGTTATATTTCTAAGATAACATCTGAGGAAAGGAAATACATAAGTACTTCACTTCTCACAAGGACATTACTTCCTCAGTCAACTTAAAAATGGTGTTAAAACCTGCAATGGTCAGACACCATTGGTCAGAAAATTAAAGCCATGTTAGATAGCCTTGATCACAACAGTTCTACTGATAGTAAATCAGAAAAATTCTGGAAAGAGAAACTAGGAAGAATCAAAGAAATTCAAAATTCATCCTCAAAAAAAAAAAGAGAAAAGGATGCTTTGTCACTGACTTTTGTTCGCTAGTAAATACTTGCCATCTAAATTTGTTATGCTTTCTTTTCCCTCTGATATAATGATGGAAGATAATATATGTAACATAACGAAACACACATTTCAAGAAAATCTTGCAAAGATTTATACATACACATTAAAAAGACTACATTCCAATTTTCTGTGGATGTGTAATGAACAGAAATTTCTATAAAAAAAGAAATTTTTGTAGAATAGATGTTTTTATAAAACATCAGGAAGAACTAGATAAAAGGAGTCATAATACTATCAGAAAGGACAGGTTGTTTTATTCAAATGACTCGTGTATTCTTTCCCTTACTGACCAAATTGCTCTACCAGGATGGTGGAAAAAACTTGAAGAAAAATAGCTTCAGATATGTGACAGTGGAAAGTTGATTTATGTTTATGCAGGAAAGATAAGATAAAAATCAAGGCTGCAGAAAATAGATGGGAATTAGAACACGTTTCTAAGAATCAACACTATAAAGCACTGTATGAGTGCAAAGATTTCCTCAAAACTTAGAAAATGCTCCTGAAAAAGAAAGACTTACTGCTCACACACATAAGGGAGCAAGAAACATGGAGCCTATCAGATTGCTATTTCACCTCAAACACAACTTGTCCCTAAAGAAGGGACTGTCTTGTTACTGACACACCACCCAAGGTTACAGTCTCCAGGAACCCTGGGAAGTGGATCACTGATGACCTGAGCACTGCAAACTTGTGAAATGGCCATACGTTTGCTAGTCATACAGTGCAAATGACCACCACTGGCCAAGACATCGGAAGACGAGCCTGAGACCATGCACGTTGTCAAGACAGCTGACATTTGTCCACAGCACTCTGGGTCCCAGCCAGCCTGGCGTGCCAAGGCACTGTGCATGTTGCTGCCTCTGAGTACTTCTGTGCCTATATGAAGATCATTCCTTCAGAAGTTGTGGGTGCTGGGCTGTCTTATGGAGATTGCAGTCATGCCCTCCCACCCCCAAAGCTGCCTCAAGCAAGCAAGGCCCAAGCCAATAAGCCCAACTGAACCATACTTTACGTTCGGACAAGTTGCCAGTGAAGTGCATCTCACTGCTGGGAACTGGTGCTTCAGACTGATGAAGGCAATGCACAGAACACTCTTTGAGGCTCACCTGAAACAAGTCTCCAAATCTGACTCAATAATAGGCACTGCCTGAACTTCAGCAAGAAACATTGCTGCACAAAATATCTCACAGAAAGCACTGATCTGTAGGCATGCTTTTATTATAACAAACCCAGCATTTCCTACTCTAAATAATCATTTCACCAAGACAGCTTACGACTTTCAGTGGCTTATTATCTGCCAGAAAACTGAAACACATGCTCTAAATAGATTGTACTATGGTGAAAAGAAACCACCAAACCAGCCAAGGACAGAAATGAAAGGTATCCTCTTTCTTCTTCCCTGCAGTTTCCCTTATTTTGATGACTAGTTAGATTAGGGCAATTAAAAGAAATACTTTCGCCTAGCAGCACTCAGCAAAATAACAACTAAAGAGAAACAAGCTATTTTTCTGTATATGAATTTTAAATATATACATCTAAAAGAAGATGTTGGGTTTTATAGTTTCAAGATCTTAAATGTAAATAATGTGATAAGACACAGTGATCAAAGTTTGACACTGGATATTTAGAAGTATTAAAACCTTCTGTGGAAAGCTTGTTCATGCAGGACACACAAAACATGACCAAAAAAAAGTGGGGTGATATAAAAATCCAACAAATCATAAATGATCAGGAAATTATCAAGGACTAGTAGTAAATACTACTAGTAAATAGTGAAAAAATTAAAAACAACACAACAAAAAAACCAGTGAGAATATAGCTTATTCATCCTTGAAGTCTCTAAATTCTCCTGAATAAAAAGTTATCAGCAATGGTTGGCTCAGCTATGTGATAATAAAACACAGAGTGCAGGTCCTGATAAGGTGTATGACCTTACCAAGGAAGCTAACATCTTTGAATGCCTGATGAAGTAATAATTTATCATTAATGTGATTAATTGAAGCTCCTGAATCAGAAAAATGTCTGTTTTTTCACAACTGTCATTTTGCATCTATTATTTCCAGCATCACTACACTAAAATGCATTTTTGCCACAAAAATGGGACATGAAAAATGGAAAACTGAAAAAAACCCCCAGTATTGAGGAGCTTGACTTTCACTAAGAAATACTGCAGCACACATAGACGGCTACGGTTGATCAGAGGCCATACCAAAAAAAAGTACAGGGATAAAATGTAATCAATTGGCAACGATTTATGCAGAAGAAAAAGAACATGTTAAAATTAAATTTGGCTTCTGAACTGTGACTGAAAATGATTCAGTTCAGTCCTCCACAGGATTATTGGTGTGTGGGTCCTACATACAGAATTTGATGATAGTCTCAGCAGTCCTGCTGTTAAAGCCCATCAGCTATTAAACAGGTGCCTACTATCTGTAAACTCTTCTCCTTCAGCTATATACTTGTCCCATGAAGGAATGAATTCCTGGTGATGAGAAACCCCATACCTAAGTGTGATCAAACAGCTGGTTTGTGTATCTAATTCACTCTAAAGCCCTGGGAGGTCTGCACTGTGGTTGCACACCTGAGATGCAGGAAGGTGCTTGCTTTGTACTGAAATTTCAATCCAGGCTGTGCTTAATTCCATCTCCTTGGAAAATGTCTAGTCCAGTTGGCTGGAGAAAAAAACACTGAAGCATTTTTACCTGGAAGCATTAAGAAAAGTTTTCCTGTGAAATACCCTGGTGTCAGATGAGCTCAGGATATCTCCGTCACATCGCTGACCAGTTAGAGTTGGAATTTGAGCTTCAGTCCTTTAAATACCAAATGATTATTTATTCATTTATCTGGCAAAAAGACATAGCTCTCAGCCAGAACTGAAGACCTGGCTTTGTTTAGGCACTACATTCTCAGCCCTGAATCCTGGATGGAGGAAAATGCTTCTCTTTGGTCTAGAAAGAAGTAAGTGGCTCAGCATCACTTCCTCCAAGGACAGCTTTGCCTCTCTTGGCTCTCTTTTGTCCTTGGAATTTCATTTTTGGGTCAGTCTTCCCCCTGCTCAGTCACAAGCCTTTTCGTTGTCACCTAACTCATCACATGTTGTACCACGGAGCCCCGTCAAGGTGAATACTGTGAAGGACAGCCTGAAAATTTGATAGTCTGCAGTGTGTCTAGAGTGCTTGCTTCTTTCTCAGTTAATGAGCAGCATTTTTCAAGAGAGACTGCCAAAATATCTCATGTAAAGTGATTTACATTGCTAATGAAACCAATGCCGATGAGTATCACAATTTCTCAGCCTATGCAAGTCATGTTTTCCGAGTGTATATAAGGATAACAAATACTAAAAAAATATGCATGAAAGATTTCTTATTAGAACACAGAGTCTGAATTTGATTGCTTCATCTCCTGTAAACAATCTTGGATCACCTTTTATTTATTTAAGGTTTTAAATTTAACTCGTAGACTTCAGAGGGGAAGGTAATTCCAAACCAAGCAGAATCTCTTAAGTATGCAACTAACTGGAGATCAGAAAAGACTATGAAGTTGTAGCTGTGTAACAACCACATGTGATAGAAACTGAACATTTGTGTCAAAACCTGTAATTCTAACTGACATACAGAATGTTAATGGCTGACTAAGGAACAAAGACAACAGAAGCTTCAATAATTCCTCACACAAAATTAACAGTCAACTTTGAAGGAACACTTGAAATTAATATAGAAAATTTTTACTTGTACCTGTAGTTTCATATCTGTACATGACAAACCTGTCCAATATGTCTTCCTTTTTCGAGTAAGCGGAAGTGAAAGGAGCAAACAAAAAGCGTTGATGCTGGGAATCAGCTTTTTTATTCTCACTAAGACACTCAGAACTTTAAGTGTTATTACTGCCCCCACAAGAAACTGAAAAACAATTTTTTGGGGGGAAAAAAAGCTATTTTTTTTTCCACACTCTTCCTTGTCTGGCTGAAACTATATTAGTTTCAAAGGAGTGAGACTCACACAATCTGTATATGTGCCTACATAGAAATTACTACATATTATGACACACACAAAAAGACTTCACAATTTATTTACAGTTGGAGGGCACTGAAATTAGATGCCAGTTGCCCAAGCATTCTTGTCATCAGAATGACAGCTAGAGTAAAGGAATTGCTCGTGCTGTTTAATTGTTTACAAGAGACATTTAATAAAAAGAAATTAAGATTCTGTGCTCTTGGCAGTGTATAAAGGTATTACAAGATTCTCCAAGATTTACATTTACCAATATTTTGTTAATTGTTGTTCTACTTCTGACTTAGCTTGTTGAATTTAATTTCATGGTTGAATTCCTCACATAATTTCTGAGCTTTTTTAGTAGTGATCTCGTTATTAAGAGACATATGGTGAATTAAAAACCCAATAGCTTCTTAAAAGGAGACTGGATGCTCAATCTATTGAAATCAGTGGAAACTTCCCTTTGATACAGACCAAGCCCAAGGGAAGCAGCATTTGAGCCACCATGAATGCTGGTACCTCACTACATTCCCACTGCCTCCCTCTGGTACTGTCCTGAAAGCAGTCCCCTGTCTGTTGTCCTGCAATTTTGCAACCTCAGTGTTAAGGAAGGGCATTCTACTCTGTTGGTTTATTTATGATTTCACCAATTTTAAAGCAACCACTTTTTTCTTTTTTTTTTTTTACAATATTTATTAGCAATTCATTTTTGCCCAGAAAACTTCTCATGGGACCCCACAAGTCTACCTACTGCCAACACTTTGAATAATTTCTTGACCTTCAATCAACTTTTCTCCATTAAATCAATACTTATATTCCCTTTCTCATAAAGCACATCGATGTCAAAAACCAGTAATATTAAGCACCTACTGTTACTGCAGTGAAAAATGAACCTCTATTGCAAAAAATAGACATGTGTAATATATTATACAACTAGTACATGTCAAAGTCACAGAAGTCTTGTTTAAGATCCCAATGTTAACATATACCCTTTATTGTTCTAACTTAAATACACAAATTCACATAGTAGAATAAGATCACACAGCCCTCTTTTTAGCAAGAGTCAGATTTTTAGAGTGTTCCTGCATAGATTTTTAAAAAATTTACTTCATCACCCAAGAAAGACCTTTTTTCTTTCCTTTTTTTTTTATTTAACTTTTTTGACTACCTTTTTATTTTGTAATTTAAAGTTCAACATGCTGAGCTTTTTGGAAAATGCTGCTAAGTATGCAGCAGGTTTAGAGACCCCAAACTGCTTATTTATAAGACAGTCATAAGAAATTACTAAATTTAGGTCAATATTAATTCCATTATAGCAACACTATATATGCATTTAGATATGAATTACAGAAACAGAGACACTGAAATGCCTTTTCATACACTTTCCTGGGACTCCCTAAGTTACTGAGGCATGCTGATGGCAAAGACCTGGTTTAACCTAGCAGAGAGTATTTTCATGTGAATCTGTATGTAAATAAAGTATTAGAAAGTGCTTCTCTGGTTACATAGGTAAGTTTGGCCACATGAACACAGAGAAATGGAGCGGATGATAGAAACAAGCAGGACACTGTGGCTATGTGCCTATGCAGTGCAAACAGCAACACGGAAGACAAGCTTACAAATGTGTTGTCATGAGTGGACACTAGATGTGAAATGGCACTGCGTCGGTGATGCCTTTTAGCACACTCCTACTCAATGGTGAGACATAGTCTTCAATTTTTCACAGAGGACACTCCTCTGACTTCACCAAAGGGTGAAATTAAATTAGGAGAGAGATGCTGACACTGCAAATTTGGGCCCTGACTCCATTGCTGTGGCAATGTCTATGTTGCAGCGGTCCTGCAGCATGGGCTTGCACTGCTGTGTGTATGACAGAGGACAAGTGCAAACTCGGTCCATAAAAAGACTACTTTGCATTTATGAAGGCAACACACAGCTTACTGTTGCCTTTACTGCACATTTCCACCAGCTGCACTTCTGGGAAAGGTGTTCTTTTCAAACCTGGCCTCATGGACAGCTTCCACCTGAGAGCTGAATGTTGCTAGCAAAATGAAGAATATGGCATTGCCTGAAGCAACGTAACAGACTTAACAGAAATGATCTGGTCTCAAGACAGAGCATTTTCTAAAATATAGGCATTTCTCAATTAAAAATAATGCATTAACCATTTTTAACCTAAAAATTTCTGTAAATTAATTTTAAAATTTATATAATCTGTAAAATTAATGTAAAATATAAACTAATTTTAGAAACCCTCTGCCAAGCCATAGTCACTCCATGTCTCCAAATGTTAGCCAGGGAAGCATATAATGGCTTCTGGAATCAACACTGTTGTAACACCAAGGAGGCTGAGAAGGAATTAGATAGGTGGCTTCAAGTGCAGTCTGCAGTGGGCCCACAGTCCACAGCCAAAAAAAGCCCAGAAGTCCCTCTCCAGCACATACGGAAGGGAGGGGGCAAGTAACACAGAAGAATGGAAGCTTGCAATGGCAAGGACCTGCAGGAGAAAAGGTCTTCCCTCAAAGTATGAGGTGCCCTTGCAGAACAACTTCACTCCTCTGCGGAGTGAAGACCCATCACAGCAGGAGAGATGCTGGAGCTGAGTAAGGCAGCCTGGTCTGCTTCCTATCTAACAACCAGTAGGGCAGCCCCATCTGCTGTGTGTGTAACAGCCAGCACAACCTAGAAAAGCTGAGAGATAATAGTAGTGGGTGACTCTCCTGGGAGGTATGAAGGCACCCACATGCTGACCTGACTCACTCTGGAGAGTTGTGCTGTTTATTGGGGGCTCATTTCAGGGATGTCACCGAGAGACTACTAAGCTTTGTATGGAACACTATAAATCACTGCTGTTTTTTCATGTGGGTGCCATGACACAGGCAGAAGCAGCCTGAGGAGTATCAAGAACAATTACACAGCCCTAGGAGCAGCAGTAAGGGGCTCTGGAGCACAGGTACTTTTTGATCAGTCTATCTGGTCAAATGGAAGGGGTTTGAAAGGGTTTGGACCCCCTCAGCCCATCATCACTGTTAAAGACAGAGGCAAAGAAAGCATCGAACTTTATCTGCTTTATCTATGTCTCTTAAGATCATCTAGTTCCACCATCCTGCCATGGGCAGGGATGCCTCTCACTAAACCTGTCTAGTCTTGAACACTTCCAGGGATTGGACATCCATCACTTCTCTGGGCAACCTACACCAGCACCTCATCACCATCACAGTAAATAATTTGTCTCTAATATCTAATCTAAGTCTACTTTCTTATAGTTTAAAGCCATTCCCCTTTGTCCTATCACTACCTGCCTCTTCAGCTTCCTTTTGAACCCCCTTTAGGTACTGGACGGCTGCAATGAGGTGTCCCTGGAGCCTTCTCATCTCCAGGCTGAAAAAATTGAGCTCTCTCAGCCTGTCTTCATAGGAGAGGTTCTCCAGCCCTCTGATCATCCTTTGTGGCCTCCTCTGGACCTAATTCAGCAGGTCCATGTCCTTCTAATGTGGGGAGGCCAAGAATTCCAGTACTCAGGACGGAATCCCAGAGCCTGAAGGCGAGAGAAAATGTATGTACAAAGGAAGACTTTCCTCTCCCACGGCAGGACAGGTGGAACTAGATGATCTTAGGGACATAGAAAAAGCAGAGATGTTTGATGCTTTTCTTTGCCTCCCTCTTTAATACTGATGACGGGCTAAGGGGGTCCAAGTGCCTTGAGCTGGACAACCATGGCTGAGAGTATAACAACTCCCAATCAAACCTGAACTTGTGCAGGATCTTCTGCTCCAGCTAGATCCTTATAAATGTATGGGGACTGATGGAATTCATCTGGGAATACTCAAAGATTAGGCTGATGTCATTGCAAGGCCTTTCAGTGGTTTTTGAGTGGTCTTGGGAATCTGAAGAAGTCACAGTTGACTGGACACTGGCTAACATGGCCCCAATTATCAAAAACAGCAAGAAGGATGACCCTGGAAACTACAAGCATGTCAGTCTAACTTCAGTGACTGGTAAAACTATGGAAAAGATTGCCCCAGGAGTAACTGAAAAACACCTGAAGGATGACGCAGTCATTGGTCACAGCCAACATGGCTTCATGAGAGGAAAGTCCTGCTTATCCAACCTAATTTCCTTTTATGACAAGGTAACCCACCTAGCTGATCAAAGGAAGCCAGCTGATATAATCTTTTTGATTTCAGTGAAGCTTTCATTAGTGTCTCTTTCAGGATCCTTCTGGACAAAATGTCCAGATAAACACAGCATGTGGTGGGTGAGTAACTGGCTCATGGGTCGAGCACAGAGGGTAATAGTGAATGGGGTGACATCAGACTGGTGACCTGGGATTTCACAGGGCTCCACCTTAGGCCCTGTGCTCTTCAACATCTTCCTAAATGACTTGGATGCAAGACTTGAAGATATACCAAGTAAGTTTGCTGATGATACTAAACTGGGAGGAGCTGTTCACACCCTCAAGGGCAGAGAGGCCCTGTGGAGAGACCTTGACAAATCAGAGAGCTGGGTAATCACCAACCTTATGAAGACTTATAAGGGTAAGTGCCAGATTCTGCAACTGAAATGGGGCAACCCTGGATGTTCGTACAGATTGAGGAAGGAGATGCTGGAAAGCAGTGCCTTGTAAAGGGACCTGGGGGTCCTGGTCAGTGGCAAGTTGAATACGAGTCAGCAGTGCCCTGGCAGCCAGGAGGGGCAGCTGTGTCCTGGGGGGCATCAGGCAAAGCATCAGGTCGAGGGAGGGGATTGTCCTGCTCTGCTCTGCACTGGGGTGGCCTCACCTTGCATACTGTGTGCAGTTTGGGGCACCACAATATAAGAAGAACATAAAGCTATTAGAGAGCATCAAAACAGGGCCATGAAGATGCTGAAGTGCCTAGAGAGGAAGCCATACAAGGAGCAGCTGAGGTCAATTGGCTTGTTCAGCTTCGAGAAAAGGAGACTAAGGGGAGACCTCATCACAGTCTAAAACTCCCTCATGGGGGAATAGGAGTGGTAGGCACTGATCTCTTCTCTGTGGTGACCAGTGACAGAACCCAAGGGAATGGTGTGAAGCTGAGTTGGGGGATTTAGGTTAGGTACCAGGAAAAGCTTCTTCATTCAGAGAGTGGTTGTGCACTAGAACAGGCTCCCCAGGGGCAAGTCATAACGCCGAGCTTGTCTGAGTTTAAGAAGTCTTTGGACAACACTTTCAGGCTCTCATGGTGTGATTCTTAGGTTTGTCCTGTGCAGGAGTTCGATGATGCTTGTAGGTCCCTTCCAACTCAGAATATTCTATAATTCTATGATCTTTCAGGTCCCTTCAAACCCAAACCATTCTATAATTTTGTAATTTCTGTGATTTGAGTTTGGCTCCCTGAGGTGCTGGTCTGTCTCTCAAGAAACAGTGGGGTATTCTGCAGGCTCTCAGCTTGTCATTATAGTCCTATAACTTATTTACTACATAGTGCTTTTAAAATCCATCAAGACAAATCTCTTACACTTTACAGAAAAGCCTCCTAAGGGTTTGAACACTGCAGCAGCCTGTGCTCCAATATTAAGGCAGTTATTCGCAATGTGCCCAGCTGTTTTTCAAATGGCCACAGCCTACTCTGTCTCTGCAGGAACAGCATCTCTCAGGTCTGCCTCCACCTAGTCATCTGCTCAAATGGAAGGCAGCTCTCACAGCATCCCCCTTCAGCTCCTCAGAAATGGCTGAGCAGAAAAGCATTTTTAAGTCTCAAGAGATCACAGGGAGAATGTAAACACACAGATGTGATCCAGAGGTAAAAAGGCTTCACAGCTTGTAACTAAAAAGTTATGCTCTGAGTCAGAAAGTGGCTGCTACTTGGACATTTCAAAATTAAGAGCTGATGAAAAATTTCAATTTATTGTAAGTCAGGTACGGGCACAGGTATATTTTCTTCCACAGTTGCCAGAGCAGCATCTGAAAGGAAGACAGATTTAGTATATCTGCTCATGATGAAACAGTCATTAACAGCTGTTGCTGATACCCAAAATCCAGTCTGCAAAGATTAGAAAGGCAACTGAGCCCTTCTACAACAAAAACCAACCTGGAAGATTATCAGGGAAATTGCCTGAAAACCACAAGTGCTCTGAACCAAAAAAATACTAATGTTGGCACAGCCTAAACCAAAAACATCAGAGATAGAATTTCTTGGATGCCCAAGAAGATGCAGTAACTAAATTAGTCTGAAGGACATGAGGGAACAAACCTCTTTGTCTGTAACATGTTTACCTCATTTGTCTCTAGGAATAAAGCAGTATTTTCTCCAGGGAACCAGGAGGATAAGAGTCTAGAGAAATAGGTAAGTAATGGCTACATATACATATATACATACACACACATGTGTGTATAAGTCCAAATAAATAATTTTGGTCTTTTCCCAAAGCTCATAAAATGCAGGTCATGTAAGTCCTTGTTTATAAAATGCAGGTCATGTAAGTCCTTGTTTATTTATAATCAGTTTAGATTTCTCTGAATTAGTGGAGAATTTTAGCCTTCTCATTTCAGTAAACACTTGATGAGACCCATATATGACAACAGAGCACAGCATTTGGAGGCCTGGACTACCTTGCATGAATAACTTAGAACATAGCTATCAGTAAGTATTTAATATTGCCTTGTAAGTTATTGATTTCTTCTTTTAAAATTTAGGGAAGGAATGTGAAAATAATAAGTAATGATCTACAAACTTTAATTGTTCCATAAAGTGTACAAATGTGTGTACAACTCTGAAAACTAGGTTCTATTAAAATCCCCAGTGATAATAAAGATCAAATTTACCTCACTGAAAAGTAAATACATAGCAAGTTAATGCATTTTTAAAAGCTATTTTTACTTTTCACAATTGTTGCTTCCTTAGACTGTTAAAGTGATTTCAGTTTAAAATGTGATACTTATATCCTTATCAGGCACAAATTTTTTACAGTAAGCAATTAAGGAGTTTGTGTCATCCATCAATAATGTTCAATTTTCTCTCACTGTAGCAATTCACATTTAATTAAATTAGTGCAAAAGCAGCAACTGGTTGAATATTGAGCCCAAGACAGTATAAAAATATAACCCACTTTTTGTACCCCATGACCAGTGTGTAATGAAACAAATAGTACTAGAACTCTTGAGTACTGCAAAATAGTCCACTGGCAATAATTCTCAGGGTGCACCATGTTGGGACAGCTGCTGCCCCAGTGAAGTCAGGAAGCAAGGTGAAGGAAAAAATGTCGTTTGGCCCTCCATGCATGCTTGCACAGGTCTCAGTTCCACCAAGTAATGAGAGGGTGACAGTGCCAAACTCAGGCTCTAAAAAATCATGCATTAGAGCTAAGTAATAGTGAAACTCTGCTCCTTTTTTTGTTTACCTCACATCCTGAACATATTTTCAGCTTGGCTAGATTTAGTTTTTCTTTTAGTGAAGCTGACATAGTGGCATGTTCATTATTCTAGTTTGGGGGCTGTTATAAAAACTATAAAACAGCAGAAGAGTCACAGTAAACTTGTGTGGGCTGGTAACACTGTACCATAGTAAGATAACTATAACAAACACCATGGAGCATTGCTGTTTGCATAAAAATTTTATACAAACTTCCATTAACTATGTGATTCACATTCTCTTAGATTGTTTGAATCAAAAAGGAATCCATTTAGATGTAAAATCAAGGCATATGCAGCTGGCACTAATTCTCTTGGAAGGTTAGAGGTAGGAAAAGGTATTGACCGAGCATAAAAGTTTGTTGCTTATTGGAGGGTTTTTTTAAGTAATTACTTAACTATTTTCTGAGGAACTGCTTACTCTCTTGTTGAGCTAACACTTTTTACCTTACTCTTTGCCAAACGGTCTTGCAGAGTGTGACCTAAAATGGGAACTGTAAAACCAAGACCTGGAAGTGAAGCAACATATACCCGGGATGCTGCTGATAGTTTTGACAGTCGGGTTTAAGCCTATGAGGGATTTGATTGTCTGCACCCTCAGAAGATAGCCTAACACCATGGCAGAGGCACACAACCAACAACTGGCACAACAGAGCACTGGTGTGAAGTGACTCAAGCAGCTGAAAGGCAATGAGAATTTTCTCTATGCTTTGCTCATATCCTTTCATACAGCTACATTTTAAACATGGTTGATAAATTCTCTGGTTGATAAGGAAACTCTGAAAAGGAATCTTGGTCTTCAAGCAGCCAAGTTAATGTCAAAGAAAAGAAAATACTATCTCTTAGTTCTCTTAAACTCCACTTTTTTTGCCTTTTGAGCTGATTTTGACTGGAGTCCAGTGTCTAAATTTTGCATGGAACATGTGCCTGAGGAGGTTTGTTTTACTTTTTCAAGCAGGTCCACATATTCTGGGAGAACATTAAAAGGTATTCCTTCCACTTAGCATTACACCATGAAATACAGGGCATGAGTTGTACCCAACCAACATAAGGCTCTGAATTTTCTAATATAACCTGTCCAGTTACCTGAACCTCAGTTTGATTAATTGTGTACAGCCACATCCATGAAGATGATTCTGTCTGTGCTTAAACAGACATGTAATAGCAGGCACTGGAAATTATTTGCATATACAGTGAGTTCTTCCTCCTTGTATTGTGTTATATTGCATCCTGGCTACTTCAAATTCAAGTGGTTCACAAAGTCATTACTTTGCTCCTCAAAGGAATTCATTCTTTGTAAAAGACTCCAACTTTATTCTTACTTTGCATCTCTGGGACTTCATATGTCACAACCACAACAGACAGAACAATATTCGGGACCTACATCACTTTAACTTACTATGTTTTAAAATACAGCCTGAGTTCAGAGAAGGTGTGTGATATGGGTTACAGAGAATGACAGTGTAAGCTGCATGCACTGTCTGAGGCAGAGTGAACTTGAGGTTCTCTTCAATGCAAAGATGATTTGACTTCTGACTCTGGCAGTGATTTCTAGTCCTGTTTTTCTGTTCCCCATCTGTAAACTGAGGTTAATAAAACTTCCTCGTCTCTCAAATTATTCCAAGAACTAGTCAGAAATTGTTAATATCTTTGTTATGTCAACTAATCAGGAAAATATCGTTACTTCTAAGACAAAGAGGACATTAGCAAAGTGCAAACTGTATAGAAAGAACAAAAGGATGAAAGTTATATGGAGTCTTTTTTTTAATCATCAGATCTGTGGTGCTGTAAAATGTTCTTTCAATAGGATAAGTTAAGGATCAATTTACTTAAGCAGTAAAGAGATACAGGAGAAAAATAAATCTCATGGGTAAAAAGAAGATCACTTTCATCTCCTTGGTACTCTTTAAAAAAAATGCAAGTATCTCAGCAGCACAATTCTCTAATTTCTAGGGCTGTGTAATGCATAACCTATACTTTCCCACACATTTTAAGAAAACTGTATTTCAAGACAGCTGATTCTATATCCCTGAATTAATTTTAAGATAATTAACTAATAAAGTATTTTCTCAACATAAAGAAATGTTTTACAGAAGTAACAGTGCACAGTGTATGCTTTTAGCACTGTTCTAAACTCCCTAAAGCAGCAGTTACATGGGTTGTGAAAAAAGAGTGACTGATATGAATAAAAGAAAATTCATGCCACTTCCTGGACTGTTCTTGGGAAAGACAAACTGGAAATTATATCAGAAGATATGTGTTTTATTCATACAGAGATCTTAACTTTATTCTTCTGTTACTATTTGAAAGAGAAAAAAATTACTAAGAACTGAAAATAAATTTAAGTATCTCATTTCAGCTCAGGTCTTCCCAGTTTCAGAAACACCAAAGCTAAATGCTGTCTATCGAATTACTAAAGCCCATGCCCATACTTGCTTCTGTAACAAGACTTCAAGAATGCCATAAAAAACTTTGAAGATATAATCCATCTGTAATTCACAGAGAGGGCAATTAAGAGAAAGGACAGCAATCTTTTCTGAGCTAATCACACCCAACTTCTCAGTTTCCATTGCACTAACAGGTCTTTGCTGACGCCGTCTTTTCAACACTGAACTACTCTGTCACCGATATGAACTGTGCCTGATATGTAATTAATTCATGGCTTGACTTCTATTTCACCTAGAATGAACACAGACAGACACTGTCACAACACTGTAAGATAGATTTATATAACTATCTTGCTTTTTTTACAAAACTATATAAAACTCTTAAAACAAAGATTTCGGAGTCAGAGAAAAATAAAGCTTGAATCTTTTTTGGAAACAGACTATGCACAGCTTCAGAAAACAGCTTAGCTCAGGAAATATTTTCTGCTGGAAAGTTTGTTCAAATGGTTGATTCTGTGAATTCAAAAGTTGCCTATAACACTTGTTTCTTGAGCTTGAAGTGGTCTGCTGACATGGCTGCAACAAAGAGACATGGAGTCCCTAAGCTGCAGGATCCCTCCTGGACAAAAACACTGATCAGCAATACTCTACTGTAAGCAGAGTTCCTCATTTCACTCATAGGATGAGCATTTTGCAGACTGTATAGATTGAAACTATATCTTTCTGACTTAGAGCACTTATCTGGGAAACCACATTTATATTTGAGTCAACAGTCTCAGTCCCTACATCAGTATATTGCATAGGACTTTCTTTCATTCGTTTGCATATGATAGAAACTAGAGAAGCAAAAGTTGAAAGGCAGCTCTCACATCCCAGGAAAAATTGCTTCCTGTACATCATCAGTTAATGCAATTGGATTTTCTTCTTAAACTTGAGTATAGACACTGATCATCTGCACATGGGGCAGCAGAGCTGTTAAGATGTCTCTGTTTCAGCATCAGTCCTCTGGCAATGTCTTTAAGGCTAAGTAGTATCAGTAAACCTGATGGCAACAAACAAAATTGTCATATTGACTTTACACTTTAATTAATTACAAAGGCTTGCAAATTATCTTCACAGATGTCAGGCTAGCCTTAAGTAATCACCACTAACTGTTAAGAAAAAGAGAACTTAATAACCAAAAGCACAGGTTTTGCAAAAAAATAAAGCAATTAAAAGCAATAAAAGAGGACATTATTACAATGGAGACAGAAACGAATGCAAGGATGGCAGGCCAGGGAAAAAGAAATCTTAAATAAGATAGTGGCAGAGGCAGATGCATATATTCGTATTTTAATTTTCAGACTTTCTTAGTTTTTTCCTTGCAAAGAAAAAAGGAAACTGACCACTGTGTATTCTATGAAATATGCAATTTCTACCTGGCGCCACAGAGTGTAACACAGCACTTTCCAAGTTTTTACGTTCTATGATAAATACAGGTTCCACATAGTCCAACTAATTGGAAAAAAAACCATCACTCTTGGAAAAGTAGTTTCACTCCAAAAAAAGTGACTGTAAAACTCATGTCTTTAAGGTTCTGCATCTTCTGTGTCTCAATGGCTTTAAAAGGCATTTTTTCAAAGCACAAGTTTTTTTTCTTTTCCAAAAACATGACCAGAAGGTTTCCCTTGGGATAAGACTATTCCATTGTGTTCTTTGGCTTATGCTTCATCCTCAGGAAGATGATTCACTTGAATCCATATTTCTGAGTATGTTATGGAAGCCAAAAGGAAATCAGAAGTTTCTCATAGAACTGACTACTTGGAGAAATCTTCATTTAGAGCATAATGATTCAGAGCTGTCTCTGAATGGTAGTGGAGCATCTCACCTGGGTACCTAGATTCACCACAAGAAGAGCTAAAATGTATTGTTACTATGTTACTATGGTTATCTGCACAGCAACTAACTGAGCAAAAAAAGCTTGAATTTTTGCAGCATGCACCTGAAAATGACTAAAACTTTATTTAACACAGACAGTCTACCACCAAACTTGAGATAAATAATTAACTTGCAGCAGTATGAAGTATACCACTGTTTCATGTTAATATTTTAAATCCAAATTAAATAAGATACTATTAAGAGCAGTCTGTTCCTGCATTGGGCATCAGCTCCTCTCTGGAACTCTTAGCCAGCTCAGATGTTAATGACTACGTCCTTCTGGATGCCCAGTCTGAGAACTGGAAGGAAATGTTTCAAAATGCCTTGAGCCTGTCCTCTGAAAAAATGAAACAATCTCAGTAACTTCAGGGACTTTGGGTTGTAGAAACCTCTAGGATGTCACTCAGCCAACAAAGCCAGAGAGGCCTCTCTGCTGCTCAGATTTCAACCAGAAAGTTTTTATCCTCAAAAATGAAACAAAGTTGATAACTATCTTTTGGAAGCCTAGTTGAAATCACTTCCTGAAATGAAGAGAAATTGCTGTCACACAGTCCAGGCATGTTTGGAAGAAGCATATAACCAGCTGTCTCTCCTCACGTAACGGTATTTAAAGGTACTGGTTCTCCTTTCTATTTTCAATTTTTCATTATTATTGGTGCATAAAAATCATCATACACATACAAAATCAGTTAAATTTTGTGTGTGTGCAATGAACAAAATTGATACCTGAAAAAAATACTTAATTCCCTTCAATATAGATCAAACACGCAGGGCCACGTTCAGCTTGTGTGCAGTGACAGCACATACAAAACAAATATATCTGGTTTATGTATTACAGATGAGGAGGCTAGGCTATAATCCACATATGCATAAGAAAGATGCTTCTATCAGCTTTAATTTTGCCTTTGCACTACTGCCACAAACGAAGACTGAGTTTTGGCTGTATAACTACAAGTTTGCTGACAGTTTTTGTTTTGGTTTACAGCAGGAGGCAGAAGGGAATACAGCCCAGCCTGCTGGCACCATAGTGTTAAGTGTGAGAGATAGTAAAGATACCTGTCAGTTGAGTGAACAGAAGAGGTTTGAGTGCATGCAGAAATAACACTGCCTGAGGAAAGAATTGGCAGCTTTACTTAACAATTTTCCAGCAAGAAGGACACTCCTGAGACATTTTATTGCCTTTTCCCCCACTCCTCTGTGTCCTTCTCTTTATCCCTTCCTTTTACCTAGAGAACTGATTTCATGGAACTCCACTTCTCCTAAAGCTCCTTACTGCTGCTCTACAACCTCCATGCCAGAAAAGGTCTCCAGATTAATAACAAAGCAGCAGTGGCTTTAACTTTTGACAAAGACCATTGGATACAAGCTTGTTTAGACCAAGTGGTGCTGCTGGTGGGGCAGGAGTGGTAGGCATAGATGGTGACATTGCAATCATAAAATCAGAGAAAAATTTAGGTTGGAAGTGATCTCTGGGGTCTATCCAGTACAACACCTTGCTCAAAACACGTCTAGTTAGATCAGGTTCCTCAGGGCAGTGTCCAGCTTAGTCTGGAACATTTCCAAGGACAGAGATGCTACAGCCTCACTCAGCTCATGTTGCAGTGTTTGTGTGCCCTATTAGTAAAAAACCATTTTTCCTTGATATCTATTTGGAAATTCTTATGTTCCAACTTATGTTCATCACCTCTCAGCCTATTGTGTACCAGCCTATTGCTGTGCACCAGTAAAAAGAGTCTGGTTCCATCCCATCTGTATACTTGGATCAGGTAATAAGGCCTCCCTAAGACCTCCCACTTCATCTTCAGGCTACACAAGCTCAGCTTGTTCAGCCTCTCCTTGTCCATACACCTGGATATCTTGCTTATCCTTTGCTGGACTTGCTCCAGTTTTTCAACAGTTATTTTGCATTGGGGAGCCCAAAACTGGACATAATCAGTCTCACAACGGCTGCACTGGGAGAAAAGATCGCATCTCTCAGCCTGCTAGCTGCTGCCTTGCTAATACAGCCCGGTATGCCAAGTGCTGCCTTTGCTGCCAGAGCACAACCTTGGCTCAAGCTCACCTTGTTGTCCACAGGACCCCCATGTTCCAAGCTCTTGGGCAAAATTGTTATCTACACAGCTATCCCTCAGACTGTTATGTTGAACAGGGCTACTCCATGCTAGTTGCAAGACTTTGCACTTCTTTTGTTGACCTTCATGAGATCAATATCAGCACATTTCTCCAGCCTGTTTAGGGCCCATTGCACACCTTTGTCCTCTAGCATAGGAAATGCTTCCCCACCCTGCCTGCGCCCTGTCAATTGGGGGTGTTGGCAAACTTGCTGAAAGCGCACTTTGTGCCGCCATCAGCGTTACAAGAACATTAAATGATATTGGCTTGAACAGTGAATCCAGAGGCACGCTGCTAGTTACTAACTACCAGGTGGAGTGTACACCAGTCCCACAACCCATGCAAATGGTTGTACACATCATATAAACTGCCTTAAAAGGCAGTAAATGGCTTGTGTTTGCCCTGAAGAAAAAAAGAGTGAAAATTCAAGCTGGACTTGGGAAGACTAGAAGAAAGGCTAGTGAATGAACTGTTAAATGAATAATCCCATACGTAACAGATGCACCAAAGCTGAAGGGCTGGTACTGCAGTGAAACTGGGGGAACAGAGTTGAAGAATTTTTGTTCATAGTGGTTGGTAGACTGTGAGATTTCTTTACTCCAGCCCTTAAAGACACCTCTCTGTTCAGTTCTATTGGGTAAGGGTTGCTTTGTTGTACTCCCACGCTGTTCTCTAGTGTCAACATGAAATATAAGAAATTAATCTAGTAACCAAAACTTAGGCCCACTGATGGAACTTTAATCTTAGTATATGGTAAAATCTTAATATATGATCTAAATGAGGGTTCTACTTGCTGAAAAAATCTAAAATAAAATGTCAAGTATTATATTAATTATTATTTAACAGCTTAAGATCAGGAAATACTTTCAGCTAAATCATTTCCCTGCACCTAAAGCTTAAAACCAATAGTTCTGATTTCCAGCATTCTTCTGCTGGCTGAAAAACTGTCCCATCGGTCACTGATGGTATTGCATGCACTCAGCAATGGCTGCAGACCATAGATGGCTCTCAACAACTTAATATCCAATGTGTATTCTTTAGATTCAAGGTATAGAAGGCTGGGCTGCATTGCTGTCCACATGAAAACACCTGCATGAGATTTAGACCTAAGTAGGTAACAGTTTTGTTATAGCCTTTATAATTTTATTTATTTATACATTACTGAAAAGCTTTCCATCATTTTGCTGTAAGGGCATTACCTTCAAGGTGCTAGTACCAACACACTTTCAATAAATTTATATGATGCCTATTGAGATAAGATGCTCCATCACAAAATGAAATTTTCATGATTCTTCTTAGATGTTAATGGTTAAATGCATTACACCTCTTTTCCCCACAAAACTCACTTGTTGTAGGCTGGTAAGTGTAGTCACTGAGCAGCATATTTATTCTAGACTTCCTGTTATTATCTATAATGAACTTGCTTTTCCACAACTGTAACATTACAACTTAATGTATAAATAGATATAATTCAATCATGTTCTGGATTTTCTTCTAGATTGATTTCAAAATAATGCATGCCTCTCTTTAACCCTAATATTTGCAGGACATACCATGAAGCAAACAAGAAACCTTCCCCAGTTATAGTGTCTGGATGCCAAAGACAGATTTATCATAGTTTTGTGGAGTACCGTCATGATTTCTTGACTTTCACCACCAGTTCAGTGACGTTCTGGCTTCACTCCCAGAAGCCAACAAATGACTTACAGGATGTGCAAAAAAAGAAATGGAAGATAAGCCACAGTAAATAAGGAAGATAGGGGGATGTGCAGGATCTAAGTTATAATTAATCTTTGGAAGAAACATAAATGGAAATCTTATATGCTAGTTATGCCCTGTCCCAGTCTCCACCAAAATCTGTTCAGTAAAATTTTTTGTGGCTTCCATCTCAGTAATTTGGACTGATTCACAGTAAAATTGTTTCAGCCTATTTTGAAGTTTAATTAGCAATGTTGACAAATCTTGTGCACATTTTCCAATATTTATAAAAGTAATTGTTAGACACAGAATGCAATGCTATTATAACAAGAAAAAATAAATTACTACAGCATTTTTCAATATACAAAAGAGGCTACAAGGATGCATGGGATCAGTGGTATAAAGAATGCCCATAAGTGGCCCAGAATACCCATAAGTTTTGTGATTTTCCTCTTACACTCTTCTTCTAACAGCCCCATATCAAAAGGAGCAACTGGCAAAGTGAGTCTATTAACTCTCATTTTCTCCAAATAAACAAAATAAATTACCTAAAAGAACTTCTGTATTTGTGACAGAAACAAGAAAGATTGATTTCTCCAGCTCCTCCTACTTTATCGCTACCCTTACGACAGAGCTGCTTGGCAGCCTTAAATAGGACATGACATGTTGTCATCTTTCCTCCCCTATCCCTTTCATGTCCTTCAGGGAATCTCCACACAAATGCCTTATTTCAAGGAAATAATTTTTTCCTGCCTCTGGCAATTCTCTTTGCCTTTCTTCTACTCATTGTTATTGTCACTTTTGCTCTTTTCACTGTGCTTGGGCAGTGACATCAGTATTTCCGATTACTACTGAGAAGCTCCTTCAAACACATGAGAAAAAAAAGAAAAAACCCCCAGAGAACAATCATTCCACTTGATGCAATTAATTTTATCACCTATCATAGCTGATGAAAAAACTGTTCTAGAAGACAGAACAATTTCTGTATGTTCCAGATAGTCCTATCTCTGTCCTGCACAGGAGTATTAGGGAGAGGATAAGAGAGCTAAAAGTGACCCAGCAGAGTGCAGCAATAAACAAAACATGACCTCTTTGGCAATCACGGACTTGAGATAGTGTAACCAGGACCATGACATATGGAGCTCTGTGCTCAGTGTTGCTTGCTGTAATAACACTGCCTACACTATGGAAGTTTACCCCAGATATGTCAGTTTTTGCCAGTTATTAACAATGCCAATTCTTTTTTTCTTAGCAAGCTGTAAAATCAATGGCAAAAGACCAGTTAAAAACATGACTCCTCTTTCACAAAACACTTGACTGTTATAGACCTGAGGAAAAAAATAACGGCTATCAAGTATTCATCTTCTCAAACTCCAAATCTGAGAGATGTCATATGTGAAACACTTCCATTCTCATCAATTCAGCTCTCATAAAAACCAGAAACCCAGTTGGAATGCTTATTTATAGAGGATCAAAACCTCAAGGATTTGTAAAGTCCTCTTTTCATTTTTTTTTTTTTAATTTGGATTTGTTATTCTGGGACATTAAAACATGTGCAAACAAAACAGAAGATTAAAAGCCCAAAGACGCAGTTTCTCACTTTCTGGCGCAGAGATTATTTTTGATCTAACCCACAGAGTAGATTATACAGTGTTTAGGGACACATACCACTTCTAGTCATGCATGCAGTGGTGAGCAAATGAAATTTTTCCATGGTCTAAAAGTTTGTTTTCTGATTTTATGTGCTAGTTGACCTAAGATTAGCATATGCTCTATAAAGAAATTTTATTTCTCTATGTGCCTTAGTTCAATCAAGATTTTGACTAGGAGTTCTAAATTGTGTCCACATCTTTTTGTCTTGCAAAAGACATGAACAGAAGCAAAAGCCTTGAGCTATTCCATCTGTAATCTGATTTGTCTGGTGGATCTGATGAACAACTTCTTGCTACTGGAGAAAAGAAAGGAGATGTCAAAACCGTTCTATTACTTGAGTCCTTCCTGGAAGAAGGCATTAGCATAATACCAGTTGGTAAAATGCACACAATGCACTTCCTTTATAGTTTGGTTGGCTGGGGTTTTTTGGTTTTGTTTCCTCTTTTTTTTTTTTTTTTTTAGTATTTCTTAAATGTTTTTGAATATTGATATAGGAATCAAGTAAACTGAAATAGCTGAGATACAGCTCAGCCTCCAAATATTGGTACACATTTCTGTTGCCAAGACGACAGCACAGGATGAAGACAAATCACAGACAAAAAGGGTCTTGACTGGTAGATGTTAAAAAAGCAAAGGTTGCATTTACAATATAATCTACTTTGTCATAACGGGTTCAGATGTGAATTGATCCGACCAGGTCATACTTAGGAATATTTCTGACTCTTTGTAAGACGACCTCTAATACTGCTGGTGATTGTCTCTCTTTACTTAGATTTCCTGCTGCAGTGGACAATGACCTGGCATCAGTTATTCCTCACACTGCCTCTCGGCTGGACTAGAGGAACCAACATAATTGGATGTAAGTGTCCCAGCACTTAGAAAAAACTAATTGCTACAAAACACTGCAGGCATCTTCTCAAAAATGCAGACTACACCTCTACTGTAACAAGCACAGCAAACTTGTTATTAACGTTGACTTTGCAGACAAATAAAAAGTCTAAATCAAGAATAGCCTAGCCTAGAAGATCTGAGATCTGCAATTATTGTTCTCTGATACACCAAAACCAGATCTTTTCATTTAAAACCTCTACACTGCAACAACAGAACTGAACACAATCTGTACATATTTTACTTTCTGAAGAAAAGGTGTGTAAGTAGATGTATAAGTAGTGGCCATACTCCATGTACCACCCAGAGAACATCTCAGATTTTGTGATGTCAAGTGCAATATGAAACCTATAAAGAGTGGAGTGGTCATTAAATAGAAGACAGACAAGATGCTTCGCTAATGCTATAGGAACTGTGGTCTGTGTCTATGCAAACTTTTCAGTAACTGTGGAGTCCAGAAGCAGCTGACATTGGAGATGTCTTTTCAGATTGAATCTCGGGTTTGTTGAGACCCATGGTTCAGTATAAGAGTCCCATCAGTAGCCTGCTGACTTCTAGACAAATGGTTCAAAGTACCTACTTCCCTTTAGTGCACAGGCTAGTTTGGACTGATGGAAGATACAGTATTCAACCTCCTCTCTTTCGTACTGTAATTCTACTCGATCTGAACTTGCCAATGACCTTTCAGCAAGAACTACCTCACTGTTGCACACTCTCTTCAAAGCAGAGCATAGGGGGAACCATATTCCAAATCAGACGTGTAAAACTGGAGAATGGTAAAAAATACGTATCTTTTGCAAGCAGGTGAAATAACATCACACAACAGAAACAGTTTCAAGGATAGGAAAAGTTTAGATTCAGTTCAACTACGTGCTTGAGTCCATCAGTTCATAGGCCAAGGATCGCCTGACCTGGAATACATCTTAAACCATCTAATGGAATTGATAGCAGTATTTAAAAACGTGTATGGAAGATACACAGGTAGATTTAAAATCAATTTATTTAATTGAATACTCTGCTTGTCTACTATCACTGTTTTTCTCTTTCTAATGTTTCTATATCTTGACCTGAAAAATTCAGTGCTACCGCGCTCTTGTTAAGATATTGCACGTTAAGGTACTACATGTCTTCACTGACGTGAGAAAAAGGTAACCACAGAGCAGAAATTATACCATCTGCATGGCATCCACTGGGCCAGTCAAGGTGGTAATTCAAACTAGCATTCTAGTGCTAAGTCTGCAAAGGAGTGCTGGGTACTGACTGTTGGCAAAAAATAAATCAATTCAAGACTCAAAGCATGTATTTTTCATAGGACATGCTCTAGGGCAGTATTAATGCTCTTACTCTTCTCTGATTAAAAAGAAAAAGGAAGGAGCAGAAAGGTCAAATCCACCAAACAAATAAATCTGCACATCCAATTTTTAGAGTGTTCAGATAATACCTGTAGCTCAGACCCATAATTTGTAAACAAACACTTTCTGTTCCTATATTGTAACAACTTTTTGATGTGAGCAGAGGACTTACGAGCAGCAGAAATTACTAACATCACTGCCTATTCCCAGAGCATTTGAATGCAGGCTCATTTGAAAATTTAACATCTTATTTTCAAAATAAAGTTTTTCTTCACTGGACAATGTCACTTATAGAGTAGAAAAGAATGCAAATGTATAGAAATACTGAAATTGCTTTGAGAGCTCATGAATAAATTTTGAAAATAGAAATATTAAGCTTAACTCTTAATGACATGCATCAAGACATGAAAGTTTGCTATCTAAAATAAAATTTACTTTGGTTCCAGTCCAAGGTAAGATAGGAAGTAAGCTGAGGTAGATATAGACACTAGAAACTGAGAAATTTTAAAAATATATAAATTGGTGTGTAGATACACATCAATACCGGATACAGGGACATGAAACATCAGTTAAAAACAATCCTTTGTTTTTTTGGTTCTGCACGCAAACATGTATAAAATAATGAGACTGGACCAAAGTGCAAAGTATACTTTGTGCAGTGGTCAAATGTAGACAGCAAAAACTGTTGCTGCTAAAAAAGATTTTTCTAATGCAACGCTGGTATTTTTGAAAATCACTTCACTGACTACCACTGGACTGAAGCAATATCTTAGTAATGCAAAGTTAAAAAACCAAACTTAAATACCAGTGAAAGGAATTCACAATATACTCTTGGGTGTAAATTGAAAATACAACTACTCTAGTAGTTCTATTGATCCTACTGAAGATAATGTGAAACCCATAATGTGCTATTGATTTGAATACACTATGCTTTTTAATTTACAATGTCCTAAAATATAAATAATGAACACTACTTCCACATCAACGTTCCCCTAAAATCTGAACTATTATACACAAGTTCAGAAGTATATCATCTGGGATTGGCACACAGAGTAAGATAAATTGAAAATATGATAGAAATCCTTAAGTTATACTAACAGATATTGGTATTTTCTACCAGGATATTTCATATTTTATATAAAAACAATTGTAATTTTCAAATATTTGTACTTAAAAATATTACAGATAAATACTAATGGCTTAAATGAGAGTTTTGTAGGGAAATTAATTTCTCTAATCTGTAGAGGAAATATATCTTAGGAACTGGTTGAGCAAATAAGGTAGTATCCTCGAGTTTCTAAGCCCCCTTCTTTCAAGAGTGCACATAATTACTAAGGCAGTTTTTTTCTCCACCTCCCCATACTTAGTGCATACCACTTCTGGGCTCAGAGTAAGGAAAAGAGATAAGCAAAGAACTTTTTCATAGTAAAGCAAAACTTGCTCAGTTATAAAGATACTGGAACAAAAAAATATTCATGGTTTTATTTTTTATATATTTTCTTCAATTTATTAATAATCTTTTATATTTATTTATGGCTTTGAGCAAAGACAAAAGAAAAAATCTAACTCATCCCTGATCATACAGTTATTGTAAGAACCAGATCTATAGTCTTCCCAGCAGCAGTAAGATCCAACCTTTTTTCATTAATACATTTCAGCTTGTACAGATGTGAGATTTCATACTTACGGGCTTACTTATGTACAGAGAAAATAGGTCACTTCTGAAACTAGCAATGGACCTTTATATTACAGGAATGTGAGTCATTTGTTTCTTAATCTAAGTATATATACATTCATACATACATATATATATACGTATATAATTTTATACCCTGTACCATTTTTTTTAATTAACATACAAATCCTAGATATTGTCCACTCTATTACAAAGTCATTAAAAATTATTTATGGTTTCACTGAAAGACCATGTGAATTAATATTTCTTCATAGTGCTTAAAATAAAATAAAAATATATATAAAAATATTTTGCTACTAACCCCATTTCTCCTATTAAATGTAAACCTTAAACAGTTTTCAAGACCAGTACATGATCTTAGTTAACTGACAGAATTTGTTAGCATTAAAATAATATAAGGGGTATTGTACTGATAAATAAATGGTCTTGCAGCGTATCCATAATGTTTGAGACACTTTTTAAACAATCATTTCCCCATTTCCACTCCAGGTCACTTAAATTAATGGCAGCAGCATGTTAGTGGGTTAATTACATCGATTTTTACTGGTGAGTGTGAGTCAGCAAAAAAAAAAAAAGAAGATTTTTTAAAAATTTTATTTGATATACCACTTTAGTAAAAGGTATAACAGGCAGCATGGGCTCAAGCTCTCTTAGGTTTAGTACATTTACTTGGCTCTCAAGTATATCTGGATTCACTGCATTACGTAGTTTGTGATGTTATTTAATTTTTCCATGCATCGTTAAACTCAGCATTAATGGAAAGAGAACTCCTTTGCATTCACTTCCTTAACATGAATCAGCCTGGTTTTAAGGAACAGAATATATGCTTATATCATGTCCATAATGCTGATTTTTAATGAGTTAAATTATGACACATTTAGTTTCAATCTCTATTTAATGTGACAAATCAGGCACAAATGATTACGAATTTTTTTTTTCTGGATAAGATAATGTGAAGGTTTGAGCAAACAAAACAAAATGTTCACAAAACAGTATGCTTTAACCCTGCTTTCTGTCACCATTTCCTTTCTGTTTTGAAGACATAAAAAATAATAAACCTCATACCTATGGGCTATGTTTGACACTACATGCCTTAGGATATACTAACCATTT
>VZRE01009518.1:35163-49990 GCA_013396775.1 Cephalopterus ornatus
GCTGGGGCGTCTGCGTGCTGGGAGAGGGGGAGTGCAGGTTGCCGTGGGAGAGGCTGCTGGTGCTGTACACGGGCGGCGACTGCGTCCGGCCGCGCGACGAGGCCGAGGTGCTGGAGTTGAGGGCCGGCATCTGCTGCAGGCTCACCGGGGCGATGGTCTGCACCATCTCCCTGTCGTGCTTCACAATCTGCTTCAGGATCTCGTTCTCCTGGTTGTTGAAAACACCGGTGTTGAGGTCCTTCTGGAACTTCTGCAGGAGGATCGAGTTCTTCTTCCCTTCACAGAGAGGTAGAAGAATTAGTGATCCTGAGGGACAGGGCGCAGAGCCCCACTCTGGCTCTGTGTTTCAGCACCCAGCACTGGGTGCTGTGTATTGTAAAAGCCTCGGCAGGGTCACTGAACTAGGGCCCCCGCTCCGGCCCAGCGCAGTGCGGGCGGGGGCTGTGCCACCCGCGCACTGCCACAGCGGCTGACGCTGGTCACAGCTGCCCACGGCTGCCTCCACCTGCAGCCCGTACACCCCCTCCCCACGCCAGCACAGCGGGTTTTCGTAACAGCCCTGCACTCAGATACCCGAACTTTATGTGCCTCTTCACTTGCAGTTTACTGCTATTACTATAATTACATGTAAGAATGGCAATTTACTGAACAACTGACAGGAAGTCACCGTGCTCTGCATCTACATTATCTTTCTCTCTTCATTGCAAAACCAAATTTCCACTGAGCTGTTACATAACTTATAAATACACCTGCCATCTAGCACATTCCTGGGAAGTAATAACTACACATTAGTAACGAGTGACCACCAACTGACAAGAAGTCATCCTTTTAAATGTGAACTCATATGAACTTCTGGGTAATGTGACAACCTGCTTGCACAATAAAGACTGCTGTTCACTGTATCCTCATGTCTGCTTGATGGGTTCCAGTGTCTGCAAGATGTAGGTGCTATTCCATCTGAGTCATCAGATGCACGAGAACACAATGGCACTCAATTGCTCCTTTTTTTTTTCCTTGATAAAACACTTCAGATGGGATTGCCAGGAGTGGACTGGACTTTACTGCTAATATTATTCAAGCACATATTACTTAGAATTGGACTGCATTTCCAGAGAGTCTTGAGAGACAAATTGTAAGAGTTTAATGCATGGAGTGCTCACAATCTGCAGAATACGAAAACACCTCTATTGAAATTAGAAACCTGTATACCTGTGTTTCAATTTTTTTTGTTATATTAAAGAAAAGATGTTTTTTTCCATATCAGATCTGCAGCTTAGATCAGGCAGCACGATGCTTCCTTGCAATTCTTTTTGGTTTAATTTTGAAAAAAGTACAAGCATAACTGTATTGAGAAAAAGCGATGTGGAGAAATCCTTACACTGGAATTTTATGGTGAAGTTGTGAGTTTTTTGCACAGCTGCAAAACACAGTTTTAAAACCAGTGTCAATAATGATAATCAGAGTGCAATTCTCCTGACCAAAGACCATATATTTTGCCTACTGTGTCCTATTAGAGACGTCTAGAATATTGGGATTGCACGATGGCAATTTCACACCCCCTGTTTTGATAATCTGCCATGCCCTTCTGCCTTTCACTTGGATGTTGTTGGCCTGCTTTTCTGATTGTGATAGATCTGAGCAATGCCAGTGTGCAGCCATCAAGGCTAGCAGTGCCCATGTTGTGAGGAAAATGAGAGCCCTACTGCAAAGGATTAATTCACTTCAACAAACAAGGGGTTTGTGAGTGCTGAGAGGCTTCAGCTCTTCTCAGCATTACAGATGTTATCTCTAAGCAATTTATTTAGGAAAACGTCACCTACAGCTCATGAAACAGCATAAATCCTATCAAGTGCTGAAGGCAGCAAAAGAAATCTACAGGACTAATAAATAATACTAATGATAATTAAAGTATGAAAAAGAATCCTTGGAGAAGTATGAAAACTTCCTAAAACTTGGTGTTTTTTATTATTTAAAAGTGAGTTTGCAAAATTTTGTGCTGGCACACCTGGTATTTATAGATCCACAAAACATTTACTGCAGTATAACAAACAAAACTTATAATGGGTTTTCATTTTTAAGAGAGGCATTTTATCATGCAACTCAAGGAAAAGAAAATGCAGAAAGGTTTTAAGAATTAAGCATTTGGAAAAACATAAATACCTATCCTGTCAAGTCTATCAATTGCCACTGTTTCAAAGGCCCTTCTCATCATGGGGTACTCTTCCAGGACCTCGTTGAAGTTGTCCACTGAGAGGGAATACAGGCGACAGTATGTGTCTGCTCTTACACTGGCAGTTCGACGGCCCTTAGTCAAAAGGCAAATTTCTGTGGAGAGAAAAATTCAACACGCACAGGAAACAAAGAAGTTAGTGAACCATGTGAAACTTGAAAGCTAGACATTGACTGAGTGCTAACAAGTAGTAATTCAGTACTCAGTGGTAATTTTTCTATTGCAGTTTACACAAACGTGCAGGGGCAATTCTGAAGGTATTTGAGTCTATTTTTGGTACCCTGAAAAAACAACTCATGTCTGTTAAGAGACCCGCCTGTAGGTTTTCTTGGTCTGAACTCTGATTTTATCAAGCCTTTTTAAAACAACACTTGAAGTTATAAGAAATGATCCATCAGCTGTCACACACAACTTTCTGACTTTGATTAACCCAAGTGCTGAATTAACCCAAGTGATTATATTGATTTTCTTTTAAATATATAGCTGCCATAGAGGACCAATGCCTTTAATAATTCACTAGATTTACTAAACTAATGCAAGACATGATATAATCATTTTTGAATAGAAGAGCTGTTATAAGAAAAAAATACTTAAAGCATGAAAATGCCTTCTGATTCCTTGGGGTATATGTCCTAGGTATTTTGGGAGAGCAAACTTAGGGCTTTAGACTTTTGTTCTCATTTGGCTAAAAAATAGAATCCATTTGATTAGTCTAGTAGCTTTTCTCTGCAAGTGCCTACAACAGAAATTTATTATTCTGGAACAGTGGAAACCAAAGCTATATGCAGACTCCCAAGAAACAGCCCCAAACTTGTGATTGCTGATTGTAAAACCCAAAGTAACAGGGTTACTGCATACAGACCAAAGTCAATGTCTGAGGCATGTAACAGCAAAACATGGAGTAGAATATTTATGTATTTAGATTAATTTACATTAAGTACATTTTCAAGCTGGGGAATAAGAATTCTTGAGCTCAGGCAGAGAGAGAGATAGTTTCCCTAACCAGTTGCAGCAGTCAAGAGCTATGAGTTCATGCTTGTTCATATTTAAATACAACGTAGGAAACAGTCTCCTGTGTTTCTTTTGTGTCCATTACATGTTCAATCTCAATCAAACTTATAATTCTCCAGTGTGGAAAAACAAATGTTTTTCCCTAACAAAAATAGATAATTCCTCAGACTTTACTTCAGTTCTACAAAGTGCCAACAAAGTTCTTTTATTTTTTTGTTGTATATCTTTAAGAAAAAAATGTAAAGCATGTAAAGAACCTTCATTTTTTTTTTTTGTCTCATACTTCATGAGGAATTTCCACATACCACCTAACCCTGAAGGCTTAGGAGATAAAATGCTTAAATTACAGTGGATAAATCAAAGGAAATTAACCTGGGACCAGTACTAGCATAGAATGTACTTAAACCCCAACAGCTCTGGGGAGAATTTACAGAGACTACTGGGTATTGCAAGAGTTCTTGACCCAAAGTTCCTCACAAAACTTGATGCCCATGCAATAATGACAACTTACTGTAAAGAGACAGCCAGGTATAAAAAGAGGTCAGCCCTTTCCTTTTCTAACTCCTAGTTCACCCTGACCTCTTCTTCTTAGACTGAACCCACTGCATTTTAGTTACAAGAGTGAGAAGGACATTTTGCCTAAAGGGAGCAGTTAAATGCAGTGAATGCCTGCTCCATTTCCTAAGATATTCTTCAGATCTCACAATAAAGTTTTACAATACATGGTTGAATATAGAGAGAACTATCTGGAAAATCTGTGTGACTGATGATCACCTTTTGATTTTCAGCTTTCTTCAATTAAAATTGCTGCAAACAGTACTAGAGGCATAAGAAGAAATCTTCTGCTATTCTCAACAAATACAAGTGCATGGGTTTAAAAAGCATCAAATGCCCCAAACAAAACAAATGTTGCTTTGGATCCAAGTAATTCTGAAGAGTGCAGGAAAAAAATGGAGAAAGTACAGTTTTCATCATTAATAATCTTGACCACTGTATTTTAGATTATTTAAACAAAAGAGATGGGAAGAAGCCATAAGAGACAATGTTTGATTTCATCACAGGACACTGGGACCATGGAATGAATGGATATTGGGTCAACAATTGTTTTTTTCCCCTTCTCTCATCTTTTATTATTCTTGTCAAGTAAGGGGAATGGGGAAAAAAATCACTGAAAACTATAATCTGCAGACTCTGTCAACTCATAACTCCTGGTTGAAGAATATCTGTTTGGAAGACTCTTAATAATCATGCTGGAGTCTACTAGTTAGATGAGACAATAAAGAATGGGTCAGAAAAGATATGACAAATGTCCCAAGTGCCTAGAAACTGATCAGGGACTGCAACTGTGGAGACTGCCTGCTCAGGAAGGTAGGAAAACTTTGTGTTCTCAATCCAGTTGAATGGTGTCACTCAAAAGATGAACATTCTGAAACAAATGTCAATCACTGCCCTAATGAAAAATGACTATTTGAAAGCACTAAGTGATGCTAAAAACATTCATTTCTTACAGTCCATATTTAATACAAATGTAATTATTTCATCTGTGAAAATCACAATTTGTGTTCTGCTAGGGTCAGGTGTTTTCTGCAGAACAATGCAGCTCTCAAAAAATATGGAAAAGGCTCAAATAAAATGTACTTTTTTGCTGTCAAGAGACATTGACTAAAAAGCACAATGATAAAAGTTTAAAGCTAAGCTTGTTCTGAAGGTTATAATTAAAATAATCTGATCACCAGTATATCAGTTGCACACATACATGGGATGTGGTTTAGTGGTGGAATTGTTAGTGCTTGGGTTAATGGCTGGACTCAGTGATCTTAAATGTTGTTTCAATCAAGAGTGATTCTACGATTCTATGGCAGTATTTCAGGAAGAGCATCAGGTTGCCTTTTTGGAACACCATGAGTTTCTGAAGAAGCTTGCCCATATCCGTATAAAACAGGATATGCAAAGGTTGTATTTTATTATTGCATTAATAAGACAGAACACTCTGGATAGGAAATTCTACATACTTGAAAGACAGCAATAAGGAAGACTGACTTCAGGAAAGTCTGAATGAGTTAAGGTGAATGACACAACCCACAGGATGAATTTTAAAGAATTAGGCTTAATAAGGGCCACAGTTCTGGTTCCAACTGAGACCAGGTTCATTGTTCTTCTGGAGTGTATTGAATGCCACTGTAGGTGATAATTTTTCCCCTCCCCTGTTGCTATGTGATTCCTGAACACTTTTTTCTTCAAGAAAATAACTGCTGGGAATGCGGATGAGGTTAATCACTAGCACCCTGTATGATGTTGCTTTGCTTCCTTAGTGTTTACTGGATGGGAATTTATTGACTGGCCACCCCAGCAATAATTTCCTGTGTCCACTTTGCACTGACCTAGGAAAAATCCTTTTTTACTCTGAGAAGCAGTACAGTTTATCTGAAAGTGTATAGTTTTCTAGTCACCATCAGTTCATTTCACATACAAATTATACTCCAGATGTAATTACTCAACTTCATATGTCACAGTAACACTTGACTAGAGGTTAAAATCTTCAAAAATTCAAATATCAGTATAAAATTGCCTTGCAGATAAAATGTGTCCACTAACAGATAAACTAGTTGATAAAGCAAAGAGGTTTGAGTGCAGTTAGCATGCTCATTGAAGGACACCAGTCCTGTCTCCATGGAACATATTTCTTAGCATAGAATGGTAAATAGTTAATGTAGAAAATGAATACGACAAATTACTGTATGCACAGCTTTGTCTTGCAAGGACACAAATACCAGAACTAAAGCACAAGTTCACTTTACTAGGTGCAGAAATAATTTTTTGTAGTAATGAATAAATGAAGTCAATAGTACTTTAGCTATATAGTGCTCTCCCTATTAAAAGCAAGTAAAAATAATTAGCAGTTTCTATGCATTCCTGTCCCCTTCCAAAGCCTTAACAGGTTTCCTATCATCTGTCAGATTTAATGTTACAGGATCTAATGAGGTGTCCTTCCAGCTGAGGACAGCTGACTGCTGCTTCAGTTCCTCAGCAGGAAACTTGTTTCATCTTGTAGTAGGCATATATGTTGTTGTGCAAACGGGCAAGAAGCTATTCAGACCATCTGGTTACTTTGAGCAGCAGAAGAAAGATGGAAAATTAAATCAATTCCAAGGATTGGGTCAGTCAGTCTAGTAGAGTTGGAAATGTTTTCTGAGAACAGGACATTGGGTTAGAATATTTTTTTTATTTTATAGAAAGCAATGAGTTACTGAACTGTCATAGACAAAACCTAAATGTACAAATGTTCTTTCCATCCACCCACCCATCTTGTAAGTCTTCAGAGTAGGCTTCCCAGTGTGGAGACTCATTTTAAAGACAGAGAAGAAGATCTCTACAACAAGTTTAAGACAGAAATTATGTAATTATAGTTACAAAATGTTTTATTACCTGTTCATATATAATCGCTTTAACCTTTGTTAATGTCAATACTCCCTATATGGTTATAATCCCTCCTGGTTACCATATTTGTCCCGTGTTACCATCCCTGTTTCAAATTTGAAAAATGCCTCCCTTTTTTCCACCTATCCTTCCCAAGTTTGTAAACCTGTACCTCCCCTTATTACCTTGCTCAGCAAGCTCCGCTTTTCTTCCAGACCCTTCCACAGCAGACCCTATAAAAACGGCTGTCGCCATGTTAATAAAGTTCACTCCTCACAGCGTCTGGTGCTGCGTGCATGCGTGTTTTCCTGCGTCACCGCGTCATACCATATGGAGCTCAGCGAATGCCATATCCTGCCAGCTAGCCAGCAATTCCTCGCTGCTCTACCCGGAGCAGACCTACCCTTTCACTCCCGCAGGTGACATCTGCGACATCCCAGAACTACCAGGTTTAGGCTATTTTTATTTTCTAACGTAACTCGTCATAATAGCAACTACTTGGCATGTAACAAAGATCAATAGTTCTTTGCTTCCTTCAAGCTATTGAAGTTGTCCACTGAGCAGAGATGAGTTAATGGGCACTTTCTCTGTGTGCCAGTCACAGGAAGGGACCTTCAGCACAGGGCACTCTGTTCTCAGCTTTACAACACATGAGTAATGCTTTTTTTCTTTAGGAAAGGACTATATAAAATTCAAGCAATTAAAAAAAAAACCAGTAAGCTTCTAGGTACCCCATTCTGTCAGAAATGGAGTGATTTCCCAGTTCCATCTTCACTTAAGCATCTCCAATACAGAAAATGGGGAGAAGCTGTTTCAAATGATAACATATTACTTTAACATACACTTCTGCATTTTTGTTTCCTTTTTCTTTATTAAACTCTGGACAACATTAAATCCATTTCTCTATATTTTTTCTAACTTTTTAATGCATTCTTTTTATCTTTCAATGTATTATTATTAGTACACAGAATAGTAAACTTGGGGATATGCTGCTTTTTGTTATAGTTACTAAAATAACTACCACCATGTTATATGATTATTCAGAATGTAGTTTATGCCAACTAAATGAGTGTCAGTAATCTGTGTTCTAAGAACTTCAGTTCTTCATTTAAGGAACCCTACTATATAGTGACTGCTCAACAGGAACATTTCTGCAGCAAAGGAGAGATCTTAAGGAGGTAGGAAAAGAGAGATAATTCCTGCCTTTTACAGCCAGATTTGTGATCTGGACTGTCCAAAAGAAAGCTATGCAAAAATTGCACCTTTTTCCATGTTACTTACACTAAATACGAAACTGAGACAAGACAGTTTGAGTTAGAAGATATTGCCTGCATGCACTTTTCATTTGAAAAGTGATAGCAGTAATTGTAAAGTTGCCTTCAGATATCCGGGTTCATCAGGTGGAGGGAATGTTCATATAGGAGGCCTGGATACATGACTGAGTGGTTACTCTTTGAAGAGGGACTGAAAATATCCAATTAGAGTTAAAACCAACTTCTGTAATATCTCAGTTTCAGACTCCAGTTATTTTTTGAACTATTTACCTGAGCTTAATTTAAATGTATCTGTTTGTAATTTTTGATAGCTCTTGCCCTTATTAGTCATTCTATGAAAAAAAACCAAAAAAAGCCAAAAAACTCCAAACAAACAAAAAACCTCATAGGTTACTTGTTTGTAGTAATTTGAAATTTCTGCCTCTGAGGAGCCTGAAACGTGAAGTCTCAGTATGTAACTGTTTAATTTATCATATTTTATTTAATTTGATATAAAAATAGCAAAGGAAATAGCAAAGATTTCCTTGGGGAAAAATAATTCATCTGAAAAGAATTGCCTACCTTTCACTGACTCCAAATTTGATAGAATTTATACAGAAGCACTTATTTTAAAAAACATTTCATATTTATTTAGGGTTTGCCAACAAGCCTGAGAGTATGCTCCTTTCTTTGCTTAACTCCTAGCTTTTATGGCACTTACCTAGGAGAAGCCTGTTTCTTGAAGCAACTCTTGCTTTTAATCAGTCTGTTTCCTTGAATAAATCTTAATACATTATTTTAGAACAGTTCTGAAAAAAGCAGTGTGATAACTTGCAACTAATGTGAATGTTTTGAGACACTCAGAGCAGGTCCCTTAATATTTTCATGTGAAGTTCATTAAAAAAAAACTTGGCAGAGCCCTTAAAATATTATCTACTGTAATATAAATAAATGTTGATGTGGAAAAAGACATTTTGAGCATATATTACATTTCAAGGCACATTTGGATGCAATAGATCCTGACAGATATAGATACTGAAAATTACTTTTCAGTAATTTTCTAATGGTTTTTGTATGTTTTGACAAGACTGGTATATAACTGTATGTTTTAAGTCTTATTTCTTGTAAATTTAATGCTGATACACTACTAAACATATTTCAATGCAATATACTTAATATATATTGACAGTATAGTTGAATTCTTTTCAGAATCAAAAAAGGTAGACAAATACACATGGCCGGAATACTACTGCCTTTTTGAAATGTGGCAAGTTATCTCACCAGAGACATTTTATTTTCCATCCTGACCTGTGTTTGCTTTTTGATTTGTGAAAGTACTGAAAATAGCTGTGGCCAAGTTTTCATGACTAGAGCAAACAAAAGTAACAGAATCACAGAATCAATTAGCTTGGAAAAGACCTCTGGGGTCACCTTTGACTGAGCACCACCGACCATGTCAACTAGACCCTGGCACTGAGTGCCACGTATAGTCTTATTATCATTTCTTACATCCTTTCTGTGTTCTAGTGGTAACTAAAATTCTGCTGAGAAAGCTCTGTTTGATAGAACAGAAGCTTAGGATAGTTTTATAAAATAGAAATGCAAGTGCATATTTTATCTTCAATGCTATTTATAACATAGCATCCGTATGTTTTTCTTCGACTTTAATGAAGAGTTCTTTCCACCAAAAGAAATTAAGATAGTCTATTTATTATCTTGTAAAATCTCATAATTTGATAATAATTTTATTTTCTTTAAAAATATAATAAACTTAGAAAATGTGCCTGTGTACAGATTTACTTTTCATAATGGCTGTGTCTAAGGCCAAAAATGATTTTGTGTGATTCATTTACTCCTGCTTTTGTTCAGATGGATGCTTATTCCCTATCAAAAAAAAAGGGCACTTAGTTTCCTAGTTCTGTATTCTCTTGTCATCTGGAGTTTAGCAAACAACAACAGTTACAAATTAAACTATTCAACATGAATTTAAGTGGACTATAAAAATATTGCACTTCTTTTTCTCCCCATTAAATTATTAAAAAAATGACCAGAGACTGTCAGTTCTGAATTAAATATTTAGAATAAATATTTAAACTCAAATATTTAATTAAAATTCTACTTTGTGAAATTGCAGGTACTTGCCAAATCCTCTTCTGGTTTTTCTGTGTTGGCCACCTCAGATTTTCAAGCTATATTATGAGGTGTTTTACTTATGTCTAATTATTTTATGTATAAAGTCTAATCTAAAAAATTGTACTGTTAATGAATTGGCAGAATTAGAATTATAATTTAGTTATGTTTTTTAGATTGCAAGACTTACTACTTTTGTAATTATTATGAATACTGTTAAATTTATATTTACATTTTCTAACTAATAAAACTCCTAAACTCCTATTTCTACCTTTTAGCACAATGGAATTAAGTTATTTTCATTCTATCGTATTAAAAAGTCTCTTGGAATTTTAAAAATAATATTGTGTTTGAATAGCAAGAAGTCCTCTTGACTGAGTAGTGTTTTCTGTATAAAACATGGTGTCCAAAGAATAATACAATGGAGAACAAGAAATTAGGCAATATCATGAGGAATTGTATCCTCAAAATGGCAGACTAGTCTGTGCTAAAAGACATTTAATTTTTACTCCTTCTTGTAGATAATACTTTTAGAAAAATGTTCTATACTGTTCACCTGAAAAGTGTTTTACAAATGAGTTGGTGTGGAGATCTGGAGATCCTGCTCCCTTAAAGCATTTAATTATGCCATTGCCATTAAGAATACGAATAATTACATCTCGGGGAGGCTAATTATAATTAATTATTTGGATTATAGCATGACTATTGAGAGAATTTATCCACCTTGAATAAGGAGTAGCCGTATGCAGTATTTTTTCAAAATGTAAAATTATATATTGAATCATATTATCCATATGTAAAGCATTTCAACAGAATTTTTCCCATTTTTAATCAGTATTCTAATGCAAATCTTATAAAATATTCTATCAAGAGGAAGCACTTAGAGTGTATCCAGAAAAAAATAAGTGGCAAAATATAATCTAAAGTGACTCAACATTTCCCATGGTATTATTTTCCACTGCACTGGTCTAAAATACACTGACAGTTAATGTTTCGAAAGGGGGAAAAGCTCCATAAATAATAGGTAGGTCAAAGAAGTTCTATCTAATTGGCCTTGTACAAGCTGAAGCAAATGCAAGATACAGTTTATTAGAATTTCAAGTGCAGAAGGGTAAATGTTAAAACTGCATTAAATAATTTAAGCAAAATAAAACATTTAAAATTGAAAATATTCCATGAACTACATGTTATAAAAAAACAAAACAAAAAATAAAAGATGCTGTAATATGTCTCTGGGATGTTGTCTGGGAAGATGGCAATGGGAGTCTGGTTTCTGTATAAATTTGCTAGATGAATAATGACATGAAGCACAGTTAGTGATATCTGCCTTTGAATGAGTAAAATAAAACACGTATTTGTGTCTTATTACAATGCAAGAGATAGGCCAATACATTTTCATATTTACACACAGTTATTCTCATATATACATCATAAAAAGAGTTTAAAAAAAAGTCAAATGCATTTCTTCATGTTCAACATACCTGGAAGTTGCTAGAAAAGAAATGTTTTTAAGCAGAAGGAGTTTTAGTTAGTCTAAAAACTGATTTATCTACTGACTCCAAGTGGCATAATACCATTGGGATTTTCAATAGGGTAAAAAAAAAAAAGAATAGAGGGATCTGCAATGGATACATCACAAATTGGGCAGCGTGAATTATTGCACACTTACCTACTGGAATGAAGAAAGTCCCTCAACTACTACTACAATGAAACTTCCATGGGGACCCCAACCTAATGAAAAAAAATTTACCTATACTTCCTACTGATTCAGTTTGGATTTCCCTAGCAATAGCAGCATTCCTTCACTCTCACACAGTATTTGTTTTAAACAAGAAAAAGGGATTAAATTTCCTGGAACATACGTCTGGGCTACTGAATGAAGGAAAGCCTATGTAAACACAGGTGTGAAAACAGATGGAGAATGGAAAAGATAGCAAGGAGACAAGTCTTATCTTGTGTCTTTGGTGGTTGAGAGGAATTGTGCCAGTGACTACAGGAAGAGCAGGATGGGACCACAGTGAACACTCAGTCCTCTGTCCACCAGCGAGAAAGCAAATGAAGTAACAGCAGAGTCCTGAACGTGTTCCCAGAAACCCTCCTTTGGGTAAGCTGTGCTGAGCCTTACTGGTTGGGTAGTGCTGGATTTATTCCTTTCTTTTTGCCTCTGTAGGCATGTCAGGCCCACTCCATCACACCAGTTCAGCATAAAGGCAGCTCAGTGTGTAGTTAGCTGAATCAGGACTGCATGCCCATAGCGTTTCCTCTTACTCCATAGGGCTGGCGGCTGGAGGGGAACAAGACCTCCTGAAACCATGCCCACTCATCAAAGTTCTCTGCACTAGTTTTGGGACAGCTATAACTTTTATGTTTGCAGGGGTAAACAGTCTCAGGGGAGTTATCAAGTAGCAAAAGCTGCTTTTCTCCTTTGTTCCCCAAGCAGGAGACTACCGTCTGTAGCAGAGTACATGGGAACACCAGCAGACTAGGTCTGGGGTGAGAGGTATGACCAGAAGTGGAGGGTCACAAGGCATTGGGGAGTAAAAGGGAAGGAGAAATTGCTGGACCTGATCTTACTGTGATAACTAAAGGAGCCCTAAGAGCCACACATTAAGCCAGCTGAGTAAGAGGAAGGAAATTGTTGGAAAGGATTTATTTTCTTAAAGCAAACTTCTCCTTAATTTATTACACTCCTGCATGTTTGTTGTGATTAAGTGAGAGACTTTGAATGACCAACTTATTATTATGGATGGAGTAATTCTGAAATAATTTATCAGAGCAAAAATCAGAATCATCTCACATTAGTGGTATTACATCAGTTTCTATCAATATATATTTGTATAAGGTAAATTAGATTAGTATTAGGCTTATTAGATACATTAATATTCTGGTTTGTAAAAGCCTCAGTAAATGATGAACTAATCTTTATAAGCGAAAGACTCATATTCCTGTGCTTCACCTTGAAAGACATCAAAATCTTTGCATTTTACCAATTTTATATGTCTAGTGAAGAATTAATACACAATCTGTTCAGTAATTTCTTTTGTCACAAGAAGACTAATTTATAATCCAATCACCTGGTACTGAGAGGTGATGGTTCAGTTAGATTGAAACCTGGCAATTTCCTCCCTACCACTTACTACTGGGATTATACCATTAATGAGACTGAACTATCAAGGTATTAAACGAGAAACACAAAATATGCACTGAGACAGAGAAGAAAAAAAGGGGGGATCTCTCATTATCCACTGCTGTGTACTTAACAAAGACTTTGCATTTTCAGTATTGTAAACTGTAGATACTCAGGACCATGGACAGGATAACAAAAAAAGTGAACAATTTAGCCATCACAACATCCTCAAAATACAATTGCTTACATTTTTGACCTGCCTCCTGATTCTAATTCTCCATCCCAGCAAGGCTGAATTGAAGTGTTGCATTCAAGTGTTCATCTCAAGCTTGCAACTCAATTTAGCTGCAAACACATGTGCAGTCAGGTTTCCCTACTTGTTCAAAAGGGATAAGTGTAAGCACTTTCCCACTCTTTTCCAGCCTATGAAAATTGTTCAGACATGTGCTTGCCCCTTGTGTTTTCTTCCCTTTACTATCAGTCTCATGCCCATAATGTTCCCCTGCACTGTCAGCTCCTCCATCCATTATTTCTTTGCACCACTCACAACCTGACTCCTATCCACAGAGTTGGCATCTATCTCGCTCCTCGCACTCTTCCCTATGGTTTTGGCCTATGTGTTAATATAGTCCAGACTATCTATTCATTCTCTACTGACCTTCATTCATGTTACTACACGTGCCTACAGAGGCAGCTAGAAGCAGGCCATAATTACTTGGATAAGGGATTGGTTGGACAGTCACATCCAGAAGGTAGTGGTCAGTGTCCTGAGGGACATCAGTGACAAGTGATGTCCCTCAGGGGTCCGTATTAGGACTAGTGTTATTTTGTATCTTCATCAATGACATAGATGAAGGGATCAAGTGCACCCTCAGCAAATTTTCAGATGATGCAATGCTGAGGGGTGGTATTGACACACCTTAAGGACAGGATGCCATCCAGAGGGACCTGAAATCTCATGAGGTTTAACAAGACCAAGTACAAGGTGCTGCACCTGGGTCATGGCAAACTCTGGTATTAACACAGGCTGAGGGATGAACAGATCAAGAGCAGCCCTGGAGAGAAGGACTTGGGGTTGCTGGTGGATGAGAGGCTGGACATGAACTGGCAATGTGTGCTCACAGCTCAGAAAGCCAATTGTATCCTGGGCTGCATCCAAAGCAGTGTGGCCAGCAAGTCGAGGAGGTGATTCTGCCTCACTGCTCTGCTCTACTCTGGTGATACTTCAGCTGGATACTGCATCCAGGTCTGGGGTCTCCGGCATAGGAAGGACATTGACCTTTTGGAGCAAGTCCAGAGGAGGCCACCAAGATGATTAGAGGACTGGAGAACTGCTGTATGAGGAAAGGCTGAGAGAGTTTGTTCAGCCTGGAAAAGGATTATGGGTGGCATAATTGAGGTCTTCTAGTACCTGAAGGGAACCTACAAGAAGGACGGAGAGGTACTTTTTACAGGGGCATGTAGTGATAAAACAAGGGGGAATGGCTTCAAACTGAAAGATAGTAGGTTTAGATCAGATATTAGGGAGAAATTCTTCATTCTATGAGAGTGGTGAGGCACTGGAACGGGTTGCCCAGAGAGGTTGGGGATGCCCCATCTCTGGAAGTGTTTAAGGTCAGGTTGGATGGGGCTCTGAGCAACCTGGTCTAGTGAAAGGTG